>JARJLF010000192.1:0-305446 GCA_029378395.1 Mycena leptocephala
CCACCCTCACGCGTCTTGAAGTGCGGTGGCCAGGCGTCTCTCTTATGACAGAACTATTTGCCGCGTTGGCTGACTCGCCATCCCTGCTCCCCAACCTCATCGGTCTGACCGTCCGCGTCCGTGCGTATAGCACCTCCACCATTTTTCCCCTCTCCTCATGGAAGATGCTCCTTCGTGCGCTCTCGGCCCGCCGAACCCAACTCCAACTCGTCCACGTCGAGCTCGTACATACATTCTCGTCATCCTTAAAGCCTGCGGCGGACATCCTCACTGCATTGAGAGAACTGGCTGCGGATGGGATGAAAGTATACATAGGTGCTGAAGGACATAATTTTGTATCCGGCTGACCCCCCATCATGACCCAAATTTTCTCTTCGAGTACTTACGTTGACATTTCTTGTGTTTCTGGATTGAAATAAGATCGCAGGCACCAACGGCATGAAGATTCACACCTTACATATTCTTGACGGTCGCTTTATTTCCAAGATCAAACTCAGAGGTCCCACAGTGCTTCGAAAATTGCATTACAGGTAACAGGACAAAATATTGCTCTAGGAAATATATAAACCATCCAATGCCAGTTTGATACTGACGACTGCATACCTACTCCAAATTTCGATTGCACCGTATTTTGTAGGAAAGTTGGCTAACTTAAAAGTTAGTAAATAAGTGAAAAAAGATCTCTCACTTACCTTTTCTCCGTTATTTCAGTGATGTATGTATGTACCTCCCGTATATTCAGTCCACTTGCCTCATGCTTTATATGAAGAACTTTGTCTTTCTACGGAATTGCATCGCTTCCAAGAAGTTCAGTTTTTTTACGCCGCTAGCTACGTTTTCTCTGTCTTTGTTGTCCGCGAGAGCTCATCCACCGGCGGTACCGAAGGCTCGAGTTCCTCCGGCGGCTCTTCCGGCGGTTCTTCTTGGAGTCCTGGTGGTGGTGTGGAAACGTTGTTGCCAAAGGCGTTGCTCACGTCCTCGAGTATCACTTCCATGACCTGAAAATAACCCCGATCCCCTTATCATCTTCTCCTTCGTTGTCAACCCTGAACTCCTTCTGCGAAACAACAGTTGGCCTCTCGGTAGGGCTGTTTCTGAGACTGTGCACCTGCTTACTTACCTACTGGCTAGCTTCCGCGTCATCCCTATTCGACTGAGAGTTCTGAAATATATGCTGTATGAATATGCGCATGTACTGTACGTATGCAGATAAAAGTTAGAACGGGAGTCATGCTCATGCGGCTTGCATATAGTCTTGAGGGGACCCCCGCTTTGAGTATCGTAGCAAATGGACAATGCAAGCTGGCGTCATGCCCTCCATCCGCTTTGCTGCGCCCTAAACAAAACAAAACATCAGCCCACAGTCGTCGGACGCGTAAAACATATAATGCATACAAGAGTCGCAGGCCGAACGAGCTGCAGTCGTTCCCGGATCTCATTACTCAGTCCATGAATCGAGAGATAATCCAAGTGCGGATCAAGCACGAATGTCTCATCCTTCATGAATTCTTGCAGGTCCGCTTCCTGACGCGAAACATGGGAACTGTATGATCCTGTCGGGCTGTGCGTGAGTTGGTGTCAAGGGTTTCGTGTACGACAATTACCGTCGATTTGCACTCTAGTTAGAATTCGCGAGGAAATGTTCGACAGCGCAGGAACGGCTGCCCGTAGATTTACTTCCTTTATACCAGGGTATGCGAGCATACGATAAGGGCTACATCGTGGTATGGTAAACAATAAGAATCATTAAGACGATTAAGTGACATACGTCCGCAAAACACCATCCAGTGCGACGCTGAACCCATGAGAGTTCCAAACCTGCGGTAAAATGAGAACTAGAAAAAAAAGAAAAAGAGAGTGATTTCTCGCCTGGGGACTGAAGGAAACAGAATGCAAAACTTCAGTTGCTTCTGCAATTTGGGCTTTAGTTGTCTCGAACTCGGTCCACCGACGGTCAGATACGACGCCCGCACGCCGACCTCAACCATGGTAAATGCAAGGTATGACCACGGACGAGTTGCACCTACCGATTTCTGTCAACCGGAGATCCGCATTGTCGCTCCGGATAGTCATCCGATATTCCGACCGCGACGTGAACATCCGGTCTGGGGGGTAAATTAAAGTTTGTTATAATGTACAACGCTGAAATGCGCCTCACAAGGTTCCTCGGCGCCTTTGACGATGAGGTCGTCAATCATGACGCCGGTGTACCCGTCTGCACGGGTTAGGATTAGTGGAGGCCGGTTAAGTGCGGCCAGTCCTGCGTTTATGCCCGCCACGATCCCTTGAGCAGCGGCTTCCTCGTACCCCGTTGTTCCTGAAAACGATTTCGTAAGTGCGAACGAGACGAAAGATAATAATCAGACCATTGATCTGCCCCGCGAGAAAGAGGCCCTAAAATAAATCAGCGTTGGCCAACTGGTCAGTTGGGTCGACGAATTCGAATTTACCTTGATACGCTTGGTCTCTAATGTCGTGGTCAACTCCCTCGGGTCTACATAATCGTACTCGACACCGTAAGCCGGTCGAACCATTTTCACGTTCTCTAATCCCGGAATCGTGCGAAGCATGGATTCCTGGAGTTCCTCCGGCATGCTGCATGAAATTCCATTGGGATAGATCACGTCTGCGGATCAGTCAGAATTCGAACAGAGCCAAGCAAAAAAAAAAAATGGAACCTGAATCGTAACCTTCAGGCTCGAGGAAGATCTTGTGGCTGTCTTTGTTGAAGCGGAGAATTTTCGCCTCGAGGGATGGACAATATCTCGGACCTGCATTTATTTTGCTGAGTGGCAGCAAAGTCGACACACAAGAACCTAACCTTTCTTCGTTTCTTGGATATGGACGCTGAGGTGGAGATTGTCCTTAACTATTTGGTGAGTTGCAGGAGTGGTGGCCGTCTGATAGCACGGAATTTGGTTGTCCTACGGGTCATTGAATGATTGCTGAACAAAAAAGGATGATAACAAGGCGTACGGCATTGTCCACCGAGGTGTTCATGTAGCTAAACGGAGACGGTGGAACTTCGCCGTCCTGACGTCTCATTCCTGTGAAATCTATTGTTTTCCCGTCGAGTCTGGCCGGGGTTCCGGTCTGAAGTCGCCCTAATCTGAACCCGGAGGAGTTAAGAGAAGCGGATAGCCCGAGTGAAGGCGCTTCGTTTATCCTTCCAGCGAGAAACCGCTTGAGCCCAATGTGAATCTCGCCGGAAAGAAAGGTTCCTGTGCAAACTACAACCTGGGAGCAGCCAATGATCTCTCCAGATTCTGCGCAAACGATCAGACTAAGTATACTAACTATTAAAAACTCGCTACCTAGCTGGACTCCGGAAATCTTGCCCCATTGGTTTGGGGCCGATGGATGAGAATGGTCGAATACGAGATCGAATACGCTCCCGGCACGAACAACAAGGTTGGGCTGCTCATGGATAGCCCTTTGCATGTGGGTCTTATACAGTTTCCTGTCCATCTGGGCTCGCGGACCCTACAATGATTATTTTCAGACATGTTAATTCTTTTTTGACGCGATGCGCGCGTACCCAGCCAGCCGCACCCTTGGACCTGTTCAGCATTACGAATTGTATGCCAGCCTTGTCTATAACAAAGTCAGAAACTCGTCAATCGAACCAGAAAGGCACACACCAGCTACACCTCCCATGAGACCGTCCAACGCGTCGACTTCGCGCACCAAGGTACCCTTGCCTACGCCTCCAATTGATGGATTGCACGATAGTTCGCCTATGGTGTCGATATTCTGCGTCAGCAGAAGGGTTCTGGCGCCACTACGCGCCGATCCCGCAGCAGCCTCGCATCCAGCGTGTCCTCCGCCTATAATACATACTAAATAGGTTGAATAAACATCCCATGCGGTGCAGAAAAAAAAATACCATCATATTGTGCATTAGATGCTTCGGATGCGCTCAAAGACAGTAGTCTTTTTGAGGAAGCATTCCGAATCGTGCGCCAGCAAGTCCGACTTGTGGTAAGCATGCACGGCGGTTAATCTGGCCCTCAGAGGCAGATTGAACCAATTCCTTCCAACCTTCGTGCCTCAGAACTTGCGAAAGGTCGCGCTGTTTCTGAATCCGTCTGCCGCGGTAAGAGAAAAGAAGGACTGTCAGAGCACTGCCACTGATCCCATTTTCTCGACTCATCTACCACCACCAAATCTTTGCTTTGCCGATGGGAGCCTATTACGACGAGATAGAGATCGAAGATATGGCCTGGGATGAGGCCAAGGGTGTATACCACTATCCGTGTCCCTGTGGGGACCGATTTGAAATCACCCGGCGACAGCTTGCGGACTGCGAGGACATTGCGACATGTCCCAGCTGCAGCCTTATCATACGAGTCATATTCGATCCAGTCAGTCTCCAATCTTGTTTTCTTCGCTCTTTTCCTGATATTCTTCCAGCTTGACTTCGAAGATGAGCCGCCGGACGAGGAAGAGTCCGAGAGCGAGGATGAAGAGGAAAGTGAGGAGGACCACTTTGAAGACGCAATGGAGAAGCTCTCCCTCACGTCTGAGGCGGACTAGAGATTAGTTTCCGTGTAATCCGGTACGCCATCGATGTCGCTTTCACTCGTCTGACCTTGACTGAAAATTTCAAAGAATTCCGATCGATCAGGTCCAAGCACGCTGGATTTTAGGCCTCCTGGAACCAGCGCCATACCCCACGGGACATCTGCGCACCCATGGTCGGGCTGCATACTCAAGGATGCTCTACGATCTGAGCAATAGCTCCGCGACCGTGAGGATCCGGCCCGTTTGGTGTTTGCGATCGTTCCTATATCATATATGGTCTTTTTATTCCGATGTTAATACAGCGATCATCCTCAGTAGTGTGCTTGAGTAATAAAGTTGCGGTAGCTTCTGTTATAAGACGTTTGTGTGGCTCTGTTCAATCAAGGTCGAAATGAGCCGGCTCGTGCGGAGAAGTTTTCAGAGAGATGAAACTGGTGGAAAAGGCGCCATCATCCTGAAGATTAGCACTCTTATTACCTGCAACTCCCTCATTTTGTATTCAACTTTCCCGCCTGCAATAAATTAGCAGAGTTGGCGCCTCGTCAAACTGACAGGACAGTCCGTCCAGCTGCTGGGGAACTTTCCCTCAGGGCCATTGGTGTTTGTGATAAACGGAAATCAATAGATTGCATTTGCCATCGCGGCACCCTGATAGGTCAGGCGGATATATAATTACGGTCGTAAGAACGAATGCATATTTGCATTCCATCCTGTACCAGTTCTGCGAATGCAGCGAGGATGTCGGCTGCAGGCCCCACGGATGTTTGAGACGCGCCCAGGTTGACATGGAGGACCCGGAGCTGAGTTCGACGTGCCGAGAGCGCACGAAGGATCGTCTGGCAAAGGTCATCGGAATGGTTCGCCTTTTTCGCTTCCATGTCATGGATGGTAAGACTTTGGAGGTTGGGAAGTAGGTATAAGGAGTCGTCGGCCAACGCGGCGAACATTTCGGTCACAAAATGGGAGGGTGGCCACCACAGTTCAAGACGCGTGAGGGTGGGAATGAGACGGAGGCATTCAGCTAGCCGACTGAAGTCCAGGGTGAAGCAGCCGTTGCCGATGAGCAATTCTCGGAGTGCCGGTGAGGAACGACTCAAGAAGGAGAAAAGACCATCGACCGAGATGTCATGCAGCGGCAAGGAAAGCATTTCCAGTGCGGGGAGTGAAAGACGGAGGAGGATGCCGTCATCGCTGCTAGGACATCCTGCAACTTTTCCGAACGTCACCCGACGCAGAGTCGGAAGGATCAGCATTTTATCGCTGCGCTCGATGTCCACGGAGTGCACCCAGCCAAAGGTGCATTCGGCGAGCTTGGGAGCCAGACGCAGCAGTTCCAGAACTTTACCGGGGTATTCACCGCGAACCACAAAAGTCTCGAGCACCGAAAATGGCCCAGGACTCACGCCTCCCAAAAGGTCGAACACTTCATTCTCTTCGTCGCTGTCTTCGTCAAACACGCCGGGCTTGTCGAAGAATATTTCGAGATGTTTGAGCTGCTGCGCGTATTGCCAGATGAAAGGGGCAACACTTTGATCGAATTCTCCACGTAGTGAAATGGTCAGAGGGCGATCACGAGCGCGTTGAAGCCAGATTGTTACGAGGTTTTTGAAACCTTCTTCATGTGGAAAAATGATATGAATGGCCACCCATAGGGCCAGCGTGGATAGCGCGATGTCGGTCCAGGCGTTGCAGATATTCAGAAGCAGCATGGGGGCATGGTGGGCCCAGGGAGTTGGCTGGTGAGGGAGGCAGAGGAGAAAAATCTCGGAGGATATTTCGAGTGGCAACCGTGCGACAGGATCACGGATGGCGTTAAGCTCGCGCTGAGCAGCACTTTTACTTTGCTCCAGCTGTCTCAGCACCTCTTTCTGCAAATCTATATCGGTCGACAGTTTTGCGATGCGTGCCTGAATCTCTTTGACGGACATGCTACCCCTAGGTTGGATAGTCTCAAGTAGTAAATGTTCACCGGAGACTAAGACGCAAAATATCGTGGTCATGATCACTAATATCGGATTGAATAGATTTTTAGTATACTAACTCACCTCTATTTCTCCTATTATCTTTCGGTCTGGCAAGGCGACGTCCAGACCAGCTCGAAGGCCCTTTTTTGAAGTTGACGTTGAACAAAAGATCAAAGGGAACTTCTAATATAGTCAGTTACAGCCCGTTATGAAAATGCTGGTCGATTTACCCGACCTACGACGAAGAGTTAGGGAACAAGAAATGAAGCGAGTCACAGCTGTGACGAACCAACCGGCTATTCGGCACAAATTCGGCAACTTCCGAATCATGTTAATACTTACAATCTATTATACAAAAGACATGTGTCACGTGAAGTGTCTACTGGCCAATCAGCTTTATCCATTCCTTTGGGCACGCTGAGACAAACAAACTGATCACTGCCACCCGTCCTCTGAGTCTCGCTGCACCTCTTCTTCACATACTGCTTTGACAACATGCCGGCTTGCAAGTTGCAACCCCCATATGTATCTTGACTTCCTTCGAAGCCCTCCAAATGCAATCTTGAGTTCCCGCCACAAATCAAACCCTGTAAAATCCGGCTGACTCGATCCCGTATCCTCTGCTTTCTCAGGACCCCCGCTGACCTCTTTCCATGCTCAAAAGTCTCCTGCTGCTATTGATCTGGGTTCTCATTTTATCCATGTAAGTGTTCGATGTGAAATTCTCCTCATATTTAATTCATGTGCAATGTTTTTTTTTTTTTCAGGTCAAGCTACCTGTTGAACGGGCAGCTCTTTGCGATGCGGACTGTGAGCATCAACAAGTGTTGCAGGAAAAAGCTGAGCCAGCGTTGCCAGTGTTACCGTCGTGTTCCGAGACGCGAGCTTCAGACATTGACAGGAGAATCATCGGGATAGCATGTTACCAATTTTTTTTTTCTTTTTTTTTTCCAATGTTGACTCGGTCATCTCGACATTAATGATGCTTTGCAACGATTCACGAGTGCTGGCTGATACTTACCACATTATAATAAGTTGACATTCGGAGCACTCTTTGGGAATGAATCTGAAACTGCTGAGACTGTAAAACCTGATACGGGAGCCAGGAGGAGCCAACCTTTGGTTGGCGACGAGTGGCGTATCAAGAACTTTCATTTCTTCAGACTGCAATGCCTCTGACAACTGACACAAGGAGCCACAAGGAGTCAACCAAGGGGTGGCGACAAGTGGCATACTAATGGAATTCTGAACTCAGGACATCTGGATATTAGACTGTTTCAACGTACAATTGCCGTTGCGAAGCAGGGGTTCCTGCTATCTGATTTACTAGACTACAATGACATCGTTGATTTGATTTGTGAAATCTACTGTATCAACTGCCGTAGCGGAGCACGGGTACCTGCTAGTGTTTAATACTTACCCTAGGCCTAGGCCACGTTTTTAATTCCTGCCCTCACCTGCTTCATTTCGGAGAGTCCCCGTTCCATTGAGAATCATTTATATCATGCCATACTTTCACGCCTGCTAGCCAGTTAACTGTTCCATCTAAGTAGTCCCTTATAAACAGACACTACAACAAAAAAAGTGTTCGTACCTGTGCTCTGTTGTATGTTCCATCTGAGTTATATCCGGCCGCATCGGCTGCAAAAATTGCGTCGCGCTAGCAGATGCGCAGTGCGCATTAGCGAACCCGAACCCACACTCCACTCAATACACGCTTAAACAACATCTACATGCCAACAAAAATGTCCCTCACTACTAGTATTGACATACGAGAAGGCGACCGGTGGTCACCATAATCTGACAAAACCGGAGTACTTGACGCGATCGCGAGTAAACGAAATATGGGGGGAAAGCGGTCAACAGACATATAGCGCGCGTATTGGAGGGGAATTCACCCGGATAGTTAATGTGGCGCAACAAGGACGATGGTCTTCGCTTTTTTTCTGGTTTTATTGGCGGAAAATCAAGTCGATATTATCGTGTATGTGGGGAGCCGAACTCGGGCAAGTTCGACTTGGTCTGTTTTGGATTACCAAAACTGTTGTTGATGGGTTAGTCTCACTTGCCTCGTCAGAGCGTATTCTCCGCTCCAAACCGCTGGTGCTTGCCAAGCACTAATTGACGTGATCAAGTCAAAAAGCTGACTTCACTCGGGCAAGCCCGTCGGATTTCCCCTACACAATTTCAGTATCAGCATAAACATCGGACAAGTATCTTTAGGCTTACTTGTCCGCCCGTGGATGATTAACACGGATTTTTCGCGAGGGCCTGTAAACGCCTTCATTTTTTTTTTTGGTATTCAACTTTCCCGGCTGCAATAAATTAGCAGAGTTGGCGCCTTGTCAAACTGACATCCCCAAATAGGATAGTCCGTTGTCCGGGGAACTTTCCCTCAGGGCCATTGCTGCTTGTGATGAACGAAAATCACTCTGAACCCCGAGAAAATTGGATTGCATTTGCCTTCGCGGCACCCTGATAAGTCAGGCAGATATATAATTACATTTTTGAGAACCAATGTGTATTTGCATCCCATCCTGTACCAGTTCTGCGAATGCAGCGAGGATGTCGGCTGCAGGCCCCACGGATGTTCGAGACGCACCCAGGTTGACATGGAGGACCCGGAGCTGAGTTCGACGCGCCGAGAGCGCACGAAGGATCGTCTGCCAAAGGCCATCGGAATGGAATTCGTTCACCTGTTGCGCACCCATGTGAATGGTAAGACTTTGGAGGTTGGGAAGCAGGTATAGAGAGTCGGCCAACGCGGTGAATATGCTAGCCACAGAACGGGAGCGTGGCCTCCACAGTTCGAAACGCGTGAGTGTGGGGATGAGATGGAGGCATTCAGCCAGCCGAATGAAGTCCAAGCCGAAAATGCGGCCGTCTATGAGCAGTTCTTGGAGCGGCGGCGAGGAGCGATCCAAGAAGGAGAAAAAATCATCAACCGTGACTTCATGCAGCGGCAAGGAAAGCATTTCCAGCGCGGGGAGTGAAAGACCATTGAGGATGTTGTCATCGCCGCTGGGACACTTTGTAACTTTTCCGAACATCATCCGACGCAGAGTCGGAAGGATCAGCATTTTATCGACCTGCTCGAAGTCCGAGTGCACCCGGTCAAGAAAGGTGCATTCGACGAGCTTGGGAGCCAGCTGCAGCAGTTCTAGAACTTCACCGGGGTATTCACCGTCAACGATCAGCGTCTCGAGGACCGACAGTGGCCCCGGACTCGTGCCTTCCAAAAGATCGAACCCTCCGTCACTTCCCTCGTCGCTGTCTCCACCATACCTGTAGCACAAAATTTCGAGATGTTTGAGCTGCTGCGCGTGTTGCCAGATAAAGGGGGCAACACTTTGATCGAATTCTCCATCAAGTGAAATGGTCAGAGGGCGATTACGAGCGCGTTGAAGCCAGATTGTTATGACTTCTTTGAAACCTTCTCCATGTGGAAAATTGATATGAATGGCCGCCCATAGGGCCGGCGTGGATAGCGCGATGTCGGTCCAGGCGTTGCAGATATTCAGAAGCAGCATAGGAGCATCGTCGGCTCCGGGCATGGGCTGGAGCGGGAGGCACAGGAGAAAAATCTCGGAGGATATTTCGAGTGGCAGCCGTGCGACGGGATCGCGGATGGCGTTGAGCTCGCGCTGAGCAGCACTTTTACTCTGCTCCAGCTGTCTCAGCACTTCTTTCTGCAAATCTATGTCGGTCGACAGCTTGGCGATGCGTGCCTGAATCTCTTTGACGGACATGCTGGCCCTAGGCTGGATAGTCTCAAGTAGTAAATGTTCGCTGGAGACTAGGCTGCAAAATATCGTGGTCAATATCGGAGTGAATGGACTCGGACTGTTAGTATGCTAACTCACTCGTCCAATTATCAAACGACGTCCCGACCCAGTAATCGACTCGAAGGGCCCCTTTTTCAAGTTTTTGACGTTGACGTAGAACAGAAGATCAAAGGCAACTGTACTGTAGTCAGTGCCAGCCCGTGGTGAAAGTGCTGGTCGATTTACAAAACAGGGAACAAACAAACGAAGCGAGTGTGACGAGCCGACCAACCGGCCATTCGGCATAAATCCGGCAACCTCGGTGAATGTTAATACCCCGGGGCCGACTCCCACGTGCCACGTACCGTCCACATCCTCAACCTTCGTGCATTCGTCCAAGTCCCAGGAGCCACGTAGTTCGCTGTTGTCCTTATAACCCAGTTTCTGCACCACAACAGACACCTCCCGCTACGATGTCTGACCCTGTGGCCGAGAAATCAGGCTTCTTGAAAATGTACATGTCCAATCATCCCGACACCCTCGTCGCATACGCAAAATGGTACGGCAAGGTTGCAGAGCCCATGGCCAGCGCGGAAATGTCGGCGATCGACACCAAGGTTGCCTTTATCTTTTTGACCTCGCGTCGCGCCTTGTTAAATCGCAGCGTAGAGCATGACGCTCACCTGCACCCTCAAGGATGGGAACAAGAAGCAGGTACGGGTCGTGCTGGACCCACCTCTGTCGGGCTATGAAGATGTCAAGCCGCGGCTTCTCGAAATGAAGGCGCTCGCGCAGGAAGGGCTGGGGATGGTCCGTTCTTACCTCCTCTTCGGTATAAAATTAACTCGGTTAACACGCAGATAAAACTCCCTGTACTCACGACCTTCCACTTCCCGCGCTCTGTGTTTACGACCACGTTTCTCCCCATCTGCGCACTATTCTACTGCACGTTTTTCCCGAAGGACAATACCGCCGCGCTCTACGCGCCAGCGCGTTTCGTGTATTCATACGTCAATGGCACGCTGCTGGCCGTAATCTGGGGCTTCATGTGCTCGATTCATGCTCTGGAGGCCCTCTACACGCTAACGCTTGTGCGCAAGCACGCCGGGAATTTCTCCACCGGCGTACGTCGTTTCCACTTTATTTTATAGGCAATGTCGACGATTTATACTGTGTTCCATAGGCTGGATACATTTTGGGTACGCTTGCATTTGGATTCCCGATCATGATGGACTTTCGGCGACGGATCCAGGCTGCACGTATCGATTCTGTGATGAAGATCCAGTGAATATCATCTACCCATCCGCTATCGGTGACTTTCGAGACAGTCGATAAAGTGTATTTTTATCAACATAATGCAGAGACTGAGAGACTTTCTGAGGATTTCAGGGAGGGAATGTGGCTGCAAGTGTTTCAGAAGGATGCACTTGATTATTTCTTTGTCTTGTCTTTAAGTTTTCTGTGGGATACGACGTAGGCGCTAAGAATAACCTTGGGTGGAATTTAAGCAAGATGGTAATCAGGCTAATAATATATAAGAGTATCCTCATCACTGCGTCTCCGAAGAAAATTAGAGCGGCCTACATTTCCTTCCGGGACTTCAGCGCTAGCTTCAGCGCTCAAATTCCCGAGATTTCCGTTTTGAGCTCATGAGCACAGCTTTTCAGCGACCGCATCAAACAGAGGCTCTTTGACTCTGACACACAATCGACAGCAAGAACAGCGTTTGGCACGGAGAGCAAACCGCCCTGACACGTCGACTGTGTTCCTCACACCCCCATGAAGGACCTAACCCTTCCCGAGGACATCTGGCAACTTATCGCGTCCTGGGTCCCACTTCACCACCTCTTCACCCTCATTTCCGTCAACAGGGCGTTTTATAACATCGTTCTAGATGCAAGATATAGGGAGATACATTGGAACAAGCTGGATGGGCTTATGACCAAGTCGCTTGTGCGCTTGAGGCGAGTAACAGTGCATCAGCTGAGAGCTATGATTGACGCCAATACCCACTTCAGGACGCCGTCGATTGCCAGGAGAGTGCGGCGTCTGCACGTACGCGCGTGGTTTATTGAATACCTTATTCAAAAGGAGTCGGTGACGCCCGTCTCGTACGTGGTGAGCTCTAAACGGTGGGTGTCTCGACACCTGCGGCTTCCGTCCCGGATCGCACCAAGTACATTGGGGAAGTCTTCCCCGGCGCGAGATATTCTCGATTCCATGACGCAGGCGGTGCGCCTCATGACGCATATCACCGAATACAGCTTCGAATGGCGCGACCTCTCTCTAACATCCGACACTCTGCGGTTTCTCTCCACTGCGCGCACGGCATTTGGGGTGAGCCTCCGGAAATTGACGCTCCATGCTCAGCTCGACAACTTCACCACTCTACTTTCTACGGTCGATTTCGACAACCTCGAGGAGTTGGAGCTGAGCTTCGACCACGATCGCAGCGTGAGCTCCCACAGCGCTGACCTTCTCCGTGGCGCTATCGCCCCCTTCGTCAATCACTTCCGGCGCTCAATCGGAAGCCTTCTTATTTCCTCTTCGTCGAAGGCGGATCTATCGCCCCTCCTTTACGCATTGCAGGAATTTCCTCATCTGCACAAGTTCGTTGCACGCGTCGCCTTTGACGCAGCGCATCTCTCCGATCCAGGGGGACTCGTTGAAATTCTGCGCATGAATTCGGATACCCTAACGAGCGTGGAGCTCGGATGGTCTTTCGCAGCAGCGTCGGACGACGCGCTGCAACCGCCAAGCACTTGGGGGGCCTTCTCCGCCGCCTCAACGACGGACCCAGCCGCTTTTGCTAACCTGCTCTCGCTTAAAATCCCTGTACTTCACACGTTCTACGCCACGACGGCGTGTGTGCGGCGTTCGGCCGATACACTGACAAGCCTGTGTCTTGTCGATCATTTTCTGCGAGATGAGGAGCTCGTTGAACTGGTCCAAGTATTCGCCCACCGTCCACTTGACGCCGGGTTGCAGACCCTGTATATCGGCTTGGGGAATTTGACGATCGACACTTTCGATCTCCTTGCAAGCCACCTGCCCGGGCTGCGGAATCTCAGTCTCGTGCTCTCGGAGAGAACCTTAGGCGAGGTCGCTGTAAGCCATTTATTTCGTTGTTGTGACACACCTAATGAATGTTATTCTCCCAGCATCGTGACACTGGCAGTGTAAGGAACGCGATTTTCACTCTCGGTCGTCTCTGATTTTTCTTCAACGCCAGTCCCAGTTCTGTTTAGATCTATCGGGCCATTTTTATCACGAATGGAGTCTTCATAATCTGGGTGCAACATTATTTGCCATACTGCCAGTTCATTGTATGTTAACCGGGGTCGACAGGAATCTGGGAGAAACGTTTCATCGATACGAATATCTCGACGCGTGAAGAGAAGAGGTTGATGGAGCATCTGGCGTACTGCATTCCGAGCGTGCAGACCTTCAAGGGAAAGCCCAAGACCGTAGGCGAGTTTTGTCACCAATGGGTCTGATAATTGCTTCATTTGTTCACGACACGGGACTCGATTAAAATTACGACCTATTCGTTACCCGAACGCAATTTATACAGTACAGCTTGTTTGGTAGTTCGTGTTCAAGTCACAGTCTATCTTAACTGGCAAGTTAAGTAAGTACTGTCAAAATACTGTACAAAATGTCAGAGTCAAAGCGCAGATTAATACGTACCCCGCCAGACCGTTTGGGGCTCGTCTTGTGTCAATTGCCCTGAGCCAAAGGTGGTCTCATCGGGGTCCAACTGCAGCTGTAGAAGGATTTGAACTCCGATGACATCATGACAGTATGAATTGATCCGTACTTTGCCGAGCACTGCCACTACCATTGACATGATCCGGTTCAATTGAACAAAACACAGGACCTTCATACTTAGGCATGCGCACCGACGTCCACCGACATAGCAAGCAGTTGAACTAGCCCCACCTTGCTGGCTGTTGGGCAGTTTGTCCGCCAAGAATGCGCCAGCGACTTCCGCAAGAATGACTGGCATTGCTGGCGAACTTCCTGTCATATGTACTGTAAATCCTCACTTGCGGTGGTCTGAGAGCCTAGAATAATGGTTTTCTCATGCCAAGAACATGTCCATTTCTTGCGGTCACGCGTCCGATCCTAATGCAATTGGCTCCGGGATGGCCTGGTCTGCAAAGCCTTCTTAACTGCATAAATTTCCCGACGAGCTGCCACCGGCCTAGTGTCTGACCTGGACCTTAAGCATTCTCCTGCATGGGCGTAGAGATCTCGGGCAGAGTTCGGGAATGCCTGAGTTCCACCGGAGGTTCCGCCTCGATATTTTTGACACCAACTTCCTTCGCCTCCTTGGCTCGCAACGGCCCGTGTTTCCCTGTCAGTCACGTATACGTAGGCAATTGACGATTGGGTCAGACTATTGAAGCTTGGGATGGTTGAGGTGGAATTGTGATCCGTGAGGGTTAGCTTCTTTTCTAACTTTCCCTGGACGACATTGAAGAAGGATGATTAACACCTTCTCTCCCTCTTGCAGTCCGGAACGCTCCATGTGATACGCCCAGCTACCCGAAATTCTTCCAACAGATTTAAAGAGAAAGAATTCGGAGGCGATTCAGCCCAGCCAAAGCCATGTTCACCTCTGCTTACAGTTTTTTCATCGTCGCCGCCTGTTCGATTGTCCCGGTAGTCTGGGCACAAGGTTTGTGCAACTTCAATTAATTTTTCATTTGTCTGGTGCTCATTACCATCTAGCTTGCCCGACCATTCCCTCTCTCACATCCTACAGCAACACGGCACTTCCTGACCCGTTCACATTCGCTGGCGGCTCAAAAGTTGTTACTACCGCCGACTGGGCATGTCGCAGTGCAGAAGTCAGCACTCTTCTGCAGATGGATGAACTCGGTACGATGCCCGGCACGCCGCAATCCGTCACTGCCTCTTTTTCGGGCACCACCCTCACCATCACCGTGACCGACGGCGGGAAATCTATTTCTTTCGCGCCGACCATCACGTACCCATCGACAGGGACCGCGCCCTTCCCAGCCATCATTGGTATAGGTGGAATTTCTTTCCCTACTCCCGCAGGCGTTGCAATTATCAACTTCAATAACAACGACATGGGCTTGCAGAACGATGCTAGCAGTCGCGGACAAGGAAAATTCTTCCAGCTATATGGCAGTACCGCCTCTGCAGGGGTCAGTTTTTTTTGGTTGTGTTTACTCTATCTGATATTTTCAGGCTCTACTCTCGTGGGCGTGGGGAGTGCGTCGTATCATGGACGCCCTTGAGAAGACCCCTACTGCGAGGATCGACGTGAAGAGAGTTGGGGTATCAGGATGTAGCCGAAACGGTAAAGGCGCCCTCGTCGCAGGTAAATTTCCCCCGAATTTCATGAACCGATGTCTTGAAACTCATGCATTACAAAAGGGGCCTTCGAACCGCGCATTGTTTTAACAATTCCACAGGAATCTGGTTCTGGCGGCACGGACAGCTGGCGACTTTCCGACTCTATTCTCAAGAACGGAACTTCCACACAAACCGCAAGCGAAATCATTGGCGAGAATGTCTGGTTCAGCACCAATTTCAACGCTTTTGCGACAAGCTCTGTGAACAAGCTCCCGTTCGACCACCACCTACTCCTGGGCATGGTCGCCCCACGCGCGCTTTTCGTGATTGATAATGTTGGGATCGATTGGCTTGGGCCGTTCGCCTCCTATGGTGCATTGGTCTCCGCACGCACCATCTGGACCGCGCTTGGCGTGCCGACCGCCATGGGCTACTCGCAAGCCGCGAACCATGCCCACTGCGCGTTCCCGTCGACCCAGCAAACACAATTAAACGCATTTGTGAACAAGTACCTGCTGGGTCAGTCGACGAACACGAACATCACCGAGACGGCCGGCGCGTATTCGTTTGCGGTTCCGAACGCGCAGTGGGCCCCGTGGACCACGCCGGCCCTCACGCCCTCCAACGGGACATCTACGTCGACGGTCGGGAGCACTACTGTGTCTTCGACAACGACGGTGTCGACTACGACTATAGCGTCAACCCCAGTTTCGACTCCCAGTTCGACACCGACCGGCGGCATTGCCCCGCACTGGGGCCAATGTGGGGGCATAGGCAAGTGACTCCTTCGACGGTTTTCTTTACAACTTATGATTTGGTGCTCGTTTGATAGGCTGGGCCGGAGGTGATTCCTTTCCCTCATTGTTTTCCTCCTTATCATTTGCTGAATGGGGTTTCAGCCACGGTTTGTGCGTCGCCATTTACCTGCCAGGAAAGCAACGCATATGTGCGTCCTTTTGGCGAATTCCCGATGAGAGCTGACTTAATTCTCGAATTCTCAGTACTCCCAATGTTTGTAATGGTATATAGCCTTACTCACCCGAACGTTGGTCCTCATTATGGTCTTTTCCTCCTTTTTAAAATGAACCAATTTAAATCCCGCTCGGGCCTCCGACGGCTGGCAGATCTTTCAGTTACCCGACCGTTCCAAATCTATACGCAACTTCTGTTTTTCAAGCCAGAGGCCCTCCGGCGCAATTAATTCCCGCTTTTCTGAGCGCAATGAGTTTATGAGTGTAGAGTCGTGAACTCGCAATTACAGTAAATCGTCACAAACTGCACTGCGATTGGGTTATAAGTGAGCGAGTTTTTTTCAGATGAGTTAACTATCGAATCTTCAGAAATCAGAATAAACTTCCGACCAATATTGTCCAGGTACAAAATTGACCAACCACAGACTCGAACATGGCCGAGATGCCCGAACATGCCAGGAGTTCGCAGGACGTCCGGCATGCAGAATCTTGATACTAGAGCGAATTTCTATCGAATTAGGCTGATGCAAACCGATTATTGTATCGTAGTCCAGTCTGACGAAGCCTGCTATGCCACGGTGCCACGGCCAGGTATTAGTGGGAATTCAATGCACTTGACAGATAACTTGGAATAACGACTGGTTAATTGCGTGCATACATTCATAACTGTTGTACTTGATTCAATCCAAATTCGACACCGCCCTGCCACAATTCAGCAGATTAGAACACACGAACTCAAAGGGATGTAACACAAGTACCTTGACCTTTTTCTTAGCACGCTCGGACTCCTCAGCGACCCGTTTGCGGTGCGAGGGAATTCTGGCACGCGCAGACGCGAGAATATTGCCCGGGTCAACTTCTTGTCGAGGGCCTTTGTTGGTGGCGTTCGAGAGGGTCGGAGGTGCCGCTGGAGTAGCTTTTACGATAGGTGAGGGCTCCGATGGGGAAATGGGACGTCCGGACTCCTCGTCACCAGCCCATTTGCTAGTCTCGCTAGCCACACCATATATCAGGTTTTTTTTTGTCAGACTTGGGAGAGTGGGAAAAGAATAACCTGATATATGCTCGTTTGCGCGGCGATGGATTTCTGGGACGCACAGAGGTAAGAATGTTAGCCGGATCGACTTCTTGTCGAGGACGGCCAGTTTTGGGAGCGTTAGAGTGGATCGTAGGTTCTGCCGAAAGATTCATGATGGGTGAGGACTGTGATGGAGATTCAGAAACAATCGGTGGGAAGATGGGCCGCTGTGCATTATTGAGGGGTCCGGGATGCCCATATTTCTGTTTCGTCGTCCGTTTGCCCTTTCCAGCGGCCTTTTCTTGTTCGGCCTCGTAGTCTGCATACATTTTTTCGAGCGCGTCGGATACTGGAGTCGACAGCGCTGCGACCGTGACGCCGTTCAAGGATGCATCTTCCACGCTCGACTTCTTACTTGTTAGAGAGTTTTAGTCTTCCGCATGAAATCATTATCGCAAGTCATATTGTGCCAAACGAAGTTAAGGAGGCTCACAAGTGGATTCAGAATCAGTAAACCTTCAGCGATCTATGGCAGTTTCGACTCGTCCAAATCCGCAACGTGGGGAATGACAAGTTGAGAAGTCAAAAAGATCAAGCTGGATGGGGATATCAGAGACCCGGGCCGGAGCAGGGAGACGCGTCGCGTCGCGGGTGTAAATGTACAGAGATTTCGTAGATATCTACGAAGGTGTAAAAAAGGTTTGAAAATAGAATTAAGTTAGAATACCCGTAAAAACTCCCCGGGTCACTAAAATAAAGCAAAGAAAGTCAGCGGAAGGGGAAACTTACCAAAGGTCGAAGGGGGCGTGCGGTCGGCGCCAGAGTCCGGACAAGCAGTCACAGTGTTACTATCTCCCGCAAGCCATCCAAAGCCCGTCCCTGCCCGACTCCAACGCACAACACTGCGCTTCCTTGCAACCCGCAGCGGTCGACGCACGCACTCTAAGACTGCTCCATGTGCCTGCCAATCAGGTGTAAGTCGTGACGGGGGTGGGCGGAGTCGAGGTCGAGGTCGATGGGCAAGGAGTGGGTGTGAGCTAGTCTCTCATAGACAGACACTACAACAATTTTGGTGCTCGCACCTCGCATGTTGTATCAACGGTGTCTGAAGTAAGGCGTGAGCGAAGTGGAGAGAGCGACTGTGCCGTACTTTGCGAGCGACGAGAGGGCTGGAGACAGGAAGTAGGCCAGTGGAGAAAGGAAGGGAGAAGTAGAAGACTCGCCTTGATTGTGAGAGTAAAGACCAGAGGGTGAACATATTAATAAACACGAAAGTGGCTGACCTAGTCCTTACCCCACGACCCGTGCAATTTCCGTACTCTCAACCAGGGTTACACACAGCTCGTCGTCATCCTGCGCGGCGCAACGCGGGCGTCGGAATGGACTCAGAAGATCTGTGAAGAAGTGGTCAAATTGAAGCGTGAAGATCCCTGCAGAAAAATGGAAACCGTGATCGGGCTTGAAATCGAGTTCATGAATCATATGTTGTCGGTGCACATGGAGGCATAGCTAAAGGATTTAATCTTCGGCGGAGGCGGATGAGCTTGACGGCAAATTAAGGAAACTGGCGTGCTCGAGAAGAAAGGCAAGAGTCGACGCGTCGCGTCGCGTTGTAGCGCCTTGTTTGGTTCCAACGGTGATCGGTCCGAGCTCCGACATCGATGTTCCCTCTTGTCTCTTTTTTTTTTTTTTTTTTTTTTTTTTTTTTTTTTGGAGCGTTTATGATAATGCCACTCAGTCTGCAAAGCATTCCAAGCGCATCCGCTGGTAGAACTGTTTCCAGTATAGCCGGGAAGTGATCCAGGAGGAAATGCCGTTACGCACATGTTTCAAGTTTTCGTGTGGGACTCTGGCTGCTCGGTATTATCCTACTCCATTATTTCGAGTAATCGGCCGTATACCCACTAAAACCCCCTTCAATTTTATCCAATCATCCGGCAGGGAATCTTCATCAAGGAGCGCACCGCTCCATGTGTCAAGCACTAGTTGCTTTTTGGTGGCGAGAGATCCGAATCGGGCACGGTTTGTGAGTAACTGATCTCTTTTCAGAGCGGAGTTGATCAGCTCCACCCAGCGGTTATGTATCTCGGCCTCTGACGCGAGTGTGTGGGTCTCAAACACTCTCTTGTTTCTTAAATTCCAGATCAAATACATCGAAGTTGAGACAATTATTGTAAAAAAACGATTCTTAGATGGTACTCTCTTGCCATTCGGAGAGGTAAATCTGGCGAGGCCGCAACCCAAGAGTAGTCCCCAATTCAACTTAGGCCAGGTGGAAAATCTGAGCCTCCAAAGTCTCTCCGTCAATTGCCATACCTGCTGCTGACCAGGTGCGTTACATTCCAACATAATGTGTTCCAGTGATTCCGGCATTCGACACGTCGAGCATTGACCGAGAATTTCCATGTTTGGTACATGGTCCCAGAAAAAACCGACATGGTAGGTATCATGCAGACTTTTCCATAAAAAATTTCGTGTTAGCCGGTGAATGTTGTTAGATCTGATCGAGGCCCAAATGGTGCTGTCAGTTGGTTGGTATCCAAACTCTTCTGCCACGCAACAACGGATACGATCAAGATTGGATGTCGTGGATTTCCGTGTAGGTTTGTCTCTCATGGATTTTATTACTCTGGTAAACAGGCGCTGACTTCCTTCTTTTAGCAATATTCCAGGGTTGGTGAACATCAGGTCCGATTGTATATCCAAAGACATTGGGGTAGGTTTCAGCGTCTGAAGCTCCGCTGCCGGATTAATATCTACCTTCTTGAAGTAGGTTCTGGCAGATCTCTCTTGTAAGGCGGAGATAGTGCACTTTATTAGCTCGTAATTTTGGTTGAGTGGGTTGTTTTCGCTGTTTACACGATCTGTCACAAGGGTTTTGCCAAGGAAGGTTGAACAGCAGTGGACGGTGAGCGGAATATGTCGTGGGACTTCTTGCGCCACATATAGCAGGCCTCCTAGAATTGCTGTGTTGAACGAAGGGTACAAGTTTGTGTCTGGAAAGGAAAGGAGCAGTGATCTCTTCATTTTGACGTGATCGTTTCCGCGAACCAATATCATAACATGCATCTGTGCATGTGTCTCGCCCGGATGTCTGATTTTTGCATGAAGGTATACTTCGAGCACCGTTGGGTCGTGGTTTGTCATAGGGTACCGTTTTGTTGCGAGTTCGGTTGTATGGTCCTCGGAAGCGAAAATTCGGAAGCCATGTGAAAAGTCTGTCAGCCGGAAAGCCGGATCAAAGGTAAACCGCCCGTCTTGACTACCTTGATCATTTCCGGATTTTTCTGCCTCCGACAGCGCAAGATGCTCGCAGAGGTCGCGGTTCGCTATCAGGGGATTCCATTTGGGCTGGATACATTCGATCAGTGCCTTTGCAGCCTCTACACATTCTCCCGGGTTGACACAGCCATATTCGATGCGGTCTCGTCGACAGAGCGGGCATCCACAGTTCTTGCGTCCAATTCCAGAAGGGTTAAGCACATGTGGCTGTCTTATCAAGGTGGTTCTGCGCTTTGATATTGTCAAGATGTCGGCCACACTTCGGGTGTGGTGATTTTGTCGTAGGCATTTTACAGCATCTTTCCTCCGAATTTTATCAAAATTCTGCGCAATGAGTGCTATGTGGTTCCATACAGGCATTTGGAGCTGGACTTCCTTCGAAATTGAAAGCGCTGTAAACTCTAGGTGATATTTTTTGGCTGCCAGAATCATGCACCGGATGTCATGCGGTAACGGGGCATTTCTCCACGATGGGATGTGTATATCTTGCAGGAAAGTGCGGTACATTGAGCCTTGGTTGGCCTCTGATTGGCTTGCATCCCAGCGTTTCATAATGGTGTGTTCAGCAAAAAATGGCCAGTTTGCTCGATCATCTCCGTCTCGTAGGAATTCTTTTAGATTCCACAAGTCTATTGCCTCATTTCGGGAGCGCACATCTAAGATTTGCTTCCCACCGTCGATGAGTGGAAGACACATTGTCTGGTGAGCGACTCGCGGCTTCTTACCTTCCCAGAGGAACTCATCTCGCATTCGGATCAGTTTATCCTCAATTTCATCAGGCATTCCTTGTACCCGCGTCAAGTATTGGGTTTTCCCGCCAATGACCATGTTAATTATGTGTCTGCGCCCTTCTAACGTAGGCTTTTTGGAGTTCCAGCGGTCTAAATCTCTTGAAATCTTTTCAATTGATGTTCCCTCTTGTCTCGATTAAATTTTTTTCTCTGTGCGACGCTGTGTGTTGCGGCTGCGGAATTCCCTGCATCTCCTCGCCCGCGGGGGCTGTCTGGGCGACTTAGGGCACTGCTGGACGCGTTCCTGACGCTCGACTTGCTGGCCAATCTCAATACAGTACGCAAGACAGTACGCATGCTGAGGCTGAAAACACAGCACCGTCGGTTCGCACGATGGGAAAGGGCAGAAAAACAGCCGGTGCGTTGATCGTATTTCTCGTTTGGTGGCCTGCATTTGACCTGTTATTTGACTTTTCTTCGGGGCCGTACAGGTACGCGTCGACTTTTACTTTGGGAAAGTCTACTCAGACAATGTTTATTTGCCGGTGACATCCGACATTCGATGCAGTTATAATTACTGTCGCTGGCGGCGTGTTTCATTATTACTTCTGCGAGTACCGGTCGAATGGATCGACGGTGAGCGTCAATCAGTCGATTTTTTTTTTCGTGGTGAGTATGCTCTGATGAACGGAATTTTTTACCGTCCTAGATTCAACGAGGGCCAGCTGAATCCTCCTCACCATCCATCCAATGCGCACTCTCCACCATCCATAAGTACCATCGTTCTTGGTTTGATAACCTTACTTTTTAGGTTTGATCAAATTTGCTAAGGACTAATTTCGTCTCGCGTGGAGCAGGTGGGAAACGTTCGTGGAAGAAATATATTGGCTCTTGGACATAAGTTTCCATCGTGCTCGGAAATATGATGTGGGGCTGAACTATATTTACAGGGTGTGGCGACTTCCTGTGCCTCGAGATTTTTTCAACTTGAACCCTTACCGTATAACCGAACCAACTGTAATTGAACGGGGACGAACGGCGGCCGCCATGAATAAATCTTTACGGCTACATAGCCTCCCATCCTGATGATGGTGTCAATTTAATTGACGACTCAGGCACGACGAGACCTTCTCTTGACATCTTCCGTTATTATTGTCCAATGGCAAGTCCTCCTCCACATTGCCTGCACAGACTCAATAAGTCTAGACCCTCGAAATACTTACGAGCTCTGTTTTGTGGTGAGTTCGCCACCGTTCCTTCGCAACCGCTTTTTCATAACTCTTTGTTTCAACACAGCGGTCGTAAGTAATTACACCCCAGAAAGCAGTACCGGTAATGGGGACTGCTATACCCGAATCCCTAGTCCACAAGTTGGCATCGCGACGCGTGCCAGCCGTTAGGCGCGGGGATAGATTGGGTCGGCCTATTTGGTATGCCGACAGGCGTGATCGCGTCGCCGGATTTGCTTACGTTAGCTGCGGGGTTGTCTAGATCATTGCCTTGATCTTTGCAGCAAGCTATCAGACTTGTCTTCTTCTTGTCCGGAGTCGTTTACGCCGGTCTACTTATTGCCAATCCTATGGCAAACTCGAGGCAGTCTTTTCCTCCCAACATGATAGGACCGTCAGCCTCCTTCTACGACCCCGACCAGCACCAGCAGCAGCAGCAGCAATGGGACTACCAGGACTTTAATTTTGCTTATTCTGCACCCGGAGCATCCTACGACCAACTTGTGGCTCAGTATTCTTCCTATCCCCCGCCTCAGCAGCAGCAACAGCAGGCCCAGCAGCAGCAGCAGGCCCAGCAGCCCCTCCAGTACCCTCCTTACCCACCTACGCAGTCAACGAGCAACGCCAATCCTAATATCAATCACAACTCTAAAACCAATATCACTACTCCTCCTAGCAATGCACCAGCGCCACCCTCCTCGGGCTCCGCCCCGAAGCGCAAGCGCACTGCGAAAAAGGCGGCCCCAGCGCCGCAATCCGTCGCTGCGTACTCGGACAATAGCGACTCGGATGATGGCTTTGGCAGCTTCAGCGGTGGTGGCGCCGGCATCAGTGTTGGTATGGGTGGTCTGGGCGTCCGTAGCAAGGGCGCGCGACTGTGAGTCACTCGTTGTTCTATTAGGATTTTCAGCGCTGATTTCGTACCTCCTTTTTTCTATTCTTCCTTTTTTGTCTTGCCCGTCTGTGTCCGTCCGTCCTCGATGCTCGCACCGTCGCATCCCTCTACACCTCCACCCACAACTACACCTGCGCCGCTCCCCGCCCGCTTACGTCCCACCATTCTTCTTCTCCGCGCATGACTTTTGGTGCATCTTCTTCTTTGGCGCCCGGACTGCCCTATTCGTGCACCACCCATCTGTCCTTCTGCCTTCGCGCCTTCGCGCCATCCTTCGTTCTGTCTTCGCATCACGATGCACATTCTTCGGCCCGTGCCCATGCGTTCGTTTGCGTCGATGTGTCCCGATTGAAATGGGCGCCATTCGACTTGTCCTCGGTGTTCCCTCACTGCCCGGTCTCCCCGAATAATTTCCCCCTGTTCCATGCGCCGCCATCTCTACCCCGCTCTATGCTCCATGGAACGTTTTACCCGCCCGCCCCGCTCTACCCACCATGCCACTTTTTACCTTGCCTTTACATTTGGCTTTTATCCTCTTTTTTACCCTCCCCACCCTTGCTCCCTTCACCCGCCTCGCCAACGCTCGGCCTCCCTTGGTGTATCCATCGCCAACCAAACCGAAACGAACTCGATTCGGAATGAAACCCACCGGAATGAAATCCCGAAACGAAACCTTAATTGAAAACAACTCGAATCGACGAGCAGCCCCGGAGCATGCACACACTGCAAGAAGCTCAAGATGAAGTGCGATTTCGGGCCCGGCGGGAGCGGGAGTCCCGGGGCGAGCGGAGGTGCGTTGGTTTTCTTGTCTTCGTGTCTTCCGACATAAGAGACGAGAGGATATTTTTTTGGGGGTGAAGAGCGGGATGATTTTCGAGGAAAGGAGGGCGGCGTGCGGCTGCGCTGGAACGAGGTGTTATTGATCTCCGCCCGTACCCGCCCGCGCCTTCTCGTGCCTTCTCGGTCTTAGTCTCGCTTCCCCATCCCCCACGTCCCTCTCATATTTTCTACCCACCACGAACCCACGCTAACGCATCCTCTCGTTCTCACAGACCCCGCCGACAACACCTGCCGCCGGTGCCGCGCGGGCGGACACGTCTGCATCGTAGAGGGGAGGAAGCCGCGGAGCGCGCCAAAGTGAGTGGTTTTGTCTCCCCCCCACACTCTCTTGATTCGCTCTCTTGCCTTCTCCTTTTTCGTCTTTTTCGCTTTCTTCCTCTTTTTTTTCTTTCTTTTCTTTTTCTTCCTTTCGTCTTCTTGCCTTCGTGTTTCCTTTTCCTTTTCTGCGGGGAGATTTTCTCTGTCAGAAGAGCGACGGAGGGTGAAGGAACCACCGCGCACACGCACAGTGTTTCTTGTCTCGTCGACGGAACGGAGTGGGACGGGAGGCGCAGGAGGCGTTTTCTTCCCTTTTCCCTTTTCCTTCGTGCTTTCCGTCTTTCATCTTTCCCTCCCTTTCATTCTCTCGTCCGTCCGTTCGTGCTTTCCTTCGTTGCCTTGTCTTGTTGGCGTCGTAAATTGTGGCGCAGACAGACGGACGGACGGCGCGCACGGTGCGGATGGATTTTGACTTGCGGTCGTTCGTGCTTTCTCTCTTGCGTCGCCTTGGGGGGATTGTGGAGCGGACGGACGGGTGGACTTTGATTCCTCCCTCTCATTTCGTTCGTGCTTTCTCTCCTTCGTTGTCTTGGCGGGATTATGGCGCGGATGGACGGCGCGCACGGTGCGGGTGCATTCTGACTTGACTCGGCGGTTGTATGTCTGCGGGGAGAGGGATCACATCGACCGTGGCGTGTTCTGTACCGCCGGGGAGAGTGGGAGTCGCGACGAGCTCGGGATCGGGCCGCGGTACCTGGGTGGGCAGGTGGCGCTGCAGATTCTGCCCGAGAACGAGTCACGAACAGTTGCGGGCTTAGGGAGAAAGTGGGAGCGAGTCGGCGGGCGTCGGTCCGCGTGCGGGGCCCGTAGGCAGACGGGATGGAAGCTCTGCGTCATTCTGCGTCGCGTTGAGTCGTCGGTGCCTGCGCGAGCCCGCGAGCCTGCGATACTGGGTCATCGGACGTCATCGTCATCGCCGGTGCCATCCCAGCCCCGAGATGGTGACGCTGCGCACGGAATACGCAGGTGGAATATCTGGACGCCTGCTGTCTCGCGTAGGTGTGCGCGACCTCGCGAGCCCCACCGCGCCTTCGGCGCCATTCCAGTCCCGAGACTGACGGTGCGCACGGAATACGCGCGTAGAAAACAGTGGGTCGGCCGCCCTACGTCCGCTGCTAGCTTCACTCGGCGGGTGGAACTTCGTGCGTTACCTCGGGTGAGGTGCATGCGGGGAGCTCTCTGGCGTCCACCCTTGCCCCACTGCTTTTGGTGCGAACGAAGGAGCCGCGGGCTGCGCTAGCACGGTTCTTAAGTCGCCCGGCGATTCGTGCTCCGGAGGCGTTTGATAAGTTGAGCCCTCGTTTGATTCCTCTATTCATTCCCATTCACTGTTCGCCTGGCGACATTCTTTTTATGGGCCCTCGTTTGATGAATTCCCGCTGGTGTCTCGGGAGTTGATCCTCCGGTGGGCGTCTGTCGTTCGGGATTGGAGCCGCCGACGGGTGTATTTGCCGCGGCGATCTTGCGAATTAGCGGTCTTCGCACTTTGCACTTTAGTGCACCCAGACCTTAGACCATCAGCGGATGGGTCTTCTCGACATCGCCGCAATCATGGCGGTTTGTATTCGGAGCGATATCCGATTCCTTTTTCCTCGTGGTTTCCGTTTTGTCTTTCATTTGTCTGTCCTCCGTCTTCCGTTTTTCCGTCTTTCCTTCATTCGCTTGGCTCGGGGTGGGTATAACCGCGGTCCAACAGCTTCGCTCCCCTTTGAGGCGTCGCAACAGCTCCCTTACACTTTTTTCCCATTCTTGGACGCGGGCGTTGTGCTCTCGCCGGTGTTTTGCTCACTACCCGTATTTGGGTCTTGGTCCTGCCGACGTTTTCGCAGGCACGCGACCCCTGATGCTGCACCCGCATCCGCAAGCGGCAAGCCCGCCGAGAAGCCCGCTGCGCCGCCGGACAAATCGTCGGCCCTCCCCTTTTTCTTTGGGCCGTTTTCGGACGTTGTGGCGTCGTCTGTGGCGGTGCAGGCGTTGTGGATTCGCCGGTGTCTTTTTTCGTCAGCGTTAACCCAAGCGCTTGCTGGGCCGTGTGCGTGCCATCTCAATTGCGGTCGACACCCGTTAATTGAGGATGACATACTCCGTCGCGCGTGAGCTGACAGTCGATGCGGCCCTGTTGGGAGGTAATACTGTCAGCTGGGCGGTGATTACCGGGCTGGTGGTGGCTCGTCCGCGCTCGCTCCGTTGCGTTTTCTGGATTTCCGTTTATTTTTTATTTTTCCGTTTCCGTTTTCTTTTTTTGGTTCCGTTCTGTTTTCTGTTTCTTCTTCGACAAGTGGCTGTCCCGGGGTATGTTCGCCGATATCGAAGGATGGAAGGTGTCTACTCGCCGGGGCAGCTTCCTTTTCCGTGCCAAGCTCTGGCGACGGTGAGATTGTCCGGGCTCGTGGCCCGCACACCGAGCCACACAGTGAGACACTGGCGCAGCAGATCTTCATGCACCGCCCGTTCCTGTCACTCCCTTTTTGGGACGCCGGCGTTGAGCCCTGTCCGGTGGATGGGATATAGGGGCTCGTTGGTTTGGTGGTATGCATTCACATCGAGTGAACTTGAGTGCTGGTATGGCGTGTGCGAGCTTGGATTTAACTTCTTCATTGCCCACGCTTTCTCCTTTACTTTTACCCTCCTCTTCGTCTGCGGTACCCCCACCCCGCCCTCTCTCATCGATGTCGTGTGCCTCGTCGTCGTCGTCGTCGTTCTTCTCATCCCCACCCCCTTCTCCATCTTCTTCTCCCCCCTCCTCCCCTGTATCGTCGAGCTCAGACTTACCGTTTGTTCGGCCTCTAGCAAGCGCGAATATTTACTCGCCCAGATCCGACAGAAGGATGCGATCATCGAGTCGTTGCTGAAGCAGGTGGGTTTTGTCCAAATCTCGCCCGGGACCAAGTATGCTAACATCTCCTTGCAGCTCCACAACCCCTACATCGCTACCCCGCTGTCCATTGCGTCCTACCGCATGGCAACCTCACCGTCCGACGCCACAAATCGGAACATCCTTGCCTGGCTCGATCGCCTCCAAGCCAGCGTCCGTGCCGGCTCCGGCGACGCCGCCGCAAACTTCGCGTCGTCGGCGTCGGCGTCCCTCTCTGGCGCGAAGAAGGCCCCGAACTTCAAGTCTGCGAGCTTCAACTCGACAAACCCGAATTTCGCGTCGAATCCGGCGTTCGAGGAGTCACCGGACGAGGACGAAATGGGGAATGAAGGCGAGGGCGAGGACGAAGAGGACGATGACGAGTCCACCGCACTGCCCGACGCCAGCGTGCCACTTGGACTGATCGCGAACCTGAGCCTGAGCAATAACCGCAGCCGCGAGCGGCGCGGTGGGCGCAATGGGGAGGCTGCCACGCGAGAAGACGAGCTGGATGAGCTGGACGATGACAATGTTGTGCGTACCTTCTCGTTCCTGCTTGTCATTTATGACAGATCTAATGAGAGGCAGGGCGTGGCCAATGCTGCATACTTCATGCCAGGGCCAGCGACGGATCTGGGGATGCGCGCGCAGCTCATCGAGCAACACAGTCCGCCAGAGATCCTCATCCATGGGCTGGTCGTCCCAGAAGATGTGGACAAGCTGTTTGAGATGTGCGTACCCTTCTGTCCGCCAACTGTCACTCTGCTGACAAGGATCCAGATTTTATACGCGTGTCAACGTCAGTTCTTTTTTTCGGCTATTAAGGTTTGCACTGATTGCATCTATTACAGCCCTTCATTGCTTTGCTTGACCCAGTGCTACACACCCCGGCGTCGACGTTCGCGAGATGTCCATTCTTGTTTACAGTCGGTGGGTTGCGTCGATTCCCGAAGCGGTCGGACCAGGCACTGACTCTTTCTTTCCCAGTTTGCGCCATCTCCTCACGGTACTATCCCGAAAAGTCGGAGATCTACCCCATCGCCATGCACTTCGCCAAGCATTCCGCTGCGAATGCGCTCATCGATGGATGGAAGTCCGTCGAGCTCTGCCAGGCGTACATCTTAATGAGCATCTACGCCGTCCCCGCGCGCAAGTGGGAAGAGGACCGATCGTGGCTGTACACCGGCCTCGCCATCCGCCTCGCGACAGACCTGAATCTCCACCAGGTCCAGAACAGTAAGGCGGCCAAGGGGAACGAGAAGCAGGAGCGCGAGATCCTCAACCGCACGCGCGTATGGATGATCTGCTTCAATCTGGATCGATCCACCGCGACCCAGTTTGGGAAGCCGTCGACGATCAAGGAAGATTAGTGCGTTGCTTGGTGCTCTGTGATTAAGTTTGAACTAATGTGGTACAGTGTTCTACGGCACGGGAGCGATGACTGGTATAAGAAGTCACCTTACAACACTTCCGTGAGTCGTTGGTCGCTTTCGGTCATGTGGCTGAGCTGACTTGCGTTCGCAGTACGACATCCACATGTGCTGCTACACGGCCCTCCTGCGAGTCGTCGCGCGCTTCCATGACGATATCTTTTCCGATCCAACCTCGCCGTCCGGCTTGAACAAGGTGTGCTCGACTAGACTCGTTGTGCATTTGATGCTGACCCCGCACTCGCAGCGCGTCGACTTCCGGTCGGTAACGATTACGCACGACGCAAAGCTCGCGGCCTTTATGGAGGATGGACTAAGCGCTTTGCGCAGGAGTCGGACGCAAATGGTGAGTGACCGCCAGATAGATATATGGTCGCTGATTCCGTGGGCCAGATCGTAAATGTATTGTACGCTGCAAACTGCTCCCCTTGTATGTCACTACTGTCTTCTACTTTTGAAGTCGGTGCTGATTATCTGACTCCATAGCCTCGTCGCATACTCGCGCCTTGTCATGTTCTCGTTCGGCTTCCAACAAGCCTACCAGAGGGGACTCCAGAACACGGACCATATCTTCTTCACCAAGGCATGTCATAACGGTTAGAAGACGTGACTTCCTAACATATGCTGTAGTGTTTGGACTCCGCCAAAAGTGTATTGCGTAACATGGTGGAGGGATTAGCACCTACCGGATTCATGCGTTATTCGCCGGATGGTAAGCTCCGTTTTGATCTGTCGACATGTAGATGTGACTCGTTCCCAGGCCACTTTATCTTCGCCGCATTCGCCTCTGCGTTCTTGCTCAAGGTGCGTCAGCCTCAGCTTGCAGACCTTTTGACTTTTTCCTAACTCGGATCGCAGCTCCTTCGACCTGAGTTCGCTCACCTTATGCCCAAGGAGGAAGAGAACCAAGTCTACGATCTGATCGGACGGCTTATCCAGACTCTGAGTTCCCCGGAGATCGCGATAGATGACCGCCACACCCCCAAGCTGTACGCGCGCTTCCTCGCTGGGCTACTGTCACGCCACCGTCGGGACGGTGCGACGGTTGGCGTCTCCACCCCCAGCCGCCAACCCACCAGAACGTCGCGAGCTCGTCTTCCAGCGACTACGGGCACCATTCGCGAGCGAGCTCGACGTTCACCATGTCGCCATGTCCGGCGCAGGAGCCGTCCTCGGCCCCGAGCATGGCTCGCACGCCTACGGACATACACATACTTATGCACCGTCGGAACCGGTGACCACGCCGATATATCGTCCCGATGCGACGTACAGTGGCCCGATCCAGTATGGCACGGAGATGGACCTGGGGACAGGGCTACCCGACGAGGAACAGATGCTTGCTGCCATGCAGGCGCTGCGTCAAGTGAGCTGCAATCGTCTTTGCTTCTTTGTCCACTTCCTGACAGACCTTTACTCCTAGCCCGCCTTCTGGACGAATATGATGTTGCCTGGTTTCTCGTGGCCGGAATCTTCTGGTCATTCGCCTGCGTCGAACGCTTCTAACGGCTCCAACGGCTCGCCGTCGCCGTATCAGCAACAGCAGCTCATGGGGATGCAGGGACTGCCTAGTCCTGCGTTTAATGACGGGTTCCCTCATCCGGTTGAGGTGCCACAGTTTGTCATTTAATAGACGCGATTTAAGTATCGATCTGTAATTTTAGTTTTTCCGTGTCGTGTATCTCCATAGTCAAGTATCTTGCACTGTAGACTACGTATCGAATAAATAATTTTTATTTCTTCCCTGCCCTCCAACCCCAGCTTCACCGACAGCACAAGCTCATTTCAATTTTCAGGCGCCAAAGGAGGAGTTGCCTTTTTGGGTCAATTTCATTCTCCTCTTTCCTTTCACCAGCATGCCATCGAATATGATCTCCTTCAATGGTCAACAGTACAAGTTGTCCGAAATCCTGCCTGAGTTCGTGGACCTGGCGAATATGCTCGCGTCGAACGCGCATCTGAAGGCTGCTTCGCCTCTGGCCATCGATACAGACCTCTCTGAGTCTGACCAAAAAGAAGTGCAAACGCAGGTGTGCAGCTGTTTTTGAACTTATGTTTCCTGGACCTATAACTATGTATCTATAGATTCCTGCGATCTTGATTCTGCCTCCCGAAGCTATATCCGTCTTCTGGGGTGCTTTCGCTGCGAACCACCTCACTGACATTGCAGTGTCTCTTCGTCGCCTCTCACATGCGACCCAGCGCCAGGCTGTATCGACGGCAATCCAGATTCTTAGTCTCATCCCCGACCCGAAGGAACAACCGTATTTTCGCAAATTCTTGCGCAATTCGGATGCGTCGAAAGATATCCCTAACATCATCGCGAATGCTTTTGTGAAAGGCACGACGTGGAAGCGGCCCTCTGGTCCAGGGCACCACTGCACATTGATTATCCACACGCTTTTCTGGTGCGATCCGAGCCTGGGGGACGACGGCAAGGCGCCCATCGATGCAGGAATCCGTACCGCTCTCGCCGCCGCCGTCCAGTCGACACTTGACCATCCACGGATGGCAGAAATGGAACAGAGACAGCTTATGGAGATGGAAAGGCTACTGGGAACCTTGGAGGCAATCGAGGCAATGGGGGCCGCTTACCTCAAATCTACGCAGGATTATCTGGAAGGTCAACTAGACATGTGCGATGGGAATTCGTGCGACGAGGACGCTGAGCTTTCGTGCTCAAAGTGCAAGACGACGCGTTACTGCGGGAAAGAGTGTCAATCTTGGCATTGGAAAAACGGGCACAAAGTGCGATGTTTCAAGACAGATTATTGAACTTTGGGGGATTCCTCCAAGGATTCCTCGTATCTTCCGGTGGAGTTGAAGGTACTGGTCGTAATTTAACACCTTCAACTCGGAGTTGTAAGGATCTACATGTTGGATCTCCTAGAAAAAAATAACTTCTTGATACTGAATTGTCAACGCCTCTGTATGGGTTTTTATCGACCAGACTTATTGGGTGACTTCCCGTAAGGTAAATTTATTCTGGGGGAATATTTCGGCGAGATGCCGAGGCACCTGTCAGGACCCATCACTTGAGTCATCCAAAAGCGGAGGCCTTTTATTCTGGATCAGTCGAGTAGATTAAATTTCTGGAGGGGGGGTAGGCACCCCCCCTCCAGGAATTTGGATGGCGGAATAAACCTTTTGGGACGATTTGATTGATCGTCACCCCGTGTCAGCAGTGTCACAAACTCTCTGTCGTCTCCCAACGTTGGCCGTGGCCATTACAGGCCCTTCAACGCGTTGACCATGCATTCCTTCACTGTATTTGACTCTTGAACACCTCAAACACCTCCCACTCACTGAATCATCAATCGCTTTTTCGATATCATCCATTTCTGGCGGAATCTGGCCGAACAAGATCAATGTCCATGTTCCTACGTGTTCACGACGCAGCAACACTTCTTTTACATGGCGGGGCCAGAGAATGTCATTTAGAAGCTCTGTGTAGGTGCGAGCGGTGTATTATAGTTCAATGAATATATTATTTTGCTTGCGGGAAACCGCAGGCTTGAATATGTTGGCATTGATCTCATCACTGGCACCCTCAAACAAGCTCGAAAATTGCGCTGGAATATATTTACCTTACGGGAAGTGGGTGACTTCCGTAAGATTTAAATATTCTGGCGCATTTTTTGAGCTTAACCGAGGGTGCCAGTGATACGATCAGTGGGCTGGATATTCACTTGATATTCATGCCGTCTGTATTTCCGCAAGAAAAATAATATCTTTATACATTGATGGTACATAAACAACCAACCAACTCACACCTGAATGTCCCAGCACTGTGTCGGCATATCGAGGAAGCGCGACGACGGCGTTAAAACAGATCTTCTCAAATTGACTTGATACACTGGGATAAGTATGAATTACAGTGTAAAAAAAAACCCGGAGGGACAGATTTTTGGCTGCAGTCAATGTAGGTATCGGGGCAAAGCTAGGACTCGAAAATTAGCGATACACCAGTGGTATGCTTGCAAGTATGGGCGGAGAGTTTGTGACCAGAGTGACAATGAGTGACGATCAATCATTTCTGTCCCAAAGAGATATTTGAGGAAACGAAAGTCTAGACGAGGGTCCTACCCTCGTCTAGATTCAACATATTTCGAGTGATGCGAGAATAAATCATAGCCGCTTGTGGGTGATGCAATTGATGGGGTCTGACAGGCTGCTCGGCATCACGGCGGAAATTGCGAAAATATTCCTCTCGAATATTTAATGCTTACGGGAAGTCACCCAGTGGTTGACTTTCCATAAGCATTAAAATAATTTCTGGATTATTTGAGCGGTGCCAGCGATGCCGTCACAAGGGTTTAATTCTAGGAATCTAACCGTTGTTGGTTCCCATAAGCAATATATCTTATACCTTTATTTAATATTCTGCTTGTCGCGTTAAGCAGCACGTGCCATGTAAACAACACGTCTCAGTCCTCACCGACATGTCCCACGCCTCCGCACAAATGGATATTGACGCGTTCTTTCATACGCACCGTGCAGCCCTGCATAATTTGCACTTCTTGGGTATGCAATATTGGAGCCGTTCTACGGCAAAGCGAAGCCGGCGGGTTTGAGGTTGAAATCAAAGACAACGGGGAGGGCATTGAATCGAGGGCGAGCTGATTGGCTTTCGTTGTTGCGAGGGCACTGTGGATGGCGAGCGACGGCAGCCATGATGCCAGTGAAGACGAAGTGTGACGTAGTGATATCAGTGACACGCAACCCGAAGAGGAGCGTGAGAGGACGAGCGATGGACGAATTCGTTCTAAGATGGTTTATTGAAGGAGAGAATAATCTAAAGAGGGGTAGGGACCCCCTTATAGATTCTAATAAATTTAAGGTTTATAAGAGGGTCAAGTTGTGCGCCACTCAGATCTGAGGCCGATGGGGTCCTGACAGCTGCTCGGGATTGCGGTGATTCGGTGGCAAAATGTCTCAGAAAATGTAGAAACATATTTTAATGCTTATGGAAAGTCAACCAGTCACCCATTATTCGAAAAAGAAAAACTGCTTTGATCCGTGGCAGTGCTCGGCAAGGATCACGGATCAGAGCCATCAGTTGCAGCTTGAACTTAACGACAACCTTCGCTTTCAGTAGCATGGCGTCAAACCCTCATCTTAATGACGGTAATATAGGCTGTCCGACCTCATGCGAGAAGTTGCTACCATGGCTGATGTACTCGTGTCGAACGCGCGGTTGAAGGCTGCTTTGCCACTCCCCGTCGACACAGACCTCTCTGAATCTGAACAAAAGCAAGTGCAAGCGCAGGTGTGCACCTCCCATGATTTTTCACCTCTGGCATTAACAACTGCCCAGATCCCTGATATCCTGGACCTCCATCCCGCTGTTATACCGGTCTTCTGGGATACCTTCGCTGCGAACCACCTCACCGAAATTGCCGTATCACTTGGGCGGCTCTCGCTTGCCACGCAGCGCGAAGCCGTATCTACCGCGATTCAGATTCTGAGTCTCATACCCGACCCGAAAGACCAGCTGTATTTTCGCAAGTTTCTGCGCAATGCCACTGCTTCAAAAGATCTTCCTCGTATCATTGCGAATGCTTTTATAAAAGGCACGACATGGAAATAACCCTCCACATAGGGCATCACTGCACCCTGATTATCAACACACTCATCTGGTGCGACCCACGCCTCGGTGATGACGGTAAAGCGCCACTCGACGCCGAAGTCCGTACGGTCCTCTTCTCCGCTGTCCAAACATGGCTCGAGCACCCACAAACTGCGGAATGGAAGAGCACCAGCTTTCGGAACTACACCGGCTTCACGGTATCATACGTTGCATCGAGGGAATGCCCATCTCCTACTACCTCGATTCTTCGCGGGAATTTCTGGAAGACTTGAAACGCAAGGATATGTGCTATGGGGATTCGTGTGACGAGGAGGCGGAACTTTCGTGCTCCAAGTGCAAGATGGTGCGGTATTGTGGGAAGGAATGTCAATCCTGGCATTGGAAAAATGGGCACAGACCACGGTGTTTCAAAACAGATTACTGAGATGTAACGTTCAATAGCCTTTCCGAAAATGCTCATCATCTAAAGCGCAGTGCTTAATTACATCTTTCTTGTTTGCGGGATGAATAATGGAACACAATTTATACGTGGGAATGTGTAAATCGTATATCCTACTGAATACAAAGTCACTTGGCGGGTTATTGGGAGGACCGCTGTAATATTCGGTATCGCTCTCTGAAGACAAGCAGTTATAAGTTGGCGATCGCGAATGAGTATATTTGATCGCCAAGAACGGTTCGTTCTACAGTTGGCCTCCAGTCAACGATTCCGTCCTGGATCGATCTCACCGTCGTGCCCAGTTTCTGTCCGCCACCGTTCCGACATCGACTGTTGAAACTAGGTGAGCGGTTTTTAGTCTGAATCGCATTTTCACTCGTACTAATTCATCGGCTATCGGACCTGGAGGTTGTCGTTCCGACGGTTCCGTGAACTTCCGTTGAACTGTGGCACTGTTTCGGCACTGCGGCAGATCAAAGAAATTCAACCCAAAGACCACGTGCCACCGGGGTTGACTTTTCTTTTTTCAAGTGGCAACACAGCAGTTGAAATATGGTAAGCAAAATCAATCGGGAGAGTAAATAGGAACTCGTCTAGTGTGCCTACACTGGCCCGAAGATTATTTTGAACTGAACATGGCATTAAGCTGCACAGGCAATTCAAACACGTGTCCTTCGTAGTCCTTCTTATTTCACTTCAGGAAAATCGGGTGGGTCCTTTGAGAAGGTAACGGGGTGGGGTATATTTGATAATGATCCACATAAAAGGGGTTTGGAATCCCAGACAGTCTTACATTCAACCATCGACAACACCATGACTATCTGGTATAGAGCGACAACCCACCCCGAGGTTGACGCTTCCGTCTCCGCTAGCGATGACGATGAGCTTCTGCCTCATACAGGCACTGACCCCACCACTATGACGGGCGCGGCCAACATAAAAGGCGGGACACCCAACCATGCCACAGAAATAACTGTCTCGGGCGGCACGATTATTCGCCGTACAGTCCAACAAGATTTGAAGAAGATGCACGGAGATTCGATTTTCTTGAGATTATCCTTGTCGCCTTTCTATAGTTCTTATAGCCGCTGCTATGACTGGTTGGTGGTGGTGCATGCTGGATTTTAACCGGCGCCTGTTGGAGTTAGAGCGTGGCGTGTTCGAACTAAAGGTGGATATGGTTGATCGACGCCTGTTGGAGTTAGATCGTGGGGTGTTGGAATTAGAGAATGGGGTTGGAATTAGAGAATGGGTTGGAATTAGAGCATGGAGTTTTGGATTAGAACAGCCTGGTTTTGTTTTTTAGCCTAACACTCGGCGTGCGTTTGTTACTTGCTGGTCGAAGTATAATTTAGTCTCAAGTTATACAACGCTCGTCTAGTTGCGCATACTTATTTAAACACCTTCCTTTCAACGCCACTCCAGCGCCTTCTGCTGAGCAGGTAAATATATTGTCGTATTCCTAGGAACTTTCTCCGACGAAATCAAGCATGACGGCAAAAGCCTGACTCGCGTTGTAATGTAGATTCACAGAATGCCCGGCAGGGAACGTCCCGGTGATATTCAATGGTTGGCCTTGGGCCAAAGTAGGGCAGTTCTGTCAAGAACACCGTCACAGTTTCCACCGCACGCGCTGAGGTCATAACGCCTTGGAACACCTTTTTTGGAAGCAAATCAGTTCTCTATTCACTTCAACAGACCAATATTTTACCTGCACTGGCTTCGTGAAGTTGGAGGTGTCGTACGGCGTTTGGCCGAGGGTCGCCAGCTCGCCGACCGAGTAGGGTGATTTAACCAAACTAGTCCATTCCGCCACGGCATGGTCAAAATACGGCGCCTTGAAATCGAGATACGCATCGGCATAGATATCGACGGCGTGACGTAGCCAGTTTGAAGGTCGCCCCATCTGGCGGGGTCAAGCAGCGCGGCCACGCGGGACTGCCACCCGGCAAGCAGAATGTTGAAGTAGTCGAAAAGGCCGAGTAGCCGGAAAGCGAGATTGCCCGGGTCAGTTCCGGGTACGCGGAGGCGAGAGCGGCTGTGATGTAGGCGCCATAGGAATGACCGAAATGCACGGCAGATGCGATTGATACGTGCAAGGTGTATGGGGAGCTGGAGCCAAAGAAGACGGGTGAGGGACGCTAGAATCTCAACCTGGATTGGGAACTGGACCACGTTGTGAGGGTCGGCTCTAAAAACAAAAGTGGGGTGAATTGGTTAGAAAGAAAATATTGGAGAGAGAAAGACCGACTTCGTAGACTGTCCTGTGCCGAGCCTATCGTAGTGGAAGACAGAATATCCGGCAGCCAAGGCAGCCTGAACCAAACTGTACTGCTCGCTCCGGCAAATGTCGGGTCCCAATACCTATCGTAATTAATTACACCCCATTGAGCTGCCTGTAAGCTTTATAGCAGGGACTTACGTTTTGTCCGCTCCCAGTCCATGGGTCATCACGAGTACTGTCTGCGCAAGCTCTGTGGGTTTCGACGGTGTGCAAAAGCGCGCACTAATATCGAAGTCTCCAACCACAGTACTTGGACCCGCGATTCCATTGAACGCCGTCGCAGAGTCGCGACGCACCTCGTTGATCGTCCAGTCTGTGATATCCCACTGCGTCTTGATCTCGAAGCTGAGTTCGAAAGAAGGTGCAGAGATGTTTTTAAGCGGGACTGTGTACGATTTGCAGGTGTATGCGGAGGTCGGCGGTTGTACTGCGATAATGGACGGGGAAATTGCCAAAGAGAATAGGGCAGGTATGAGGAACTTGAAGGAGGCCATAGTGATGCAGGACTCCCGCTAGCAGTGCCGCTTTTGAGGTGTTTTAAATATACCGCCATTATTCAGAGATTGTTCAGGTCGGATCGAGGATTATTTGTAAGACTCGTGAGAAAGCGGCTACAGCGGCGAAGAGCGCAACATAGTGATATGGACCCAAGTCCGCCTCAGTGATTACACCTTCTTTAGGTGGGCTTGACGAGTATTTTCGAAGAAACACAAAACGGATTCGAAGACGCACCTGAGCTGCGCTTCAGAGTGAAATTTCTGGAAGTATGGTAGGCCTGAGAAGCGCTGGGCCACGTAAGTGAAAAACACACGATCCAAATTTAACGGATCGCCAAGCACATCAGTCTGCCCGTGTACACCGCGTTGAGCTGGTCGGCCCGATGGCTGACTGAGCCCAATTTCTATGCCGTTCTGCTCTGCCGCTCGTTTACTTGACGCCTCATTTGTAACCCCTCTCATCTTTCTTCATTGAGAGTAAAGATGTGACTTGTCAACAATTTGAAAACCCGCGAAGCTTAATATTGACATCTGGACTTAGCAGAGAATTATCAGGTAAATTCAGAACATAAATTGTTGGCAATATGTGGAACTATGCCGACATGACCTAAGTGGTTTGCCTAACTGGGGGGCTACCTTTTTCATGCGCGGTTCGCAGACTGAAAACGATGGTCAGTATTAGGATACTCGAGGAAGCATAGACTACTGCACCTGTAATCGTCGCCATTCTGAGTGATATACCGGACCCAGGGCAGGGCTTGGTATCCACTCTTCTCCACGACCTTCAAATACCGCACTTGTATACCCGAGACCGTGAAGTACGGTATCTCATATTTCACGGTTATGGGGGCGCGTTTCTTTGCGTCTTGTTCTATGGGCGAATCGAACGAATGTAAACTGCGTCCAACTCAGAGATGAATAGCATACCAATCCTCACGCTGGGGAGACCAAACTGGGCGCGCATCATGAACTCCTTCCCGCCAGCCAGCTGCCTTAGTGTCCACACGAAGCCGCCTCGGTCGGGTACGTATTGCACTTTCCCGTAGGACGCCTGTCAAAATTATTTGTTTAGCCTTGATGTTGCTGATACGAAGTCGAAGGGGACTTGCCCTGAATTTCGGCGTGTCCGCATCGTCCGCCACGGGGACAAAAATCTCAACATTATTTGCTGTGCTCTTCCGTTTGAACTGCGCAATGACTTTGACCATGTACACCACACGGCTTCCACTGTGGCGCTCCACTTCGGCCTCGACCCATATTAAAGGTTTTACGACTGTGTTGAGGCGGTAGGACATGAGCTCAAAGTCGCCGTCGGGCGGAATAAACGAGATCGTGCGATCATTTTCGAACCGAGAGAGCCGCACGCATTGGTGGAAGTTCACGTCTTCCATGTCTATCGCCTTTCCGCGCGCAACTAAAACCCGTTCATCAGGCGTGGAGAAACGGAACGACACAGGGAACGCACCTCGGCCCGTACTCTCGAACATGGTCTTGTCGTTGAGACCTAGCCGTAGTTCCGGCATGCCCGAGAGATAGCACCGCATTTTGACTACCCCCAGGATCTCCGAGCGTACAACGTCGCCGGTGGCGTTGACGAGCATGTTGACGCTTTCAATCACATCCAAGAACACCTCGTTCTTCCGGTAACGGATCCCTCTGGCCTCCAAGACACAACGTGTTAGTCTCGTTGGGGGGCGAATCTGAACCTTGAGCTGGTTCGATTCTTGGGTGATGAATCTGAACAGTTAGGTGGTTGGATTAATTTCAACTCAACTGGGACTTACTCCTGGAGCATCTTGCTATCAGTAGTCTGCGGCACGCCGAAATCGATCATCTCATCCATGAGTTCGTAGATGATCACAAAGTTGTCTCGGATGCTCTCTTCCTCGAGCGCCTTGAAGTACTCAACAAGAGCCTGGGCAAAATGGTGCAGAAATATGATAGTCTCCGCAGCGTTGGTATTGCGTCTCGAGAGCGCGAGAACTGGATCGAGGTCAGCCACAAAGTAAAGATACTTGCACCGCTGGACGCACGATAAAGATTGGAGTGGCGAATATGCATATAATTTATGCCTTGGCTTGAGAAACAGGGTGTAATCTGCAGCCCCTCCTCCTCCATATCCAGCATGAGGGGCATGAAGCGCTCGATATATGATATGGTGTCGTCTTCACCAAGGTCGTCACGATAACATCGCTGGATGAGCGGTTTGCCTTTGACATCGAGGATTGCAATGACGCTGGCCATGAGAGCAACCAGAAAGAACCAGCGGCACTTGGGCCCACATCCGGGCGGTGCAGCGGTGTTCGGTGACCCCGCAAAAAGCACGGCGACGGTTGAGTGTTACGTTTGGAACCCGACTCTGCCGAGCGCTCGAACAAATGGGGTTGATCAGACCGCGGGAATGTTTTGTCAGCATGTTGGAAAAAAAAACCCGACTTTTTCCCGTGGATTCATTTCGATATACATGTAGTTATCATAAAAGGATGCAAAAATGTAGAATAATATTCAGAGATCGCTCATAGCACCGAGATTGCTGAGATTCCGAAACGTATTATCGGAGTTTGAGTTGAACGTCGGTTTGGACTCGAACCACTGGCGCGCAGCAGCTTCACGCGGAGCTGAGCTTCGACCTTTTTTCAAACTGCGTGCCGTGTCATTTTCCTTAGCCTCCCATCAAAGGGTCGTTTCCTGATCATTGGAGGGCGGAACCACCGCAGCTCATGGGCAATGTCGAGGAGCTCACTACGGCATCTCTTTCCCTGAAGAGGATCCGTGGTAGGGAGAAGGCCAACAACATCTGACAGGCGTGTGCTCAAGGCCTCGTATTTAGAGCTAGGGATGTCAACCGTTTTCTCATCAACTAGTGCATTGGAGCGTGAGCTCAAGCAAAAGATGGGGAAAGTTCATACTTTCGGCCGAGAGATTCTTTGGATGAGCCGCTGTGGTGTGCGAACCTTCAACACCATGGGCTGAGATGTTGGGTTGGGCCCAACGCGAAGTAGATGGAACGTATTTGGCTAATATTTCACGTCCTCTGCCCGATTTTTGACTCAAGAAGGCCGCTTGAGCCTCGGGGGTTACCAAAACAGATGTATATTGGGCACACTTCAAGTAGCTGAGCGCTTTCCGGTAGTGAGAGATCGCACTTTGCTTACATTCTTTTGACGCGGATCGACTGCATCTTGTTCTTCTCGGGATATAATTCGGGTTGTCATCCTGGACCAACATCAAACTGAATTTCTTCCTTTCAACCATGTTAAGGATGCATGGACGTACGTGCAACCGTAAATCCGTACAAACGCATTAAAAACAAGCTCCACCTCACGATTAAGGCGAAATCTGAGAATGACTTTGTTGACTGGTCCTTGGCTGGTATCGACTCGCTCGAGATGCTTTAGAAACACCTCTTTCGCCTGAGTAGCAGTGAGTCAATCAGAGTAAGATCCTCAGAGTGGGCTCAAAACTGGCCTTTTTCAACTTTTTCTCGTCGTTGGGCGTCATGAGATTCGTGAAAGAAAGACAAGATGTTTGTGATCAGCACCGCCACCAGCACTTCGATAAGCTGCAAGAAAAGTGGCTCTCAGGCGGTCCGACTTGGAAAATTGTGGTGGATCGACTCGGGATTAACATATTTATGGCTCTTGCATCCAAATACGTGTAATCGAGCTCCTCGGATACCACAACAACTCCTCCGGCAAGTTCAACACAAGGTAAGCAGTCGGCGATCACAACATTGCTCGGCACGATTTGCCGACGATGATGGCCGGGAGCGCCGATTATATTTCTTACAGAGAAAAGAGATTTTGGGAAAGCGCCGATGTGAGTAGCAAATAAATATCCAGTACAAAGGTTAGGCGGCCTATTTTACCCCCGGCTCGTCGCCAACAAGCTCGGGGAAAATCTGCCCCGAAGGCAATTACAGCGGCTTTTTCTGCTGGTGCTGTACCTCGAGCCGGAGAGCAGAGGCAGCCTCCAGAGGAAATCAGCTTTAAAAAACATGCGATTTGGGAGTGACCCACCCTGAAATCTGTGTACGAGTCAGATAAACGGGACTTGATGGCACTGAGCTTTCGTTCATTGTGATTGAGATATATGAGTCTAGCAAATGTTCGTTCGCGCATAATATCCTCCAGATCGTTGCGAATCTGATTCAAAAGACCAAATAATGTCAGTCATCCTCGGAATATCACTGACGGGTCGCTCACATAGTGAAATTGTTTATGGCCTTCAACGTCGCCGCGGGATCATCAATGGGTCGGAAACGCTGTCGGCGACGACGTCGAGAGTTTCTTTAGTGCGAAAGCAATAGCATGCGCGTCATTTTTCGAATTTTTTGCCCGCTGCAACGTACTGTGAGTATCATGCAAATAGTGTTTGAATAAGCAAGACACCTCCGCGATTTCCCAAATTGCAACGACTCCTCCACAGCGCTCTTGAGGGGTGGGAACGCATCAGAGGACCCTTCAACGCATGAAGCGATGTCCAAAGGACATCTGGCGCCGTAGCTAGAGCATTTGATAATAGCGGGGATTTCTCGCGCTTTCGCGCGCGAGGGGAATATGTACCGCATGCCAGATGCTCCCAACGAAAACAAAACCCTAGCACGAAGTTTTCAACTTGTGCCTACTAGTGATAGCTGTGCATACAACTAGTGAAGTTCCATTGCAGATGTATAAAACACTTGTTCCCGGAGCTTGCAGAAGCTTCTTCCGTGCGGCACACCGCAACACGCTATTTTAGCGGAGATAGCATAAATGATTTTTGACTGGCTCGGAATTCAAAGCCGCCGAATAGTCAGAGGATCTAGTGTGGGCGGGATTCTCGACCATGGTCCGGCGAGAATGAGCTGAAGTATAAATTTGCCGCAGTGGATGGTCGCTCGAGAGTTCAGGAGAGTCGACTTGGAAGCAGTGCGGAAAACACCGGAATTCGAACATGCGAAAGGTTCGTTAATTGTAGGACAGCCAGAAAGGCTCGCCATCCATCGACCATTCGAATATTCTCAACTAGGTAGAGCTGTAGTTGGGCTGTACTCCCAGGCTGGTTATGTGATCATTGATGAGATCAGAGATCATCCCAACTCCTTTTGGATATGTAACTCACCGATGTCCCCAGATGTCCCCATTGTTTCTTTAGACGACACTTTACGACACTTGTCTACACTCATCCAAAAAAAAATTGACCGAGTCAACAGAAATCATTAACGCCACCCGTAATATGAGTCGATCACAGATCTATCAGGAGGTGGCAGTCACGGTGACTCCTCGTCTTTGTTTAAATTAACACCATCGACCAACTCACCTCTATCCTCCTAGCCATGTCTAACTCCGCATCATGGAAGCAAGCTTCTGCTGCTGCTGCTCCGCCAGAAATGCCGCTATTGTCGTCCAAGATCTCCTTTGCTGTTGACGCCTCTGGATCTACCGCGGGGAAGGTTATGGAAAGACAGAAGGAGTTTGTTCTCGGGATGGTACAGGACTACCAATTCCCCACCTCTGCTCTCATGTGGGGTTCCTCCGTGACGCAACCAGTCTCGGCCGGCGAAATCCAGTGGAAACATCGCAAGTGAGCCGGCATTCATTTTAACAGTGCACGCGATGCTGATTTTTTCTCGCCAATTAGCTGGGGGACAAGCCCGGAAGTCATTTTCACCGATGCTGCTGTAACCAAAGAGCTCAAAAGTTGCGATATGTGGTATCTTCTGACCGACGGAGAAGTTGGGAGCCCGGTAAACTTTGCGCGCAAGACGGTCGAGGTCGGCATGGCAAATACCCCGGTCGTCTTCGTGATCACCAACAGGTCTCACGGTAGACCTGTGGCTGTCGATATCTCCGTCGGCATCTCCGTTTTTGCCTCTGCTTCTGATGCCGCTATCGTCTTCAAAAACATCGACAACGGTGAAATATACGTCTTAGCTACCAAAGGGGCGTTCGAGGTTCTTACCGCCGGCTTCGAAATCAACCTCGAAAGCTGGGAATCATTGCCACTCTTTCCCGACGAGTCTACGTTTAAATCGGCCTTGAAGGACGTTAACATTGTCGGGGCTGCGCACCGGACAAACAGCATGGCTATCGATTTGGGTAGAGCGTGGCAAGAAAAGCATGCGTGCCTTGTAGATATTGATCTCCTCTTGGCGCAGACGCTTCCGGACAGTATTCCCCAGGATGAATTCCTCGACCTGCTGCAGGACGACGCCTTCAATGCGCTTGCACTTATCTGCAAGGCTCGCGGGCTCCTAACAAAATTGCGCGATTGGTGATTGACTTGTGTTAAATCATTTGTACGTTTGGTTTTAATTATTTTCATTTAGGGTGAGCCAGAGAAAGGAGCGCGCCTCAGTTATTGAACTGCGAGACGTTTCTGGCGCAGCCGAAATTTTGCAGCAGCTGCGAGATAACACTGTGCCAGCATCCGATGCAGACGCGCTACGCCAGAAGCTGCGAGCTGCTCACCAATCTAATCTCGAGGATTACAGATCGCGACTGAATAACAGCAAGCCATCTCCTCTCCTTCCCCATATCAATCGATGTCTTGCGACCCTCACTGCTTTCGAAAAAGCCGGCTACGCTGCCGATATCCTGGACCGCCGCTCAAATCGTGCCATGCGCGCGGCTGTTGTTTCCGCATCCGACGTCGAACAGCAGCTGGCTGACCTCGATCTTGAGGACCACGTCGAAGCCCACCGCTCGACATGTTCCATCTGCTGTGACGACGACGCCATCATGTCGCTCGCGCTGATGGTGTCGGCGAATCCAGGCGATAACACGACAGATTTCGCGTTAAACTTCCCACTCGCCGCCGGTGCCACCGCCCACAACCGTGATGTCATCAGCGCCCAGTACGTGTGCTTTAATTGTGCACAGGCGATGCGCCAGATGGACGTGATGGACCCTTCGCGCGGTTCGATGTACAACGAGCCCATTGTCGCTGTGCTCCCCCTCGCCAAATTCGATGGCGTCAACCGCAAGTACATCACGAACGCCCTGGCGAAGGTCCTCACGAACGGACTGGCCACCGGCGCGTCTGGTCTCGTGCAGGTGCTGATGAGCATCATTCTGACGACGATGAAGACGAAGGAGTGGGCAAAGCCGTCGGAGAGTGATGCGGAAGTTCAGGCTCGGAGAGAGGGGATGCTCTGGATGCTGAAGAACCTTATTGACAACTCGTCGTGCCGAGAGACGTTCGACGAGACCGGAGACTGGGTACCGTTCCGCAAGGCTCTGTTGTGGACGCTCAAGACGTACACGGATGAGGGCATCTACAGCTGGACGGTGAGGTATCCTGTCATCGGCTTTCATGTTCTCCTTGAACTCCTCGGTATGGTTGATGGCGCGGAAATCCCCGAAACCTTGCGAGTCGCGAAACTTATGCACGAGATCGTCACCGTGTACATGGCGCGTATCGTGAAGCCCTCGGCGAACAAGCTGGACGTCCAGCGCCAGATACTCAAAATCGTCTTCGCGGAGTTCAACGCGGAGGGCGTACCGAAGGATTTCCAAAACAACGCTCAGGCGGTTAACTCGGCGGATGTGGTCTTCGAGCGTTTGGTGTCGTGGCTTGATTTCCCCGGAACAACGGCTTTAATTGGACAACTTGGGCCGACTGGCGCAGAAAAATATGCCTCGGCATTCCAATGTGAGTTATCGTTTCTTGCCTTCAATTGCTTGTGCTGACCTGCCTCGGCAGATATTGCGTTCCGCCTGTTTTTCGAGGATAGTCACCAGGCGCCCAAGGGCTATTTCCAGCGCGCGTCGCAAGCCGACGTTCACATGCACACCGCCATCACAAATCCACAAGCCCTGACCCGTGCCGTCGTGGAGCCGTTATTCACAACTATGTGGGGCGGTGAAGCCAAAGAACCCGACCACGTCAACGTCACCCCCGACACCATCGCGCGCTTTGTGTCCCCGTACAGCCCGTCGGTCCTGCGGTGCAGTCTTCCAGGGTGTTCGGTGCGTTTTGATGTAAACGGACATGACCCCGAGTCGGTCAGGAAGGCGCGCGCGGCGCATCTGGCTAAAGTGTACGCCCTCAAAGATAAGGAGCCCCGCACCGCCAATGGTCTGCCGGAAAACACTGGGCGCCTCGAAGCGCCGACGACGAGCCACATCACGCTGCACTCTAGCATCTCAAAATCCTGGCGCGCGCTCGATAGGGATGCCCGGCTGGCGATACTGAAGGAGGTAGAGCCCGGCACACCCGTGGACGTCGCCAAGCCACATATGGCGGCGTTCATTGCAGCCATCATGGACTATATCTGTCTTGTCAGCGCTCGGGGGAATATCTACGACAAGAATTTGCGGGCTGAAGTGGCGTGGGTACTTCCAAGCTTTTTCGTCGCGCTTCACACCGCTGCTCAGATGAAGAAAATTGAAGACGCGGATCTTGAGCTCGTTGAAAATTCGTTGGCGGCGCGTATCGAGTGGGAACTGGAGTTATTGAAAATGTAAAACTTGTTTAATTGAACTAATTTATCCGGGATCCTTCTCTAGTTTCTGAATTTATGTTTGTATATTCTCGTCCAAAATGGCAGACGGAGTGGTCGAACACCCAGAACTAGTATCTGAATCAGTACATTATACGGGAAATTTAGACACCGTGAGATGCATATACTTCCCTGTCAATCGAGATATTACAAGTCGCCGAATATACGAACACACCGCGTCTTCGCTATCGTGCGTCGGCAAAAACACCAACATAAGCACAGTTGAACATAGTGGGCGGCGTAGTAGGATATCCACTTCCAGCTTGGATCGAAGCTTTTCCGCGTCTTCATGAATCATTCAGAATGTTGCACCTCTTCGGGTGCAGGGCTCAGTATTAATCTCAGGCTTCAGCAACCAAGTAATACTGGAGGTTCTGGGATATACGCTTGCGAGATAGGGCGCGCAGTGGAGGAACCGATCATTCGGAATACATATGCTGCAACGCACACGCCCTTTTTTCGACATCCACAGTGATCCATTACATCCGTGCCTCCAACTCCAGGTATATCCTGTGGCCGAAGATATGGATCGCGTCTACGGGTAGCTATCCACAGCATCTTCTGCGGAAGAACTTGACACCCACACAGCCCCAGGCAACAAAGCACTACGTGAGTTTTGCGTTCGGATTCCATAAGCATCCTTCTGAACCAACGCATCTGGCAGACTCGCGAAATCAACGAATGTGGAAGTGTCACCAGTCACTACATTTTGATGGCCCCTCGGCCAACTTGACCGAGGTCGGCTGAGGTTGGCCGAGGTTGGCCGAGGGGCTCGACCGGGTTAGTCGAGGTTGACCGAGGGGTTCGACCAACCCGGTCGAGGCCCCTCGGCCAACCTCGGCCAACCTCAGCCGACCTCGGTCAAGTTGGCTGAGGAGCCATCAAAATGTAGTGAGTGGATGGCAGAGGATTTTAAATCCTCCGGTCTCGAGAAGGCTCGTCTAGCAAAAATCTCTGAGTGCGCGACCAGCATGGAATAGCGAAAATTGCTGCGGTCTTGGAATTCATTGCGCTCACCGAATCAGTTACTTGGCACGAGGGCCTCCTCGACGAAGACATCACTATAAGGAGGCAGGTCGATGCCGCACTTCGCGTAGCTGCCTCTCCGCTGCTGGAGTATAGAAACATTTGGAAAGAACTTACATGTCCTTCAAGACCTCGAGAAAATCTTTAAGGTATCCTAGATATACTGCGGATCACAGAGGCCCGCTGGAAATAAATGTTTCAGTCGTCTCCGTAAAAATTTTAGACGTATTCAATACTCTTCTATATTTTCGGCTGCCTACAATCTGAGCGAAGACGCGGTAACGAAAAGTACATGAGTTATTCAACCTTCATCACAGACTCGATGCGAGCACTTTGAATGCGTTTGCGCAAATCCTTCCAGACGAATACTCCGATCCACATTGTCGCACTCCAATACGCAGCCTACGAACCATCAACGTGCGTTAAAGAGCAAAAGAATCGCTAATTACTGTAACCCCAAAGCTAGCTCTGTGCTTCCGGCACAAGCTCAAAGTATAGAGGCTTTGCAACCCGTGGAATCCGAGGAAGCAGGGCCACAGGAACCTGAACATTTTCTGGCTGATATAAGAATGCAGGAATTGTGCTGGCGAGAAGAATGAGGATCCGCCGACCAACGGGGCGAGGGCGCCGTAAGGCAGAATGAGGAAGAAAAAGGTGGCGACAGCAATGCCATCCGGCGGTAGGTGGAATGACTTTATTTGCGGCGACTTGATCTGTGGAGAGGTGTAAACCGGGTATCGCAGCAAAATCAGAGTCTAATTACCATTCCCAGGCCTTCCTGCGATATGGCCTTCATTTCGAGCAGCCGCGGCTTGACGTCTTCGTAACCGGACAACGGCGGATCTAGGGCGACTACAACCGCTTTCTTTGACCCGTTCTTGAGGGTGCAGGTCAGTGTCATGCTCTGTAATGCAATTCAATAAATATCACGGCTGAGTGAGTGTCAAATGAAGAACTTTGGAGTCAATGGCGGACATTTCTGCACTGGTGATTGGCTCGGCAACTTTGCCGTACCATTTGGCGTAGCCCACCAGGGTATCCGGGTGGCTCGACATGTACATCTTCAAGAAGCTCGATTTCTCGGCCACAGGGTCAGACATTGCGGGAAGGTTGGGGGAAGGTACGAGTCGGATGAGAGATGTCGTAGTGATGTCGTCGGCCAAAAATCAAGCGGGGATAGGGGATGATCCGATGATATCGGTGTTGCAGGGTTTTTCAAACAGGACACTGTTACAGGAGACAGCATGAGATGTGTCAACTTACCCTGACTATGGGTTCATTCCTAAATTTGACCAGCGCGTCCTAGACCAGGTCACTGCATGTGAGCAGGATGTCAGTACTATACTCCTCGACGAGTCTGCAACCCCCATGACAGTCGATTTCTTTTACAACTTCGTCCCGTGCAGTCAATAGCCAGCCATGCAAGCAGGTCTGCCATATTTAGTGACACAGTACTTACGTCTTCGGAAAAAATCCCTAGACCGTCAAATCGTTTCGTAAATGGCATCTGGATCGAACCGTGAGATGTCTCGAAACGGCCCAAATATTTTTCCTGTCTTGAAGTACACTGTAACTGACAATATATCTACCAGAAGTTATTCAACCTTCATAACGGATTCGATCCGAGCACTCTGAATGCGTTTACGCAATCCTTCCAGACATGAAGTCCAATGAGAAATGTGGCTGTCGTGTAAGCAACCTAAGAAAGGTTATCAGCATTGGTTGGGAGGAAACTGGTCGCTACCACCCGGAAGCTAGCTCTGTGTTTCAGGCACAGGCTCAGGGTATACAAGCTTTCCAGTGCGTGGATTCCGCACATACCCCCAAATATGTACTTGAACGTTGTTTGGCTGATATAAGAATGGAGGAATTGCGCCGGAGCGGGGAACGGCGATCCGCCAGTCGACGGTGCGAAAGCTCCGTATGGGAGGCTGAAAAGAACGAAAGCGGCAATGTTCCCATGCCGTGGGCCGTGAAACGACATAATTTGTGGGGATTTCATCTGGGAACGGAACTGGGAGTGGCGCAGAAAATTTGGGATTCGGTTACCATTCCCATTCCCAGACCCTCCTGCGATATGGCCTTCATTAATATTTCGAGCAGGCGTGGTTTGACATCCTCGAAGCCTGATAAAGGCGGATCTATCGCGATTTTCAAAAAGCTGGGTTTTTCGGCCACATGGTCAGACATTGTAGGGAGTTAAAAGTGGAGACAGTGGCCGTCAAAACTCAAGAAAAAGATGTCACCTAGACTCGTCACCAGTCTGCCATGGACGGCAGATCTTCGTGCAAGCACGCTGCCGTAGGCAGACTGGTAGTTCTCGGATGCTGTGCAAGGGCTGCGCGCGGAGTTTGAATTTTTTCCTTCTCTGCTGTTCCGAGCTCAATTGTCACTAGTTTGAAAATTTTCAAAGGTACAGGGTGCGTTTTTTCCACATATCTTGAAATCTGCCTCCTCAGAGTATCCAGAAAGTGCACCAGAGTGCTGTGGGAAACAGACAAATTTTAGCAGGAGCTGCACAGCCCCTGTGATGCCGACGATCGGCACCACTCAAAATTTCAAACTCCACGCGCACAGCATTGACAACTCGCGAGAACTACCAGTCTGCCTACGGCAACGTGCTTGCACGAAGATCTGCCGTCCATGGCAGACTGGTAACGAGTCTAGATGTCACCGTTAACAAAATTGATGGGGATCCGCTCAACGTCCGAGGGCCGAGACCCTGGAAACTTGAAAGGCCCTGGACATTGAAATTGGTCGGAAAATAAAATCTTACAATTTCTTTGTCTCGTTTGGATGGCATTTTCTTTTCGTCTGCCCTCTTGAAGAGTTCTATTTGCGAGTGTTTCCGCATCAGTACAGCCACATCTCTTTTTGTCATCTCCGCCACACTTTCGAAACCATGAAGTTTCTGCAGTGCGTGTGCTGAGTATCGCGACTCATAGTCCTAACGAAGCCCAGGATATCTCCTTTTAAACGCCTTCTGACTCATTCGCGCTTTCTCCTAACCCTTCGGTCAGAACAAGGAAAATACCATTCCTTAATTCTTTTCCGTCTTTCTTCTGCCTCCGACACCATCTGGGATGATGGGGCATCCTCCGAAAAACCTGGGGGAATACTCGAGAATCGACAGATCTATGTCATGGAGTCTACATGCCCGCACTTGGGCGCAGACATGTCACACGCGGAAATAGAAGAGTTTGAAGACACCACGGTAGCGGTCTGCCCATGGCATAGGTTCGTCTCATATGTTCTCTCACAAGGAAATTCTAACCCCGAACTAATAGATACGACTTTGATTTGCGCACCGGTAAAAGCGAGACGGGCTTGACAACGTGCACATACTCCGTTGAAGTGAAACCCGATCCGGAAGATGATATAGAGAAGGTCTACATCGAAACGCCTTCTGGGGGAACAAATTGGCGATTAATTGAACTTCGACCAGTGTCCGAAGGTGTGTTATGCTTCAAGTGTTTCAAACATTCCGGGTTTCACTCCCGTAACAAAACGATTTGCAACTACGGATATTTGAAACACTTCCGTCTTTCTTTCTGCTCATCGTCCTCTAGAGTTTGCAGACCCGCCTCCGCCGCCATCTCAACCGATTGTGCAAATAAACCCTGTTATTGTAGGCTCCGAGGTAACTGAACCTGTCGTGCCGACGATTGACCCGCCGAAAACTTTAATGCAATGGGCGGTGTTAATTCTCCAAACTGCCAATCCGACACTCAAGGTTATGCGGACGCGACATGCGGTTCAACTTTTCAGAACAGGAAAGCTTGACTCAATCGGCCACAAATCGTCTACAGCTCCTCGCCCGCCGGACATCCCTCCCCGCGAAGAAAGCTTCTTGAGAAATACTGTGAATCCCGGAAAGGTCAAGGGCAGAAAAAGTCTCGCCGTATGTCGCAGCCGTCTTGCGTTGTTCCTGTATCCTAATCCTGGTGTAGGTCATGCTCCACGCGCTGGCAAATGTGGAACAGTGGGCGTAAGTTCAAACTGCAAAACTTCATCTTCCATATAACTAACCTATATATCAGTATTGATCTTGCGTAAGCATCTTTCGAGTGGAAATCTAGCTCAGAAGATAATCTCCCTGCAGCTGGGATATCATGGCACGGTTTGGCCCGTTGCATCCCGACCTGCCTCCAGCCTTTTTTTCCGACTTTACTAAAATGGCGTTAGATGAATCCAAGCACTTGTCCGTCTATCCCTCCCGCTGATATCCAGCGCAGCTACTGATGGACCGCAGTTCGTTGCTCACGTCTCGCCTTTCCGCGACCTCGCCAACCACACCGTACGGCACTATGCCGGTGCACGCGTCACTCTGGGAATCGGCGACGATCACGTCTCACTCGTTGCGCTCGCGGCTCGCGATTATCCACCTCGTTCACGAGGCGCGAGGTCTCGACGTAAACCCCGGAACGATCGAGCGCTTCCGGCGCGCGGGCGACGCCGCGAGCGTTGCGGCGATGGAGATCATCCACGCCGACGAAGTGACTCATGTGACATCCGGACACCGGTGGTTCACCTGGCTCTGCGAGAAAGAAGGAAACTTGGACCCTGTCGCGACATTTCGAGAGGAGGTACGCAAGGGCTGGCGGGGAAACGTCAAGGGACCGTTCAATATAGACGATCGGGAGAAGGCGGGATTGACGAGGGAGTTTTATGAGCACCTGACGGGTGAGATGGCAGAAGAGGAGATGGTGCAGAGGAAGGGTGCGTTCAATTTGGACGGTTTCAAGGATCTCAGCCTGTCAGATCCTGTAACGCCCAAGGTAACGGTCGAATATGAAGAGAAACTCTGACTAGTGCGTCCAAAGTTCGTGATATCTTTATTCTTGTAACTTGTTGGAACATTCTCACAACATTTCGCTGACTGCAGCCGGCCAAGACTGGCACGTGTTTATCTGAAATCAACTTCTGCAATATTATGCCTCGTTGAAGTTGCGTTGAAGCCTCGTTTCCGAAATGCAGCCGACAAGGCGATCGACCGAAGTCGGTCATCTTATCCGGCATTCTACAATCTCGTAATGCTGGAGGTTGAACCAAATTGGAAAGAAAGTTGAACCAAACTGAGGTTCAGATTTAAACTTAGACTGTAAAACACTTGTCAGTCGAAGCGCCGATTTATTCCCTAGGTAAAGTCCATAATTCTGTCGCGGAAATCAAGACACGTTAGGACACGTTGTCATTCGTGGTAATTTCTCGCGCAGATTGCGTGATTATAGCGGAATGATCGAGATTACTTATAATCTCTCGAAATTTCTCTCGTCTCATTCTCCCACACAGAACATGGTCGCTGCCCCATTCTCTCCCCTCGGTTCGCTGAGCGTCTTTGATTCTTACGATGAAACGCCCCACATCGGGACGCGTTTCCCCAACAACTCTGTACAGCTATCTCGTATCCTCACAGCCCCGAACTCGGACGAGCTCTTGAAGGACCTTGCAACGCTTGTGTCACACCGTGGGGTCGTATTCTTCACTGATCAAGACATCGACATAGAGAAGCAGAAGGAACTCGGGTCGCGCTTGGGAGAGTTGGCCGGAAAGCCCGCAACCTCCAAACTTCACGTCCATCCCATCTCCGAACAGACTCCAGAACTCACTGCAGACGTGTCAGTGATATCGTCCGAAGGGTGCGTCCGATTTCTCAGCCCTCTCTATCGGCGATTTAATATGGTGACTTGCACAGCGGTATTTCACGAGTTGACTACAATTCAACTACCCGGGCGAGCAATGGCTGGCACACCGATATCACTTTTGAGCCAGTCCCCAGTGATTACGCTGTGAGTTTCTGAATTCTGGGATCTTCTGGAATAGTACTCTAATATTATTCAATCGAAAAGATTTTGAAAATGCACACCCTTCCCGCTGGTGAGTTTTCCCCCGTCACATTTCGAATTTAAGCTGATTGTGGATAGTCGGAGGGGATACTTTGGTACGCTTCTCCATCGACTGAATTTTTATGGCGCTGACTCGGTGCTGTTCTTCGTAGTGGGCCAGGTACGCAGCAGAGTAATTCAGTTGGGAGCACCGTATTCAATGATTCATAGTGGCTATGAAGCCTACGATAAACTTTCTCCGACGTACCAGAAGTTCCTCGAAGGCTTGACGGCGGTCCATGATGGCAGTGGCTTTATCAAGGTAATATTCGAGAGTCTTGTGGAAAAGTGATATGCTCACGACTCACGACCAATCTGAAGTACGCAAAGGAGCAAGGTTTATCCATCAATGACCCCCGCGGCTCGCCCGAGAACACAGGCAGTCAGTTGCAGGCGGTTCAGTAAGTGTACATCTTGCTCCCTCTGGCACCGAATGAACTTCCGGTAGTCCTGTCATCCGAACTCACCCAGTCACCGGATTCAAGAGCCTCTTTGTTAACAAGGCGTCTGTTGGATTCTCCTACCTTCGTCTGATGTGCATTATTGATGATTCGTCTGTTAGTTTCACCACTCGGATCGTGGAATTGAACGAAGAGGAATCAGAGAATTTGCTCGCCTACCTGACCAGGCATGTTTCTGAAAACCACGACATGCAAGTCAGGTTCCGATGGAGTAAGAACGACGTCGCCATTTGGGACAACAGGCGAGTTTCATTTAATTACATCCCCTGGCTATTATTCAACAATCATGATAGATGCACCTTCCACACCGCAACGTAAGCTATGGTTTTACAGTGTCAATTGGACTGACGGCATATTTTTGCAGAAATGATTATCGGGGTCTCCGTCGCGGAAATAGGGTGGTCAGCATTGGCGAAAAGCCTTATTTCGACGCGAACTCCAAGTCGAGGAGACACGTTCTTGGGTTGTAGCCCTTTCTACAGTACCACAAAGAAGTTGTAATATTAGTTCTTGTTCTTGATCGGTTTAGTATCGGTTTCCTGTTGGTTTTTTTGGGGCCACGATTGACAAGCGTGAATCTCCTTGCGAAAAAACTTGGAGCTTTTATTTAAAAAAATAGAAAGATCGAACCAGCATTTGATCGGCATATGCTCGTCCCTTTACCCCCCAAAAAAATGCTGCCTCCCACTGCACTTTATTCTGGAGTTACGCAGGAGCTAAATTGGTCTGGTCCAGTGGGTCGGTATTGTCACTAGTCAGGTGTGCGTGATTCTTACTGCACGCCAAAGACTCCAGCATAATTTTGACTTGCTTTACACAGGTTTTATTTTGTTTTCGGAATTTACAAGCGTTAAAACGTTAATCAGTCACGTAATCTTCTTCATATCGTGAAAAAGAGGCGAAGCTCAGAACATCGAAACGTCGGACCGCGGAGGCAGATTCACGATCAGTGGCAGTGTGGTGATGGTACAACTGATGAAGTTGAGACATTGCACTCCACAGAAGTGTAGTAATTGACCATGGGGAAAAGCGGATCTCCAAATAATAATGCTCCGCTATTTCTCAATTTAATTCGCCTGGTGCACATCCGGAAGCCTCCGAAAGCCTCTCAGAGTAACTCCAGCGGAGTCCAGCCTGAAGCACTCCACGCTCTCCACCGATGACATTTCCACGACGGCCAGGATCCGCCGGAAATTTGAATGCATCGGCAATCTTTCCGCCTTACGAGCATACAGGTCTTGTGACTTCAACAGTTCAATAGACTTCGATCATCGGGTGAAACGAGGTGAAACGCCCGTCGGGATGCTATTTATACTTAGGGTAGGATGCACGTCCGTCGGGTATATATAGAGTAGAAGCAAATCCCCACTCCTTCTTTCCTGCATCTCCTTACACAATGCGCCTCTTTGCTCTTCTTGCGTCCCTCATTGCTTTTGCGTTGGCCCCCACTGCCACCGCAGCATGTCCCGAAGCGGCGCGTTTCGGCATCCTTGAGGTCGTGCCCTCTACACTGGCGCAAGGCGATGTGAGACCATTCTTTCTGCCTCATCGTTTTGTATCTGACGGATCTCCATAGTGGTTCACGGTCCACGTCGATTTGCAGTGCGCATCCCAGCTAGGATACCTTCCAACCTACATGGACTACTACATCGAGGTGCTCAGCAATAACAACGGGCACGAGGCGCCTATTTTGCTGGGACGAAGGACGTATAACTTGGCGGGGACGGGTCTCACGCCCTCGGACACGTTCACTGCCCAGGTGTGTCTTCTTCCCTGAGTGCTTACTACCGGCCAATGTTTATTTTCCCCCAGCTTCCGTACTGGTACTACTTCGCCAACGCGCAGTACTCGGTCGTTTTCGTGAACAGCTTCGCTAAGCCTGGGCCGATGAACAACAGCGTCATTACGCAGGGCTCGATCTCCGTACCGCTCAATATTACCGGCATTTGAGATATGGCCTCCCATAACGAAATACAATTAGTTCGCAACACGGACATCAGGACGATTTAAAATATTTTACATTCCGGCATGTCACCAGTTCAATTGATAAATTTGTGCTGTCATACCGGTCGTCTTCAAGTCTCATACGGAATAAGCGCGAGCGGACCGCGTTGTTTAGAACCTCAGCCGATGGTCATCGGAATGAGCATGCCAAGTCAATGGACATATGTAAGTCTCCGCCTCGCTTATGTTACAGAAGTCATTCGAGTGTTGAATTTAAGTAAAGCCCAATTCCGAAACGATTCAGTGCGAAGAAGGCGACGTTATAAAATTCTTCTCCCACCTAACGAGTCCAAGCTCGCAGACAGTTGTACTTGAAGAGGATATACCAAAGGCAACATACACACACATTATAGCACGCGACACATTCAGATCAGAGGCGACACATTTTAAAAAATGTGCTGCCCCTGATGGAGTCGGCGACACATTCCTTTTTCCGCCCTTCGGCAAACCTGGCCCGCTCGGGATGTGCCACATGTCCTACAAATTTTTCGTCCTGCCTCTCTTCTCTCTACTACCACCACCATCGGCGGTCCATCGCGCCCGGCCTTATCGACAGAAAAATGGCTCTAAGCAACGCCAAACCTTCGAAGCACACCAAGTGCTAGCGACATCGCCTCCCTTGGTGGGCTTCCAGCGGCTCACCGAGTCGCTGGTTGATGGACTTCCGGAACTATGTACATCGTGTCGCTGCCTCTCTCTTTTGAACGCGTCGTTCGACAGCTCGGATTCCTCGACCAGGAGTGAATAGATATACCCGCCTTTCACAAATTTCGGGTGCAAAATGCCTCGGGTAATGATTTTGACGCGCTCCCTACGCCACCACGGGACAGGAACTCGTTGACCGGCTCTCGGTCCGCGAGTGATTTCTGCAATTATGTATGTCGTAGCTGCCCCACTTGGCCGCCTCTGAGCTGATCTACGCTAGATTTGAGGCAAATCCCCCGTGAGTCTAGACTTCAAATGGGTATAGCTTCCCCTGAGGGCTTTTTCAAATTCGAGCCACAGTCAATCACTCTGCGGGAATTACTGCCAAGATCCACCTGCGCGCACTAAATGAGGGAGGTCAAGAGGTTTCTGAGCTTTTGGCAGAGTCAGACAGCGATGTCGAGGTCACGGCAGCGCTTATTCAAGCCTCCTCTCCGGCCTCCAGTACAATTCCTCAGGCAAATGCGATGGGTATGTCTGCTACTCTTTTCCTAAATCACTGTCTCATATTATGCCAGTTAGATGCCGATTTCTGACTGCAAAGGTACGCAATTTCATCTTTCTCACATCACTATTACATGTCGACGATGTTCCAGAACTTGCCGTGGGTGAGTAGCATTGGCTTTTTATTTGCTGTCGTTCTGAACTGCTCACCATATTTCGTCGCAGCCTACGGTCTCGGGCGCTACCAAAAAAGGCTGCTCCCGACCAGCAACTTGACTCGGCGAATATTCTTACCTTCCAGCATCCCTGGATTATGTAGGTGGGTGATCAGGAGTCCAAGCGACCCAACAAGAAGGCCAATACGTCAAAGGTAGTTATTTTATTTGCGTTCGAGCTCATTCGTGCTAATTCGTGCTTTCAGACCTCTTAACTTCCTTGACGTTAGATATTCTGTTGAGCGAGTGTCGAATTCGGGTTGAATCAAGATTTTTCCTTACAGTAGCTTGTAATTAATGTGAACTAGGAATTACCTAAGTGAATCGAAGTGCGCGGTGCAGAAAGCAAGTATTTGTTTCTGTTATCCCTGAAGGTTTGAACTCTGCAACCTTGCTGCAACCCATTCAGCAGCATATGTCGCATTCCGGATAATGTGTCGCCCGTGCTTCGAATGTGTTGGGTCTTCTGACGAATGTGCTGCGCGTGAATGGAATGTGGTGCCTCTCGTAATGTGTGTGTACGCTGCGATTGGTTAATCCCGGTACTTGAAGCATACACCGAAGAAATGCAATAGAACATCGTAAAATGGTCCCTACTGTTCAGCACCTCACACAAGAAATCCTTCCATTTGTCCAGACATCAATCCTTCGCAAGGCAGGGCAAATAAGGGGGTTCGATTCCAGAATACGGACGATGGGCTCTGGGCCTATGTCAAATAGTCGCAACGTGGAAATAGACGTAAATGAGCGAAAAAGGCGTGCATTCAGCCCTACAAGTTCCACTGCCTCGAAGGTCACGCAGCGCAGTGCGGGGTAGTGCGCGTCTGCCAGCCAACAGACGAATTCATCCCACAAGTACCCAAAGAGGCCCTCGATGGTAAGGGACTGGAGGAAGGGCATGCGAAGGACGGAGAGGAAATCCGTCAGGGTGCCACGCGGAATGTCCGCCATGCGCAGATCTGAGAGCGTGAAGGAGACGATGTGGGTGTCTGTGGGATGGACTGGCAAGGACGGCCCGGGGAGCGGAGACGCCGTGATGCTGAGGGTTTGGAGCTCAGAAAAATTAGCAACAAGCGTGCCGTTGTCTCCCCGTGATTGTACAAAGTACCCGCTGTCCTTGACATGTAGCTCTTTGAGACGATTGAATTGGCCGTGGTATGTGGGCGTTATGGCGGTGATGGAAAGGGACTGCAGCTGTGGAGCATCCAGCTTTAAAATCCACATTGGCACTCTGTCCACAGTTTTTTCTCGTGGCCCCAAGTGCGGCGAATATCCCTGGGCGACGTGCAGGTGCCGAAGCTGCGGAAAATGGACTCCGGCACGTTTGATCGCCCCCGATGCGATGCTGAGGATGTGGAGTGGGGCTATGATATGTAGGGCGCATATACGAGAACGGTGGGTTGTTACAACTTCAAACAATTGGTAGTAGTGGCTGAGCGCCATGGCTGGTTCTCTGCAGTCGATGGACATAGAAATCAGCAATTCTTTCGAACGGGCCACCAGCTGGGACAGCTTGTATAGTGAGGATGCCGCGGCGGATGCCTCGGATATGCGTATGTCGCTCCAGAGAGCAGCGGAGTCGAGCGCAATACTCCTCCAAGTGCGACAAACTTGGGATATCAGGATAGTCGAGGTAGTCCCGCCGACGTCAAAGGGCGGACTGGACTTGGCCTGGTCGAATATGTGGACGAGGATTTCGGTAGGGAAGTCATCGATGTGCATGGCTGGAAGATACAAGATCTAATCAGCGAAAGGCTGTCAAGCCCGAGCCACCCAAAAGCCGCGTGCCGGACTCGGAGTATGCAAAAACGTAAGCTTCTGTCCGAGCAATATAGGGTGCTTGTAGAGGGGAGATCATGTATTCGAGTTCGAACGAAGGTCAAATAATAATAAAAAAGACAACAAGGACCTCATTACTCAAGCAAGATTGAAGCAAGACCTCAAGACTCATGACTCGGAGGACCTTCTAGACCGGGAGGATTCAAGAAAATAAGAGAAAATTGGACCTCGTCTCCAGCGGTGTTGCGGTGACCAAGAATTTCAACAAGATTATGACGCCGACAAGTCGGATTCTGAACAAGTTGGAGATTGGAGACAAGAACAGTGTGGTGGCAGTGTTCGGTGTTTGCCGGCTCTCTCTGTCAGCCGCGCAATGCCAAATGGCAAAATCTCTCACCGCTCCTGATGAATCCCTACCAAGTCCTTTGACGAGCAGAAACCTCAGACCCCGCTCCGAGGTAAGGAGCCTGAAATCTTCCTCGAGCCGTGGTGGAAGCGCTCGTCCCAGTCGGCCGAGTTCTAGCCTATCGAATTCTTCGATGCCGCCGACGAACGCGGTCGCTGGTCCATCTTCACGCGTAGGGCGAAGAAAGAGGGAGCGTTCGGGGTCCCCCGTTGAGGTGGGACGGAAGAGGGCAAGAGCATGGTCGGCGGAAGAAGAGGAGGAGGTGGACGAGCTTCAGGATGAGCCATTTCAGTCTGCGTCCGACGCGCAGGGCCACATATCTGGGCCATCTCTGCAAGCGAGAGAAACATCAGCGCAGGAGGATGAGGTCAAGACCATTCTGCTCCCATCCAGCGCTGACTCGTCTCTGCTTCAAGAAGAATCCCCACCGAAACGTTCGCCCGTCACTAGTCCTAGTCTTGCGAAACTCCTTCATCCTGAGAAATCCCCAAGCTTTTCTCGTATATCCTCCACCGAAGTTACAGTCGTGCCGGGGTCTATGTTAAAGGCTTCCCGCTCTCCAACCCCTTCTCGAATGCCCATCATCATCGACTCGCCCACCGAATTCACCATCGCGTCGGGCTCCAAACTGCAGCGCTCCCTCCCTTCGCCCCCGCCTTCCCCTCCGCGCGACGAGCCGGAGCCGTTGTCCGCGTACTCCTGCCCCATCTGCTTCTTCCCCCCGACGAACGCCACCCTAACGCCTTGCGGGCACGTCTGCTGCGGCGCGTGTCTCTTCACGGCGGTCAAGACCATGACCCAGCGCGGGGCGATGCTTCCCGAGGCGTCGGTAGCGAGGTTAGTGACCTGTTTTTCTAGTTTCCTCGTCTCACCAAACCTAGTGTCCTGTCTGTCGGGCTCAGATTCCGGGGTGGGATGGGAGAGGTGGGGGTGTCATTGGCCTCAAAGTGCGCGCGGTATTCAGCTTGTAGCTCACGAATATTCTGCACCTCAATTTTGACAATTTCCAAAAATATTCGTGATCCTGCTCAAGATCTGCTTCATTCTATATGGAATGTTCAAGCCCCAATTTTTTCCGTTCAAAGGATGATATCCCTACACCGCTCTGCGATTTTCTTCTCTTCATACTCTGCTTGGAGTAATTCTTTCTGGGGCATCGGAATTCCGGACCGATATGTATGACACAGCTCGTCAGTTGCCGGCACGAGACCACCAACGCGCTTGCGACTTACCACGACGACACGAGTGGAACATACCAGAGGGTGGACCCTGGTACACATACCGAACGTCCTACTTAACTATCATGTCCACGTACGCCTACACGCGCGTGGATGGCGGGGAAGAAGCGCGTCCGTGCATCCTCCCTATCTTCCGCCCCAGTCGGCTGTTTTCGCGTCTTACGCACTTGCGATAACAGGATGCGCCCCGCCGGGAAGAAACCGTACCTGGGGCTTACTGGGACGCGGCTGGGAGGATGGGTGACCGTGGCGTGCACGGCGGCGATGGTCCTTTTCGGTATGCGGTTATTCGATTGTCGATGTACAAAATGTAACCAGAAACAGGATATGACCAGGGTGTCTTCGGGGGATCATCATCACCCCGAATTTCCTCGAGACCATGGGCAATCCGAACGCATGGCAGGGGTGATGAGATTGGAATTCATGGAAGAAAGACAATCACACTACTCAAAACGCCCCTAAAGTTAAAAGCGCAGCGGGCGTGACACGTGTGACGTGGCGTGGCTTGACAACGCAACACACCTCTCGCCTGGATGTTCCTCTGGCGGTCTGACGAACTGCCCCAGCCCCCGGGCCGCTCGCAGACGACGAGCCCGTCCTCGCCGCGCTCGCGTCGGACATTGCCGCTCGCCGGGGCGCCCTCGCCGGGCTCCGCGCGCGCTCGGACCACGTCTCGACGCTCGTCACGCTCTACGCCCTCGCACTGTGGGCCGCTTACCACACGGCGTGGTACTTCGGCTTTGTCGCCGCCGGAAGTCCAGTGTTCGTTGGCCCGGTTATGTGGGTCCTTTCGTCTGTGTGGGTGGAGGCGTGCAACTGATGAGGGTTAGGATCTTGTTCATCCGGCGCATCGTGCAGATCTGGTACAACCGCAAGGGCAACGCGGAGGGTGCGTCCCATTCCAATAGAACCAATACACCAACGCTAACAGCCGCCACAGAAAAGACGCTCCGAGCGCTGCTCAAGGTGATCTCGCGAGATATACGTATTGTGATTTTCATCGAGGTACGCCCAATCTGTTGGGGAAATTTGGAATCAGCACTGACGGGGCAGTAACAGACAGATGTGAAACCGCTTGACTGCTGGACGGCGGTCGAGGACACTACCAATTTTGCGTTCCGCGACACGGAGCTTTTTGAGGTCAGCAACGCCGGGGGGACGCCGCCGAGCCTCTACGAACGATACGTCGTGGAAGAGGACAAGTTTACCAGCGACTCGGGGATCCTCAGTACTGTGGATATTTCCAACTCTGGAACGTACATAATTTATCGTCGCGCCGGTATGCGCGACTCTGAGTGTTTAGGACTTGCTCAGCTGAGATTGGACATCCAGACGATGCGCTATGGTACGCTCGATGGTCGCAACTGTTTACAGAGTGCCACTAAAATTCGTGTAGGGGCAGCACCGACGTCTACCGTGAAAGAAGCGGTGGATGTTTGGGATAATTTGGCCTATGACTCTGATGAAGCAGATGTCGAGGAGGATGGCACTGCTGAGAAGTAGTTAGTTATTCCGAAATCGCTATCCTTCAAGAATCGGAACTCTCAATCAATCAGTGTGCTATGATAAAATGCTAACGGTTGAGCGCTGCCTGGCCATACGTCGCGTCAATATTCACAGAGGTACGTTCGTTCAGCTTTTGTTCCGTCCCGAATCCGACGAAGTTGGTTTCAAGTGGAAATGGTTGGACCTACCAAAATCTCGAGTTTGATTTCTCAGTGAAGATGAAAATTCAATGACGAGTTAAATGTATTCTGGGTAAATGAATGACTTGCTGGTTGATATCTTTAATTTGCAGCCACGGCATCACTCGACGACCGAGGAAAGTTGCTCCTTGGCTGGTATATAAGCTTTCTGCCCCGTATTGCGTCCAACGATGGACAGAAGTGCTGGTGAAACTAGTCGAACTTCTGTGCAGTGCTCGTTTTTGTACAAGGGTGAAAAGGAAATGCACGACCAGCGAACTTCAAGTAGATGATAATGGAGGCAAACCAAAGCTTAGAGAGCACGTAAGTCGGCACGAGTATGTCTATGCCTGGGACGTATCGGGTCCGATAAGCTGGCGATTCCCACCTTTGTTAACCGTGATTTCTCGAAGTTGCATCTCCCAAAAATATTCGTGTTCCTGCTTCATTCCATATGGAATCTTCAGCTCCCATTTTTTTTTGCGTTCAGAAAAATGATACAACATCCCTGTGCACCTCGGCGACTTTCTCCTCATATTTTACTCCATCTCAGAGTAATTCTTTAATTTCTTTTGGGGGCATCGGAATTCCGGACCGATATGACAGTACAGTAAGCACAGCCCGTCAATTGCCAGCACGAGACCACCAACGCGCTTGCGACTCACCACGACGAGACACGAGCGGAACATACCAGAGGCTGGACCCTGGTACGCATACCGAACGCCCTAGATTTGAATTTAGACTTTACAATCATGTCCACGTACGCCTACACACGCGTGGATGACGGGGAAGAAGCGCGGTCCGTGCCATCTTCCGCCCCAGTCGGCTGCTTTCGCGTCTTACCACTTGCGATAACAGGATGCGCCCCGCCGGGAAGAAACCGTACCTGGGGCTTACTGGGACGCGGCTGGGAGGATGGGTGACCGTGGCGTGCACGGCGGCGATGGTCCTTTTCGGTATGCGGTTATTCGATGTCGATGCACAAAATGCGACCAGAAACAGGATATGACCAGGGCGTCTTCGGGGGGATTATCATCACCCCGAATTTCCTCGAGACCATGGGCAATCCCAACGCAAGTCTGCAGGGCGCCATTGTGGCCTTGTATGATATCGGGTGGTAAGTTTGCCGTGCCTGTGGGGTTCAGGTATTCACTTGGCGTTAGCCTCTTTGGCGCTCTTGCTGCGATGGTCATTGGTAGGCTATGATGACGCCAACCAACTTGACTCTAATGGAACGTAGGCGACCGCCTTGGCCGGAAGAAGACTTTTCTTATAGGTGTCGTCGTCATGTCCGTCGGAGCGCTTATGCAAGCGTGCGCGTACACCGTCTCGCAGATGATATTCGCGCGTATTATAACAGGTCCGTTTACTTCTCTTTTCTCCCCAATTAATTCAAAGGGTCCTAGGTCTGGGGAACGGGTCAGTACTGTCATTCCCCTCCACTGACCTAAATAAAATAAATCCTCTTAGAATCAACACCGCGACTGCCCCAGTCTGGCAAAGCGAGACCTGCAAGCCGTCGTGGCGCGGCAAACTCGTCGTATTCGAGATGGTGTACGTCCGCCGCTGTCTCGTATTGTACAGTCTAACAGCGCCGGCCGCAGCATGAACATCGCCGGATTCTCGCTGAGCAACTGGATGACATACGGATTCAGTTACGTGCAGGGCAGCGCATCCTGGCGCTTCCCCATCGCGTTCCAGCTCGCGTTCTCGGTCATCCTCCTGGGCACGATTCCGTGGCTCCCCGAGTCGCCAAGGTGGCTTCTTATGCATGGCTACGAAGCAGAGGGCGTCTCGGTACTCGTCGCGCTCCAGGGCGGCGGTGCCAGTGCAGAGGACGATCTTATCCTGGACCAAAAGGCAGAAATCTTAGATGCCGTCCGATTAGAGAAGGATTCGGCTCCGAGCTGGTCTGACATTATACACATGAGATCCGGAGAGACAGGGATGATACAACGTTTACTTCTTGGTGCAGGTCAGTGAACATCCCCTTCTTTTTTCTTATTACAGTATTATAATATTCTTGCAAGGTGCGCAGCTGATGCAACAGCTCGTCGGAATTAACGTCACGAGCTACTAGTAATTTCCTTTTTTCTCGTCGCCTTGTTCCTTTCTGATTCATGATTTTTGACCAGTCTCCCACTCGTACTTCAGAACTCCGTCGGTTTATCGAATAATCTGTCTCGCCTTCTCGCAGCCTGCAATTCCGTTTCCTACCTTTTATTTTCGTTTGCCGGCATCGTCCTCATCGAACGCGCGGGCAGACGGAAGCTCATGATGTGGGGTGCCGCCGGCCAATGCGTCTGCTACATGTTCATTTCAGGTTTCCTCGCCCAAGCGGACGATCCTGTGTACGGAACTCGGTACGGTGCAGGCGCAACGGTGTTTTTCTTCACATACTATCTCTTTTTCGGTATATGCTGGCAGGTAGGCTTGCTCTTATTTGATCTGTTTTATCAGAGACAGCCTGCTGACATGTTCAATTTTTAGGGTGTCCCTTGGTGTACCCGGTAGAGATCAATAGTCTGTCGATGCGCACGAAGGGCGCGGCCTTGGCTACTGCGATGAACTGGTTCAGCAACTACCTGATCGTTGAGATCACCCCTCCGGGGATAGAGTACCTCGGGTGGCGGTTCTACCTCATCTGGATGTTCTTCAACGCCCTGTTTATTCCGGTGCGCCTTATTCAGTCAGCCCACACCCTCCGACAAAACAATTTAATTCGCTATTCAGGTTGTGTGGTTGCTGTATCCAGAGACGGCAAATAGGTACGAATCGTCTTGAGCGTCCTGTAGATTCGGATTAATTATTTCGAATCGCAGACATCTGGAAGACATCGACCGTCTGTACCGCGACAACAGCACGATGGTGCTGGTATTCAGAAACCAGGAGGCGATTCAGCTCGAGCGCCCGCAGCGCTTCGTGGATGGGGACAACGAGCGGACGCAGGTGGCTCTTGCGGCGCGAGGTGATGTGGTGCAGGGCAGATTGACTTGGAGCAGGATAATTTGAGGAAGCGGACGTGATGGATAAATGTGATTTCAGTGTATATAGATAGAGCTCGCCTGGAGATGTATAGAATGGACTTCATCTTGCGACAAAAAGCAAGTAAGATCACACCAGACATTGAGGTATGCTTATCAATTTAGGAAAATTGTTACTAACACTAGAGCCGATTGGAAAGGATCTTTTCGACTCGTTAAACCACGGAAATCACAGTTTCAACTTTGAATATTTCCAACACTTATGCGCAGAAACGCGTAAACCAACCAATGATTCCGCGGGCGGACTCCTCCTTGGCCCATCCTGCTCAACCAAACGGATGTTAATTGGACTCGACGTGAAAGCGAGGAGCGAGGATACGAACGGCCGTCAGGATTTTCTAGATCTCCACGAACAGCAAATCCGTGTTTAACGCCGGAGAACACTTGAATGTGATATTTGGCTTTTGTCTCGATCAGGATATCTTCCGCCCGACGGCGGAACTCAGTGGGGAAGGTAAAGTCCGTCTCTAAAAATGGTATTAACTTCCGAGAAGAAGAATGATGGGTGCTAACCTGCACAGGACAGCAAAAGAGGATCTGCAACGGAACAAGTTGGAGTTAGGAAGGCAAGGTGATGATACGTTACGTACGTTTCAAGTTCCGGAACTGGTCTTCGTTCAACCAAGCGGGATGCGCAAACGCGGCTAAAACGCAGATATGAGAAGGAACGGCGACCAAGCTGAAGATCTCACCTGCTACTATATCATCTGTGCCCGCGAGATTCATAACGAACGGTCCGCCAAAGCAATATCCTGTTGGTAATCTTAAGGCGGAATTTCTCCTGGAGCTTCCAAATACTCACCGACCGCACAATACTTGCTGTCGGTACCTACTCGGAGTAAGTTCAAGTTAACTTGAAGATTCATGGCTAAAATAGCAAATACGAACCATACTGCTTACGGACTTCCTCCAGCCATTTCGGTGTCACTTCGCCCGCCGTTTTGCGCATTGTCTCAAACCATACTTTTTGGTCAAAGCCTTCCTCAGTGCGCTTGTGTATCGCATCGCCCAGGAAGTAATCGATTCCGAGGACGAAGAAACCTGCACAAAGTAATCAGGCATCCACCTCCGGTATGATCAAGGTTTCGAACCGTGGGACGCAAAATAGTCCTGCAACAACTGGTTGTTGAGGTAGAAAGGTCCGAAGACGTCGGCGAAGAATATAACGACTTTCTTGGGGCCGTTACCGGTAGCTACGCCCGCAGGGGGTTCCGACAAATACGTGGGTACATTTGCGATTGTTACACTCTTTCCTACTGGATCGCCTGAGTGTTTAACTCCGGTGAAACAGCTATCGCAGTATGGGTGGGCGATAGTAGCGGAGTCCATGTTCCTGTTCGAAGTCACTTGGGGAGAGCTATGGCGGGAGGAAAGATGCGAAGAGCCGAATTTAAACTTGAAGGCGTGTACGCGCGGACAAAACGACGCGTGTACATGAAAGATTATCATTTCAATCGGTGTTCGGAGTCCGACCAAATCGGGCAAGTGAGACTCGTCTTGGGTTTTCTCCTGGTTTGGGATGATGAATGACCATCAGTATGACCACATGGAGTACCGTAGTACGGTAGGCGATTGGTCGCGGTTCAATTTCTGTCTTGCATGATCGGGCCGTAACTCCATGAGGCTGTTGCCAAGAGATGCCCGTCTTCAATGTCGCCTCCTTGTGCCCTCCAGGTCACCTCCTTCCTTACAATGCAGTATACAAGAAAAAATTATGTTAACATCAAAATATGCTGCTAAGTATGGTATTATTCAATATGAACATTCACAAGATACCCACAATGATTGCCCTTCGAATTAATGAATGTAGTTCTAAAGCCTCCTCTTAAGCCTTCGCTGTTCGTCATTTGCCTCCTCCGAATTGACTGGCTCGTTTCCGGCGGTCGGAGGATCATGATCACCGCGGCCTTTGCTTGGGAATTAGCAGAAGACTCTCGCAAACGTGCAGGGGATTCATTCAACAATTACTACGTCTTATACAATAACTCGTCAGGAAAAATATATCTAAGTGGGGAGAATATAACGAAGTAGAGGGAAATGCAAAGTACAGTACAGCAAAATGCAAGAAAGCAGTGCAAGGGGGAATAGGTAATTGTACCTGTTGCCTTGATACGCCAGTTGGTGGCGGCGGTGACTGCGAGCGACGGACTCAAATTCCAACATTCCACTCTCCTCAACAGCCTACAATACCGTTGTTATTCGTCAGGCAGTCATCTGCGGAAGAGCAGTTAGAATCATGATATCAAATATATGGAAGACTGACCCATATTAAAATGGTTTATCGTGACGGTCCCTCCGCTGCTCGTTTTGCAGTTTGCGGAGATGGTAAAGGTCCCTTTCGACCCGATACTTTGCCCTTCGATGTCGAAGAAAACACAGCTACTACCCGCACCGCCACTGCGAGTCCCAGTTATTTCAGAATATGTTATCGCTTGACTCGGAGGACATGGTACGCACGCCTTGCGGCAAGACAGAATGCCGTTGTCGTTCGCGACACAATTGCTAATGAGGATGCTTGTGGAAACGAAGTTGCCCGTGTTGTCCTGACAGTTGGCGGTTAGTGTCGCTGAATTGGGGACCAGGGCCCAATTGTCACAGGTGTTCGCTTCGCCCAAGATTATTAATATTTTCAAGATGTAGGGAGGAGTAGACTCACCTGCGCCTGAATGAGGCACTGGAGACACGAGGGCATGGACTCGGGCTGAGGCGATGGTGGTGAGACAAGGAGGGTTTCTTGAACATGTCAATGTTGGTCGGTTGGTTGTCTACCTATTTCATTTCTCTCTTTATAGCCTGCACCAAGGGTTTCCTTTCCGGTGGCAGAGGAGAACACAACGACGACGGGGTGCACCAGTGCGATGTACTACTTGGAAGCCCGACCAGGTATGCGGCCTTGTACATTCCCGAGATGAAACATGTTGGAACCACTGCCTTCGGGCATCTCGGACAAGCCGCTAGTGCTAACCTGTGCAGCGTAGAACACTGTAGATTCACTTATAACATTGTAAAACAATGTAGAATGTTCTTATAACTCGGTACATGACTCCCGAGGCTGTTAACTAGTAGTATTTAAGCCCTTGTATTTCGTACTATGAATCTAACTTATTTTGATTACAACTACTATCTGCGTGAAGTTGGACGTCTCACCGCGTCCAAACCCCGTCCTCAATCAGTCTGCGCCAACAAAACACAAATTCTCTTGGCAAGGAAATGCAGTGTTTACCGATTAGCATGTAAAATCAGAGCCTGTTCAGTGTTTCCGCATTCACTGTTATTTTTCTCGCAAAGGTGTTCCGACGTTACAAAGATTTTTGTTTGTCCTACGTCCACCGGCATCAGGGAATCATAAAACATTCTACGACACCTGTCCTTCAAGTTGTTTCCCGGCCCCACGCTGTTCGCAAAGAGCCTTCGACGGCCCAGCTCGGTCTGTCGGAAAAATGGTGAATCGCTTGGAACGACCTGAGTCAGCTTGGGACCTTGAGACGGCTTCGGAGGGCTCTAAAGACATAGCGGAGCGACTTGGAAGCAGTCTCAGACCGCTTCAAGGCGTGACAGGGCGACTTACAAGGCGTCTCAGACCGTGGCAAGGCGCACGGAAAACCCAGCAACCTTGAGAACCCTTCGAACCACTTAGGAGAGACTCACTATAATTGATGTTGTCAACACGTAAATACATGTCGTCGTCGACACAATCAATGATATAATTTATTCCCGCCTTCCCGCCAAAAATCGGACAGAGTAAAGCTGAGTAAGATTTTTCCAACATCTGCAACGGAAAAGGACAGAAGTATATGCTAGTGTCTGAGTTCAAGTTATAAAGTCAAACACGAATGTATATCATCCTACCCCTGATATGTTGTACAGTAGCTGTATAATTTGGAAACTTCAAGCTTGCTCACCTGAGCAGCCCAATTCACCTCTCACGCTCGCCCGACTTGATGCTGACCATATGCAGTCTTTTCAGGATACCTAGCAAAGTCAGGACGGACTGAGGACAAGGAGCAAGTGTCTGGCCACAAGAGGAGCCCCTAAGTGTGAGCCAAGCGAAACTTGAAGGTCAGATCACGGACCGATGGACCGGGACAATTGGTTGATTAAGCTCTGTGCAGAAGAGTTCCACATGTTGCGCAACGGAGTTTCTGTGTGCCATTGAAGCCATTTTATAGCAGGAATGGAAACTGCCGACCGTATACAGGATGGGAAAGAACAAATGAATTTATGTAACATGAAAATTAAGATATACCATCAGTCCAAAGTTCAAAAAGTTGCAAATTCCCCCCAAAAGGTCTGCTGAATTCTGCCACTTTTTGGGAACATCCTAGAGTACATTCAGACAGCAGGGTTCATATAATCCGGGGGCGTTTCCTCTTTGTCCCACCGCTGATCCTGCAATCGTTGGTCCAATAACTGGACCAGCTGCTCTGTGGAGAGCATGGAAGCTGATACGTTCTCCCCATTATCACGAGCGCGAGCAGAGGAAATGACCAGCAGTAAGATGCCCTCCCAAAGACGAAGATCTAGAAAGACGAGTCTCAAAGACAAAAGACATCAAAGACAACAGTGTAGTTTTACTGATGTGGTCTGCTACTGTCTGCAAAATACGAGAATCAGTGCTGTTAAGGCTCAGAGCGAGCAGATCTTACTTACCCTTCTAAAACAAGATATCCAGCCAGCCAGGCTTCAGTACTAGGGAGACAGGCATATCTTGGCAATAGACCCACGGAGTTACGGTCCAATCATGACATGCATAACAGCTGACAGAAATTGAACCGCGACCAATCCGCCCAAATCCGCCTACCTAAGTTGTGATAAAACGTAAACTAAGTGAAAAGTATAACCGGCTATGTGGGTCCCGAGTTTGCCGAGCGCACTGCCACCGGCCGAATCTTTGGTTCAATTGTTCAAATCATTTTTTGGTCTCCCAGCTTCCCACCCGTAGACCATATATTTTCCAAATTAAACGTGAGTAGCTCACTGGCACTCGGTCGAGCCTCAAGGTACAATGCCAGGCACATGTGAATGAATTCGGGTGAATCGCGGGCGACTCCGTTTTCAGAAGGAGATTTTCCAGGCAGCGCGCAAAGAACGCCTTTGGGTGTCGAAACTTGCTAGAGAAATATTCGGGATGTATACCTGATGCATACGCAATAAGTAAAGCAGTTTACTCGCCCAGCCAGCCACTTGAGGGTGCCGTCCAACCTTTGGGACATCTCTAGTTCAGAGGAACAAACTCTTCGGACAAACGGGAAGTGCTGAAAGAAAACCCAAGGTAATTGATGTGTCTGTCGAGACACTAGAATCATGAATACCTCAGAATTCAACATACTACATGGGGTTTCAACATTTGATCGGGTCCCGGGCCGTTTATTTGGTGATGATCGATCAAGTCCAATGCAGGCCCATCTTCGGCCATCGCTGGCCAACTTTGAAAGGGCTACCTTCAATCCCACTTGATCCCACGATAGTTTCTCTTCCCACTACTAGTGGCAAGGTGAAGCCTCGAGTTTGCTCAGGACTGCCAAATTGGGTAATTCCGTGTTTCGTTGTTCTCTGCCTTTGTTCTCCCCGTCACGGTTGCGACCTGTCTTGCCACTGTATGTAGCGACGAGGAACAAGGACCGTCACCTTCCTCAACTGGATCATCAAGGCGGCTTTACCGCATACGCTGCAGGCCCATTGTTCAGACTTTACGTGTGCGACTCGCAATGTGTCTGTATAGCAACTATGATTGTCGGATCCAGTCCATTGTTCAACATTTGGCCCTCATGATATCGGAGAGTATTTAAGGTGCGTAGAACGCGGTAAGTCGCATATCATCCCCTTCGCTTGACACACTCCCCATGGCCATTCCTTCCAAACCGACGACGCTCGTCCGAGGTACTAGGCCGATGAAGAAGAAAGCCCTCCTTATTGGCATCGGGTACAAAGAATCCAAATCCCAGGAACAATTACATATGCCCCACGAAGACGTGACTCAACTCAAGGCATTCCTGATCAGTAAGAAGCAAAAAGCGAAGTTCCAATGAATGAACACTCACCACATTCTAGACACATATGGATATTCTGAACAGGATATCACAGTGATGCTTGACAGACCCGGAGAGCACCCCGGAGAGCTTCAGCCCACTCTCAAAAAATCGTAAAGAATTAAAGTTTCTTTCAAAAACACTCCGTCTCATGAAACATCCAGCGCAAGCAAGCATCTAACCTTGTGCAGGTGCAGCACCTGGCGACCATTTCTTTTTCTATTGTAGTCCCAGGATGGCTGTGGATACCTTGACTTTATTTTCCGTGTCCTAGATGCAGGCCACAGTGTCCAAGTTCCTGAACTCAGCGGCGATCAAACAGAGTTAGATGGAATGGACGAAGGTATAGATTCTGGACTTCTTTCGCTCAGCCCCACCTAATTCATTGCATTCTCCCTGAAAGTGATGGTCCCGTCAGATGGACACACCGCCAACCCTCAAACGACTCGAGAGTCTTGTCTGGTCGATAATGTGCGCCTTTCACCGTGCCTCCGGATATTTATTCATGTCACACAGGAACTCAAACGGCTCTTGATAAATCCCCTACCGGCAGAAGCCTCATTCATGGTGATTTCCCCCAATTTCATCTTTCCCCGATCATAATTCGGATTTGACTGCAGGCACTTCTCGACACTTGCCATTCTGCGTCATTGCTAGGTATGCCCATGGCATTCATGAGCTCACCGGCTTATCATTTGATAGATTTGGACCACGGTGAATGCAACGCGAAATGGAGTTGTCTTCGCGACACCACCCAACTTCGGAAAATCAGTAAATAACATCATCCTATGATATCATGGGCTTACGAGTTGGCAGTACCTTTGCATTATGGTCGCGCAGTGCCCAAGTTACCTTCTAACAAACCCGATCACGACCATCGCTCTCACGAAAACCGGAACTTTCGTCGCAGGCGGCGAAACAGATTGCCGGTTTGAGGACAACGGCGACACCGTACCCCGGCCATAGAGCTTGCGCCCGGAGGCCGCACACAAATATGCCCAGCGCATTTCACATTTCCAGATGTGAATCTCCCGTCCCGGACCCGTGTTACATGCCGCTAGTTGTATGTTTGCAGCGTTTCTCTTTGATTGTGCTAACAAATACACAGATATCTCTTTCAGCATGCAAGGACGATCAAGTTGATTGGGAAAATGCAAGCGACAAAAAAAACGGGCGCTCCTTCACAGAGGCATGTTTCTCGCCGTGGTATCCTTGTTCTACTAGTTGACCTGTACTTTTCCTTAGCGATTACTCAACATTCTCAGTCAGTGCTGAGATATTTCCTGTTATGCCCTACTGAAAGTCAGTTCTTCAGGACATGATCCCCACCCCCGACTACAGGATCTCATGACAAAGATCAGCATTTCGATCCACGGAATGTTGTTGGATGGTGTGACTCTTGCTAGATTGAATGCTTGCCAGGATCCTCAGGTGCGTAAATTTGCGGTATATTCTCCCTGTCTGATCTGATACTATTGGGCGCAGATGACTAGTGGCAGTCCACTGGTCAGTTCGCACTTCTTCGTCTTGTGTTGATACTGACTCTGGAATAATTTTGCCAGGATATGGATTCTCACTTGGAGACCTTGTAGCATTCGATCTAATTTCTCTGGATAGAAACCAGCTCGGCCATTTGATCCTACCGCGATGTATCTACATTAGAAGTTCCTTTAATGAACGACACTACAACCTTGCACCAATCAGGCTGAAATTATTCTGCAGCCGCTCTGGTCGGCAGAATCTGTGGAATTAACCGAGAAAGTGAGTGGAGCAGGCACCATTCAGTGCGCCACACTGTTGGAATGAAGGATTGCATTATCTTGGAACGAAGGGTTGCATGATGCGAAGTATATCACCCAGTGACACTGGCGATCTTGTAGGATACCAGTGTTTAATATTAACGCTACGCAGAATTATATGGTAAGATCTGAGGGAATTTCGCTCCAGCAGGAATACCTCGTGTCGCGCCGGTGAGCATTTGTGATTACCATTTATGCGAATAGGATTATGAAGCATTTTATGAAGCAGGGATTCATCGTCCAGTTCCACGGAACACTACTTAATGGAATGAAGGCGTAAACTTGCTGAATGAAGGGTTGCATGATAGACGTTCTCTCTGTCACCAGGAATCTAACTGTGGCCCCGGCAGTCGCAGTCAGTTAAGGCTATGCAGAACTTTTGGCTTAAAGAACGGGTTACCAGCTCTGAACTTCGACACCCCCTCGGATATCGACGCGCTCAAAATATTATCCTATGTCGTCTGCCTATGTCTAGGTTAAATGGCATCGCAGGATTTCACTATTTGTTGGATGGCTGCGAGTCACCCCGCTCCGCGGCCGTTTAAATATCAGAACGTCAGACTGACACTGACGATATAACTCACCAACCCATGCCATCATGATGTTTATCCAGAAGGAAGATCTCAAGTTCTACTTCCTGGGCTGGGATGAGCGAGGCGGGCAATGGTACAGATGGAACGCTGGGTATCCCCTAGGCTCAGGTCGCCGTAATACGCCGCTGGCCGCTGTCCGCGCCGAGGGCGAAAATCCCGCCACCGCCCATCTGTTCTACATCGACACCGACAACCGCATCAAAGAGTACCTGCTCCCGGACCAGTCTGGCTGGAGCCCTCGACCGTGGAGGAGCTGCGGTTCTACAACGGCGGCTGGCACAAGGCGCGCCGGTTTACTGACGCAAAGGCGGGCACCGGGGTCACCGTCCTGAATTCGGACGCCTACAATGGGCTCGACGCGACGCCCTTTGTACATCTATTTTACGTTGAGCTGGTCAAGGACGACAAGCTCATCCAACAATCGGTGAAGGGCGGTGCGGAGGGGGAGGAACACGATGGAGGGTCGACGAGCGTCTCGTGGCCCACGTCGCACAACAACTACGAGATGATGCTGCATTTCCCGAACGTCGACTCGTGGGGGAAAGTGCAGGGGATGATTTACACGTCGAACAACAGGCAGTGGGATCGCGCGCGGCTCCTGGACTACACGGCGAAGTCCTATCACCGGCCGTTGGCGTCGGTGGCCTTTTTCCTTGCGCAGGGCCTCATGATCGGGGTGTTCGTGAAGTCGGCGGAAGCGAAGATAGAAGAGATGTACTACGAGAAGGGCGAGTGGAAGGGGACGCGCACTATCGATGTTTTTTGAATATGTAAAACCAATACATGGAGCTAGTGCCAAGGCGAACCAGTAGCAGAAACTGAACGGAAGCACAGATCTCAGCTGCAATCGACAATACCGAACTACCGGAGATGCGCACGAGCACTGAACTCCGCCCCACATAAGTGCGCGATGATCGGCAGGACCACAACCGCCTAGAACGACGCGATCCGAGTGGGAGTTGATTCTCTGTTTACTTGGACGGGGTCGGACTGGCGCAAAGGCGCCGGTCGCGACGGGTATGTCTCGTCCACATCCAGCGAAAGGGATGCGGCGTCGCTACGCCGTTCGCCATGGGGGCTGCTGCCGCGGGTGCGGGCTCCGGGGCGACGATGGACTGGTGCGAGAACGTTGAAGAACGACGACGAGCCGCTGCTCGGCGTCATTGTCAGCGTCGTCGCACCCGACGGCCGCCCAACTGCTTCCCGCTCGTTGTCGACCGACAACTCCCGGTCCCAACTCCGATCCCGCCGAATGCCAAAAGACAGCTTCGACACCCTCTTGGCGAGACTGGGGCGCGGCGTCGGCGACATGGGCGTCGTTCCCGAGTCAGACGAAGGTGGCGACGGCGTAGTCGGTCGCTCGAGGTATTATCGATGGACGGTAAGTGAATGCACTCGAATCCACCCCTGTTCCCCTGATCCTGCATCCGATCCAACCGGCGGCGGCTTTGTAGATGTAGTAGCCACACTATTCACGTCCCACAGTCAGCCCTGCAGCGCATCACGAAGAACGGAAGGGAAGAAGACATACCTGAACAGCCACTTCAGGAAGACCGGCTTGAAGTCCTTCTCGTTCGTATGCCGCTCGTCCTCCGACCGAAAGTCATTCCCGTCCAGCGCGCCCTCGCCCTCCTTGTCCATGTCTTCCTCATCAGGCCGTTCCACCACCTCGTCATTCTCTTGGAGAACAGCCGATTTGGCTTCGGGCGCGAGCCGTTCGCTTGCCCCGTCGACGGCCTTCGGTGTCTTCCAATCGTCCCCCCGCTCTGCAGCAAACCCAGAATAGCCGCGCCCGTGCTGTTCCTCCGCTCATGGGGCACCGTGCGTACCGCCGGATCGAGTACGTCGCCAAACAGCTGTGCGACACAGATTTCGCTGGAGGGGGGGCGGCGATGGTGGCGCTCGGCGGTGCACTATCCTTCGCGTCGAGTGACCGCTCCCTGTCGCGGTGCCCGTCATCGCCCGACGCGCGGGGTAAGAGCCCAAGGATCGTCGCACGTCGCCACATTACTCCACCACCTTGTCCTCCTTCTCCGTCTTGGAGAACAACTTATCCGCCTTCGGTATGCTGCTGCTCCGCACATGGCGCGTTGCAGACCGCCGCCGTGCGTCGGTGCCTGCTCCCCAATGGCTTGCTCTGGCTGTGAACCCAAATTTAGCTGGAGGGGGTGCGCCGATAGTGACACTCGGCGGCGCACGCTCTCGTCTATTCTTCTCATCTAGTGACCGTCCCGGAAACCGCACTATACAGTCCGTGAGGTTGAATTTCCCCTCGTCGATGACTTCACCGGGAAGAGAGCTGACAATATCCTTCGCGAGCACATCTCGTCCTTCGTGAGCCCGCAGGACATCGATTCCCAGGCCAAGGCTTGCTCCGATTACGGGCGCCGGGACGGGATCGGTGGACCCAGGAAACCACGAGGATTTCGTGGAGGGCTGGTGACGAGCATTCAGGAGAGTATGTGTTTTGCATTCTGGCGCATATTACTTGGATGTTACAGTCGGGACAATAAAATATACTGTACACTCACTAGCATTGAGCCAGACGGCATAGTCGACCAGGCAGCGCTTAATTTTGGCGTGCAGAATGGGCATGCCTTGATCATCTAAAGCGCAGCTGGACGAGGACGCGGAGATCGACCAAACGACCAAATATCGACGTATAGACCTTTGCATTGAGCAGTTCCGGCGCAGCAAAGTACAGGCTCTGCAGAAGGTGCGACGGAAGCACAAATAGGGGGTGGTTGAGCCCAGTCCGAGTCGGGACCATGCTGTTCGAGTCGTCGACAATATTGACCTCAATATCCCGCAATGTGCACCAGATGCGTATCATGTAACCTGCGCCGATTCAAGAGTCATGCGACCCAGGTGTGAAGGGCGCGGTGGTTATGTCGGAGTACAGGCGGTCGCATAACAAGGCGGAGAATGAAAACATATTTTGCCGCCGACGCCTGATCATGAAAGGTGATGAGGAGATGCTTAGTCACGAAGTCAAAATCGGTGCTTCGCTTCTTTCTATTACTCACCTGGACATCGTTTTGATTCAAGACAGAAATCAGGATCAGCTTGGATATGGGCAAGGGCATGAAACCTCACAGGCACGATAAGGTTATATCGCATTTACAGCTGCTGCTGATTGCTTCCTTGAAGTGGGTTCAGCGGTCGAATGTGGGGACCTAAAGGAATGGGAGGCGGAGGCGGAGGCGGAGGATTCCATGCTCCCAGCTTGAACTTGAAGAATCCTTCCCCGGATTCTCCCTCCGAATGGGCAAAATGTGCTAATGCCACGCGCCTGTTTGACATGGAAATGGTCAGCTCTTTGCGAGGAGACATGGACACATTGCTAGTATTCGTGCGTTCCCAAGTTATCCGATTCAGAGTCTCTTTAATTCAAATCTCTTTCAGGCGTCTCTCTTCTCTGCTGTGGTCACCGCCTTTGTTATCGACTCCTACAAGAGCCTTGGTGGGGCTGCGAGCGGGGATACCACCGCGGCTCTTTTTCAGCAGCTTTTGCTGCATATGAAGGAAGAAATTCTCGTAATCAGTACAGCATCCTCTACGTCCCCGACAGCCACGACCTCCTCAATTTGCATCAATGCCTTGTGGTTCTCCAGTTTGGTTCTCAGTCTCAACACTGTCCTTGGCGCCATTCTGGCCAAACAGTGGCTGAGCGAATACGAACTGGTGACCTGCTCGACTTCCAAATCACCGCGGGAACAGGTGCCACTCAGGCAGCTGAAATTTGACTCCTTCGGACGTTGGGGCATTCCCACCATCATTGACTACCTCCCAGTGCAGTTAATATTCGCCCTTTTCCTCTTTTTCGCCGGCCTCGTATATTTTGTCTGGACCCTAAATGCGACCGTCGCTATTATCACATCCGTCTGTGTCGGCATTTCGGCGCTCTGCTTCCTGGCCACGACATTCTTGCCCTCCTTCTTCAAACTGTGTGCTTTTTGTTCGCCACAGTCTTGGTTCTTCTTCTATCTTTCGAAGCATCTTCAGCGCCTATTCTCGCTGTCCCATGCGTTCGAGGTCTATTCATTTACAGACGCCTGGATCGACGCATTTACGACAGCACTTTCCCGCCCCTCGGAAGCTAGGATGTATGAAACCCGCGCGCTCAACTGGATCCACGCAACTATGGGTTCCTGGGAATCATCCCTTGTTCCCTCGCTTTACCGATGTGCTCTCAGCCTTCCTGCAAGCGACACTGCCGAGGTCATATGCAAATTTTGGAGCAGTGCACCATCGACAATTGCGGACAAACAAATTTATGTCAGCAAGTTGCGGGCCAGTCTTGGAGCAGAGGTGTACTGGAAAGTATATGCCAATATCCGAGATTCGATTCAGTCGAAGAGAGGTACTTCTAGCAAGGATGAAACACCGCTCATCATGATCTTTTGTTCCCTGAATCTCGTGTTGTGCGAAGAATTCTCTTCATATGATGAGAAACCCGAAATCCTTCTCCCAGGACTCACCCTCCTGGCCAAAATCCTACAGGGACATGGTTTAAACCTTCCCCTGGACACAAAGTTGAGCATGGCTGCTACTCTGTTCCACATCGGTGCCCAAAAGAATCTCTCTTTCCCGAAAATCAATGGAAGATCCCTCGACTCATTCACGGAGGCGCTCATCCCTAATCACACGACACAGGAGACAGCAGCATTTCTCTCTTTGTCGTCAGTTTGTATATGCTTCTGGTCTCAAATGTTGGATTGGACCAGTGGTTCAAATATTTGTTTGACTTATCTTACCAAGCTGCTCACTGCCATGCAGTTTGCCGTGCGGAGTGGGGAGAACTCTGTTGGTGCTGTGATCACCCACTGGATGTTGTTTGGCATCAGTGACAGCTTGGTGAAGAAGATGGTTGAGATAAATGACAAGGATGCAATTGGTGCTCTGCAAGAATTAGCGCTGTGCTTCCGCAAGGCTTATGATGATGGAATTGGTTTGGCTGATAGCATCGTCGCTCGTATTGATGTCTTGATTGTCGCTGTTTGTTCTGTAGAGGTGAGATATGATTCAGTTTCTCGCCATAACTAATAATCTTGTCCATCAGGTCGTCTCAGAAACACTCTCTAATGTTACACACGGTGGAACAAATGATCCCTTCTCTGAGGCAAATATGCTTTGGTGGGCAGACAAACTTGATGGAAATCGTTCCAGAGTCTTTCGACTTCTTTGTGATAATTCCCCGCTCCTCACTCTGTCACCCGCTCCTACCCCGAAGCAGATTGCACATGTGCGAATAGTCTTCGAGGCAGCCTGTTTCTGGCATGACTCTTGGCGTGACAACGATGTGTATCGAGCTCTTCCCCTTGTTGTGAGCTGCTACGCGCTCAGCGAGTCCGACTTATCCCTCTGGTTCCCCACCATGGCGTCGCCGAATATATTCATCACCAAAGTATTCGAAGCAATTGTCAAAGACATATCACGTTATACGCGCTTTAATAATCGCGGTGAGGACCTAAATAATATAAATATCGCAGTATGCTAAACCCGCGCAGAGGACATGTTGATTGTGGCGAGCGTGATGCGGTGCGCCGCCAGCAAACTGCCTGGCACGGTCAGCGACGATCCAACCCTCTTCATTTCGCTCGTGTCCGGCTGTTTCAAACTCGCAAGCAACACATTCGACAATCTTGAACCGGAACTTGTGGATGAATTTGACAACCTTCTCACCGCTGCTGTCGCGTTCACTCGAATTCACAACGCCTACGATGCACAGGTGCATAGCGCAACTATCCGGCAGTGGCTTGTTAAATTGGCAGGCCCGGTCTTGCGCTCGGTAAACTCTGAATCATCACTCCCGGAATCCGCGCAACGCATACAGTTGTTGATCGACGCAGCCCGTAAGGGAAACACTATCAAAGGCCTGGACGACGTCAAGAGCTTATCCCAACTCGCGCAATGGGCAAAAGACAAGTCTTGACCGTCCCACTGGAACGAGTGTGCGATATCGGTTGAACATTTAGGGCATGAACTTTTGCTTCATTTACATTTTTTTTCAAGTTTTCTCGATATTGAATTCACGCAGGCTGAGGCTAACGCAAGAACTCAACGCCACGGTCATCATATTTGTAAAGTCAGATCCCTCCCTCACTTCCTTGACGCACGAATCCTATATGGCAAACGTTTCAGTCCCGTCCCAACACCTACGTTAGATGCTCCTTTAATAAATGGATTCACTGACTTACTGAAGCCTTTTAACTGCTGATCGACGTTGATCGGTTCAAGTTTACCATCCGAATTGGGCCTACCAACGCCACCCAATTTTGTAATTTATAATCAGATTTAGTGCGCATCTAAAAGTTCAGCCCTCGAGCCAATCCAGATGTATCCAAAGTCTTAAAGACCCTCTGGAATATATTCCCATCGTGCATTACAAACCTACGACCGTATGCCTACGCATAAATAGCCAAGCAGCAAAATCATATGTAATAACAATTGGCAGGCAGCAGCACGAAGCAAGCAACGGGGACGTTCTAGTATACTGTACGTACTTGGCTGGGCACATACGGCGTCAAAAAATAGAGGAGATCATATGCTAGGGATGTGTGAATGGCTATATAGACCGAGACGAGGTAGAGGGAGGGAGATAATGAGTGAAGAGATGAATGAAGAAACCCGGGTCAGAGCGAGGATCAGGAAAGCCGAACGGAATGAAAAAATGCAATGAGGAATGGGCAGGTGTGGGTCATAGTTTGAGCTCTGTGAGGACGCGCCGTGCGAGCATCTGGTATTGCCACCCGTCTCCCCAGCGCGGCGGAATTGAATCCCGTGTAAGGGAGCCATGGTACCTGCAAACGTAACGTGCACCAATTAGCCTCGCTTTCGACCGCAGGAACCAAAGGAAGAACACGCACTTTTACGATATTGATCTCGAAGCGCACACTCAGCGTGTTATTCCCCATGCTCTCGAACACTTCCCGGTCTACCTCCCCCGTCGGCAGCGGGGTCGGGCTTGCCGCAAAGTCGCGGGGTATTGGGGGCAGCATCTTCGATTTCATGGACACCGGCGACGCCGTCCGCGATGGGGGCGTGACGTCGACATCCAGCGAGAGGGGCTGCGGCGTCGCTACGCCGTTCACCATGGGGGCTGCTGCCGCGGGTTTGGGCTCTGGGGATACGATGGGCTGGTGCGAGGTAACATTGAAGAACGACGAGGAGCCGCTGCTCGGCGTCATCGTCAGCGTCGTCGCACCCGACGGCCGCCCAACTGCTTCCCGCTCCTTGTCGACCGACAATTCCCGGTCCCGACTCCGATCCCGCCGAATGCCAAACGACAACTTCGACACCTTCTTGGCGAGACTGGGGCGCGGCGTCGGCGACATGGGCGTGGTTCCCGAGTCAGACGAAGTCTGCTGGTGGTGGTGGCGCTGCGGCGTAGTCGGCCGCTCAACAGAGGTAATGTCGATGGACGGTAAGTGAATGCACTCGAATCCACCCTTGTTCTCCCGATACTGGACCTGCATCCGATCCAGCACGCGCCGAATATCCGCCTTGATGACCGGCGGCGGCTTGGTAGATGTAGTAGCCACACTATTCACGTCCCACATTTAGCCGTGCATCGCATCACGAAGGAAAGAAGACATACCTGAACAGTCCTTTCAGGAAGACCGGCTTGAAGTCCTTCTCGTTCGTATGCCGCTCGTCCTCCGACCGAAAGTCATTCCCGTCCCGTACGCCCTCACCCTCCCCGTCCGTCGCCTCCTCATCAAGCCGCTCCGCCGCCTCGTCCTCCTCCTCAGTCTTGGAGAACAACCTATCCGCCTTTGGTCGCGTACCGTTCGCCTGCCCCGTCGACGGCCTTCGATGTCTCCCAATCGTACCCCCGCTCTGCAGTACACCCAGCATAGCCGCGCCCGTGCTGCTCCTCCGCTCGTGGCGCGCCGCACGTCCCGCCGGGTCGAGCACTGTCGCCGCACGCCGATGCACGCTCCCAAACGGCTGACTCTGGCTGTGCGACACAGATTTCGCTGGAGGGGGAGCGGCGATGGTGACGTTCGGCGGTGCGGAATCCTTTTCGTCGAGTGACCGCTCCCGGTCGCGGTGCCCGTCATCGCGCGACGCGCGGGGCGAGAGTCCACCAAGGATCGTCGCGCGCTTGGAGGGTGTGCGCCGCCCTGTGCCGTCATCTCCATGTCGCCCAGAGCCAACGAGCATGCTCCCGAACTTGCGCACGAGCGTCGCGCCGCCCGAGAGCGAGATCGACCCGTGGTCGTGCTCTTTCTCCTCCTTCTCCTCCCTCTTCCTCTCCCGCTCCCGCTCCTTTTCTCTCTCTTTCTCGCGCTCTCTTTCCCTCTCCTTCTCCCTTTGTCGTTCCCTCTCCGCGAAGCCCCCAATCTCCGGCCCCGCAGTCCGCGGGCCCTCCTCCTCGACCCTATCCCCACCAAACATCCCACCCCACCCCCTCAGCACCGTCGGCCGTTGACTCAGACTATGGCTTCTCCGATGCGTGCTCGCGGGCGGTGCCCGTATCGGCGCCAGCGTCCCCGCCCTCGGTGGCTCCTCCCTCTCATGCGTCCGTTGCGCGGGCCCCGGACTGGCAGGCACCACCGTCACGCCCACGCCCGCGTCCCTCGCCCTTGGTTGGGGATGGAACGCCACGGCCGTAGGGGACGCGGTCGGCGTCGGCGGCGCGATGCTCGCGCTCGCCGCTCCTGTACCGTTCACATGCGCGCCATTAACCTGCACCCCATTCGGCGCGGGCTGCGCGTCCGCGTCATACGACATGCCCGAGTAGTGGCTCGTCTCGGGGATGGGCAGGCGCGGTAGGGGCATGTTATAGTCCGCCTTCCGCTCCCTCTGCTTCTCTGTCTTCACCGCGGCTGTAGTGCCGTTCACTTGCGCGTGCGCGGCGGCGGCGACGTTCTCCTTCTCACGCGCGGCCGCAGCAGCTGTGGCTGACGATGAGGTTACAGGGTCGTCGGCGACGCTGACCTGCGAGCTCGCGAAGACGCCCGTGCCGTACACGCGCTCACGCTCCATCTTCTCGCGCGCGAGGTAGTACATGCTCACGAGTGGGTGGAAGCCGCGCGTCGGGTCGCGGTCCTCGGGCTGTAGCCCCAGGCTCAGCGCACTCGTCGACGGTGCCGGGGCAGTAGGTGTGGGAGGCGTCGGGGAGGGTGAGGGTGACGCGAAGAGCTTGCGCCGGTAAAAGTCAAACCCGCTAAAGCGGCGCTTCTTGGTGTCGCGGGAGGACGCGGGCGTACCGCCCGCAGAAGATACGGAGAGGGAGGAGGCGGAGGCGGGGTCGTTGGAGGGGGGCTCCCAGGCGCCAGGGGCGTCGGAGAGTGCTGCGGAGAGGGGCCCGCCGCGACGCCGTTCCCAGGCGCGGACGGCGCGGGTGTAAGCGTCGGACTCGAGGATGGCGAGGAGCTTGTCGGAGATTTCGGCGCCGTCGGCGCCAAACTCGAAGCCGGACATGCCGCGGATGACCTGGGGGTCGATGTCCTGCGGGCGGAGGGGCTCGCGGCGAACGAGGTGCGGGATGGGTGGACCCTGGAAGCCGCGGAGCATCCAAGGGTGGGCGAGGATTTCGTGGAGAGGGGCACGGAGGGCGGGGTTAGTGACCAGCATGCGGGAGAGGATGTGTTTGCATTCTGCCATAGATTAGTTGCATGGTACATTGATACAATAAATATGCACTCACCAGCACTGAGCCAGACGGGATACTCGACCAGACCGCGCTTGATTTTGGCGTGCAGAGCGGGCATACTCTGGTCGTCAAACGGCACCTTCCCGCAGACAAGGACATAGAGCACAACACCAAACGACCAGACATCAACCTCAGGTCCCGTATAGACCTTTGCATTGAGCATTCTGGTGCCGCAAAGTACAAACTCCCGCAAAATGTGGACAGATGCGCCACGGGGTCGTAGAGATTGGACAGGCCAAAGTCGATGATCTTGATGTTCCCGGTCTGGGAGATCAGGATATTTTCGATTTTGAGGTCCCGATGGACAACGTTATTGCGGTGGCAGTAATCCAGCGCCGAGGCAATCTGCCTGGCAAACTTGCGGGCTACACGTTCGCGCAGACGACCGTGCGAGATGATGTAGTCGAGCATCTGCCCCCCATTGACATACTCGAAGACCATGTAGTAGTGGTGCTGGTGTACGATCATCTCGCGCATGCCGCAGATGTACGGGTGGTGCAGCAGCATGCTCAGTGCTGCCTCCCTAAGTGTCCGCGTCTCCTTGCTGGCGTCCTTGGGCGCCGTGCTCGTCGTCCTTGGCAGTATTTTCACAGCGAGCTAGAGCAGTATGAGCACAAGAAAATGGAGCAGATATTCCGGACCTTCTCGCCCGTAATATTGTGGGTTGCCAACTTGACCTTTCCCATCGAGCCCGCTCCAAGAGTTTTGCTGAGAGTATAATCGCCAAGGATTCGGTTTGAGCGTTTAGCGGTGGACGGTGGCCGCGAGCGCGCCTCGCCCTCCGCCGGCTCTGGGGCATGCGGCTGCGGCGGCATCGACGCAGGACGTTGGCGGGACATGCTCAAGCCTGAGGAGTGACTGTGACCGTCTTGTGTCACAGTCAGCCTCCACAACTGCGCTCAAAATTATTTCTGGCCTCCAACGCCTGCGGTAGATGCTAGAATGAACCTCCGTAATCATAAAGGTGTTTACAAAATTTCCCCATTTAATTTGGATGAAATCGCAAGGAGATGGTTACCCCAATTCAGAAACTGCTCATGTCGACGATATAAATTCACTGGTTGATTACACAGGTACATGAGCGCAAAATCGATGATCGGAAAGTCAAGTAGATGATTGACAATTGGAAAGCTTGCGAATACTTAGGTGGTAAACCGATTTAGGCTTGATTTCTTGATTTCGGTCGCATTCGGGTTCCTACCCAACAAATTCGACGCATAATCCGACCAAGCGAGCACTCGCAGAACGCGCCAATAAATCCCGAGAGCGGTGACCTTGACCGTGACGGCATGTAATGAGATCCGGTATTAACAACCTTCCGCGGCAGGTCAAAAATAAGTACTGTCCTGCCAGTGTAAGTGGATTCCGTTATCATCCTGAACCAAAAAAAGAACGAAGACGCTGGCAGAGTATTCCGTTCTTGTCGTGGTAAATGTCTTTTATCGTTCTGCGTCGTGTCAAGAGACCCATCCGGACCTTCAGAGCCAAGACTTTCAGAGCAGGTAAAGGAATTTGGACCTTCGTTATTTGTGATTATCATTATAATCTGAAAACCGCGACAGCTGGCCCGGTCACCAGGGAGCAGACAGCCAGAATAGCAGGTGGATGGCTGGTTTCAATATCGTTCCTTGAATTTTCGGTGACCCTTTTCTGGGGTCGGTCCCTTGCGTCGAATAGGCGAGAAGTAGTCTCCAGATGGTAAAGTCCAGAACAAAACTTGAACGACAAGCGGGGGACTTGAAGTCGCTCTAATGGTAAAGCATACGTGCAACCGACGCCGCCGGGACAAGCCTGAAGTGGTGCCAGCAGTCGGGGCTAAAATCCAGCTAGTTCAAGTGCTTGAAGTCGTTGCGAGTTGGTCGGCGAGGAAAAGGAAGTTGGTTGGCGACAAAATCGAGTGAGCGCTTGAGTGGGCGCTTCAAGCCTTCATGTCGAGCGAATGAGGAAGCAAGAGTTTGAAATCGAATTGATGCGTCGTGATGTTTGGCTAGGCCGATACGATCAAACAATGCCCCTATCGCCGTCTTCCATGGCCAGCTCCTCGATTTTGAGTATGTTGAAATGTATGAGGGCGCGCATGACTGGTCCGACACTCCCTCGTCTGTGATTACCGAGCCTGCACGGCTGACCGACATTATCCACACCGTTAAACCGGACGACGAGTAGCTCGGCGGCGACGTCCCCACGAGCGAGCCCGACGAGGTGGGTGACGGCGCGGCCGAGGTCCGCTACATCGACCTCTCTAGCCACCCTCAGCTGCTGGACTTCGGCTAGCTCCTAACGGTGGAAAGCCGCCCCGGCAGAAAGGCCACGTTCGTTGTCCGGGTCGAGTACACGAGATTCATGTCCCTTTCGCTCTCCGACGACCCCCTGCTGCGATTCTTCGTCACCGGCCAGCCTGGCATAAGTCGTCCGCTTTGCTCTGGGTTTCACGCTCAGGGATCGCGTCGGACAGGCAAGTCTCTCGGTACTCTCTATCTCCTCCTGTACCTCCTCGGTCTGGGAAAGCCCGTATTCTGGGTGCGAGAGGACGGCGCGTGCTACTTCACCGCCCACGGCGTGCAGAGCCTCCGCACCCCGGACAGGAAAGCTAGGTCCTCGTCGACACGGACCTGGAGTGCAGCCAATACGCCATCTCGCCGTTCGTCATATGGACGTCGTCCCCACACGACTCGCGCTGGAGGTACTTCCGCAAGCCCTTCTGGCCGTGCCAGCGTTGGTTTATGAAGCCGTGGAGCACGAAAGAAATTGCGGCCGCAGCGTGCGTCTTCAGCCGATCCTCTGGAGGTACCGATGCTGACCCTGGCAAACACAGCGACAGATTGGACAGTGCGCACGGCGACGTGCTCGCTAGGATGGCCTGGTGCGGCCCCGTTCCACGTCACCTTTTCTAGGGAAACCCCCACAGACCAGGCGGTGAGCAGCAACATCGCCGCTGCCATCTTAGGCAACCCGTTCGCCGATGGCGTCTTCCTCGTCGCGCCGGCCATCGTCAACGACAATGGTGGAAGCCGTCTCGTGCGGGAGGACTTCTCCACCGAGTTCCTTACTCCCGCCTTGGCTGCAAAGACCGTCGAGCTCGCCGGAAATTGGATGTCCGACCAACTAGAGCACTTCCTCTCCCGAGCATACGCTGTGTCGTCGGGCGTCGCCGGTAGGCTCGTCGAGGGGCTGATACACCGCTCCCTCTCGCGCGGCTTCCAACTTCCGAGCGTCTTCAACAGCGGCGCGGTCGCTGCGACCCTCGAGCTCCTCGGCAACGCCGACGTCTTCGTCCCCAAGGCATCCCCGCGACAGAGCTCCCCTGTACCTCCGGCCGCTGCTGCCAAGCTTCGCCGCTGTGGACGGAATGGTCGTGACGACGCCCAAGCAGTTCAGCTTCTTGCAGACCTCCCTGGCCGACACCGACAGCAGGGATTTTGGTACCATGCTCAGCATCATTGCGAGGCTACCGGAGGTGGGCGTCGAAGTGAAGGCCTCGACAATGTGGTGTACTGCGTCGTCGGCAGCACAGCGCCGCCTGCCGTGTCCAAAACCTCGTGTACGCGGCGCGGGCAACTCTGACCGAGCTGCGGAGGCTCTCCAAAGACGAGAAGCTGGCTGACAAGTTCCGCGGCGAGGTGGGAGTCCCAATCGACATCGACGTCGCGCGTACCAGATCCACATGTTTCGGGTCATCGGCTTCACCTTTGATCACCAGACGGGCTTCAATTATCACTGACTCGGAATGTCTCAATAGTGATCCTGAAAGCTGGTAGTCAGAATACCTAGCCAAAAAATTCACATCCCATACTGGACCACAGTATATACTATGAAACCGGTGTGAGCAACTTGCTACACAGATCGAAATTGAGCAAGTATGTGCGACCAGTGGATTCATCTTTGTGAGGCAGAAGATTTCGGCCCCTCATGTTCAGAGCCCCAGTGTGTTAGCATCTTCAAGTTGGAAAAATAATCAGAAGTGGAGGTTTTCAAAGTCAGTCGAAACGCTTGAAGTGGCCAATTCAAGTTTGACTGAATCCGCGGCGCAAGTTGAGCTAAGAACTAACAGAGCGCTGGTGAAGGTTTGAATTGATGCGTGATGAGAAAGATTGATGTTTGGCTGGGTCCTCAAAGCGAAACAACGCGTACACGACTTTCGACAACGCCTGTCTTTCTCAAGTTTTTTTTCCTGGTGCCACTGGTCTTAGAGGCTCAATATCGTCAAGAAAGCAAACCCAGGAGCTTGAAATTCAAATTCTCCTTCTCGATCGTAACTGTAGCCGTCCAATAGCCGTCGCCAATCCGTCGCCGCGGCGGTGATTTGATACTCGGGACCGGAGTCGGGGCTTGTCGGGGCCGCATTTGCAACAACTGAACGATCCACACGGCGGTCATGGGGACCTTGTATGATTCCAACGTGGTTGAGCGATCCCACAACCGGCTAAGCTAGTTGGCTGTTTGCTTGCTTACGCGTCGTCTGTAAACCATTCGATGCCAATGGTCTCGCAAACCTTCAATTTGTGTATGACCAGACCAATACTAGACTTGAAACTTGCTTGAAACTCTTCAAATAAAAATCAACACGGTAATCAACTGACGGTAAGATAAGATTTACCGTTTGTTCGCCGAGTATCCATCTGGAAACTGGATCATTCACACAGCCCGCCAGCCGCAACGGCCGGCATGCGCTATTGCCATCCACCGCGCTGGCCACTGTGGGGAAACAGCACACACCCTATTAGCCAACGACGCTGATCCGACCGGACACCCGCCACCCTCCGCCTCGCGCCCATGGCCTCCCAGGCATACGATGTGGCCGAGATACCCCCGCCCCGCGCCCATAAGTCCAAGCGTTCCAACCGCGTCCTCGGCGACTACACCCTCTCCAAGACCCTCGGCGCCGGCTCCATGGGCAAGGTCAAGCTCGCGACCCACAACATTACAGGGGAGAAGGTCCGGGCATGTGCTGCAGTCTCTGGGGCGCCATTGCTGACGGGTCTTTGTTAGCTCGCCGTAAAAATCCTGCCCCGGGCGCGGGTCTCCGCCCAGTCCTCCAAGGAGGCCGCGAAGGAGGCGGGAAAGGAGGTCCGCACGCTCCGGGAGGCGGGGCTGTCGCTCCTCCTGCACCACCCGTACATCTGCGGCATGCGCGAGATGATCGTGCACCCAAATCACTACTACATGGTCTTCGAGTACGTTAACGGCGGCCAGCTGCTCGACTTTATCATCGCCCATGGCCGCCTCCGCGAGAGCGTCGCCCGCAAATTCGCGCGCCAGATCGCCTCCGCGCTCGACTACTGCCATCACAACAACGTCGTCCACCGCGATCTCAAAATCGAAAACATCCTCATCTCCCAGACGGGCAATATCAAGATCATCGACTTTGGTTTGTCTAATCTGTACGACCCCGCCGCCCATCTGTCCACGTTTTGTGGCAGTTTGTACTTTGCCGCGCCGGAGCTGCTCAACGCGAAGCTCTATACTGGCCCCGAGGTCGACATCTGGTCTTCGGCGTCGTGCTCTACACCCTCGTGTGCGGGAAAGTCCCGTTCGAGGACGAGAACATGGCTGCCCTGCACGCCAAGATCAAGCGCGGACTCGTCGAGTACCCTGTCTGGCTCAGCCCCGGTGCGTCCCTCCTTCCCATCCCCATCACCTCACGCTAATGCCCACCCACATAGAATGCAAACATCTTCTCTCCCGGATGCTCGTCATCAACCCCCTCCGACGCGCCCCACTCTCCGAGATCTTCGCGCACCCCTGGATGCTCCGCGGCTTCTCCGCCCCGCCCGTCTCGCACCTCCCTGCGCGCACCCCCCTCCGCCCGCAGGACATCGACCCCGCCGTCGTCGCGCACATGGCCGGCTTCGACTTCGGCGCCGACGTCGAAGAAGTCCTCGAGAAGCTGCACGCCGTGCTCGCCTCCGACGCCTACGCGGTCGCCGTCCTCGCGCACGCGCACCGGCGCAACGGGCACGCCCTCTCCCCGCTCGAGATGCCCTCCTCCACCTCCCTAGCCTCCTCCTCAAGTCCAACCTCCCCTAGCACGTCCGCCTCCCTGACCGACGCGAAGCAGCGCCGCCGCTTCAGCGGCCTCGACTTCTACAAGCGGCTCTTCACCGCGTCCCCGCCCCCGACTTCCCCGACGGCCGCACCCGCCCCGGTGCCTCCCCCGCGCGACCCCACGGGCGGCTTCCACCCGCTCGTGAGCATGTACTTCCTCGCGCGCGAGAAGCTCGAGCGCGAGCAGCTGTACGGCGTGGGCGTGTTTGCGAGCAGCCAGGTGAGCCTCGTCGGCGCGGTGCCGACATCCGAGTCCGAGGGTGCAAAGGAGGAGGCGGTGAACGGACACCGGAATGGGAATAGGAACGAGAACGGGCGCGGGGATGAGAGGAGGAGGAGGACGCGGAAGTGGACGAGGAAGTAGGAGAGCCGATTATGGTGCACGAAGCGAACGTGGTCGAGTCGCCGATAGCTACTACGCCAGAACCTATCCCCGAAGCGGAGTCGAGCACGCCCAAGCCGCACGTCAATGGCAATGGCAAGATCTTGGGCGAGGTCGTCGTCCCGCCCCAGCCCGAGAAGGTCGTCGTCAACGGCGCCTCGTCAACGCCCTGGCCCACAAACCCGTCCATCATCTCAGCGAACGAGCCTCCCACCCCCGCCGCCGTAGAACAACCTCCGCCCCCGCCCGTTGCAGCTACAGCGAAAGAGGAGAAGGACGCTGTAGTGCGGATCGAGGAGGCGAAGCCGGTGCCGGAAACGGAAACGGACACGGAGCAGAACAAGGAGCAGAGTTTGCCGCGCGCGCGCGGAAAACGGGAACGCGGGCAGACGTTTAATGGCGGGACGACGCTCCTGCGCCGGTTCGGGAGCATCTTCATCGGGGCGCGGCCAAGCGAGGGCGCGGGCTCGGGCACCACCAAGCGGCGCGAGTCGTCCAAGTCCAAGCGGGCGAGCATCCTGGGCGGTGCGGTGCTGGTGCCGCCGAAGGACGAGGAGCGGCAGCCGGAGGAGACGGAGAAGCAGAAGGAGAAGGAGAAGGAGAAGGACAACGAGAAAGCGCCTGTTAATGGTAGGGACGCTGCTGCACCTGCGCCGCCCGCCTCCGTTGCTCTTCATACCCCAGTAAATGAAAATACCAATACCCCCGCCCCCACACATACCCCTTCAGCCGCACCCCCGCCTGCGCCTACACCCGCTCCCGCTCCCGCTACTACTGACGCACCCCTCCGCCGACCCCCACCTCCTCGACCGAGCGCGCGTTCGGCAGTATCCGCCGGCGCACGGCGACGATCCTCGACCCTGCGACGCGCGCGTCACGTCACGAGCGGCGGAGCAGCACCGGCGGGAGCATCCGGACGGGGGGCACGGTGGGCCGATTCCGGCGCTCCTCGTTGGTCGGGTACGAGACCGCGACCCTGCCGAAGGGCGGGTTCCCCAAAACGGTGCCCGAGAGCGACATGCTTGAGCAGGCGGAGGAGACGTCTGAAGGGGAGGGTGCGCGGGATGGGCATGTTGATGGGGAGAGCGAGCGCGTTGGTGGGGAGAAGGAGTCCAAGCCGGTGTTCCTCAAGGGTTTGCTTAGGTGAGTAATCTTTTTCAAGATATGGTTGGTGCGTCGATGTTAATTTTGTGGTAGCGTCGCGACGACATCAACTAAACCGCCGCCGGTTATCAAGGCGGATATCCGCCGCGTTCTGGACCGCATGCAGGTGCGGTATTGGCAGAATAAAAGCGGCTTCGAGTGCATCCACCTGCCGTCGGTCGACGTCTCCTCCATCGATGCACCTTCGACGCCGGCCTCGGATTTGCGAGGGCTACAGTCGTTCCCGTCCTCGGGTGACACGGCCGTGGCGTCCGTGCCGCAGCCTGTATCACCAAGCGGGTATCGCGGCTCTCCTTCAGCATACGGCGCGTCAAGAGCCAGGAGCGCAACTTTCCCTTCGGCGGCAAGGCGCGGGATGCTGAACAACGCCCGCTGAGCGCGATAGTGATGCCGCCGAATGGGGTGCCACACCAGCCTCTCGTCGTCCCCGACGTGCCTCCACTACCCACAGACATGCGACCTGTGACAGCCCCAACGACATCCCTTCCGGTCCCCCGTCTCCTTCATCAGACGCCCATCCTCCTTATCCGTTAACTCCAAACTCCGTTCCACCCCCTCCGACCTCGCGTCTCCGATGAGCACCTCAGGGGAAATGGACCGAGTAACATTCGAGAGCATGGCGCATAACGCGCTCAGCGTGCGCTTCGAAATTAATATTGTAAAAGTGCGTCTTTCCCTCCCTCGCGGTCGATCGATAAATAGCTGACTGACTTCGCTGCAGGTACCTTGGCTGCCATTACACGGCATCCAATTCCGGCGATGCGGGGGAGACGGCTGGCAGTACCAGATGCTCGCCAGGCGCGTTCTCACTGAGCTCAAGTTATGACCAGTGCACCACACGATCGCTCCTCCATTCCGTTTTGTTATTCGTATTGCATTCCGCGTTTCGTCTTTGGGGACCTCGCTCAAAACACTATCACTCACTCACTCATTCTATGTATCTATTTGTCCCGTTTTCGGCTCCCACATCCTCTAGCATCTTCCCCACCGCATACATATCTCTTATCTTACTTTCTTCGCTATGGCCAGGCATGTATTTGCTAGACCTTGTTCGCTTTCGACGCTGTCTGTCGTCTTTACGTTATGGGTGGTTATTTATCCGTACTGCATCTGTACATAATAACGATCCACGTTCCAGGAAAGGCTAAAGGAAGGACTTCTTGCCTATGCGATTTCGAATCGAGGTATAAATCCTAGGTCTGTATGATGACGCCTGAGGAATATTTGATTGGCTGAAAGGACTGCACTTTGCTGTAGGTCTCGAGATCTCGGTGCATCAATTAATTGCTAAATTGGGTGAAGAGTGTTTTCGTCCCAATTTGGTGGGCGAGCAGTCCACCGGGATGATCCTGCAGCCGCTGCGAACCGCTCTAGGATTTTTTTTTTTTTGGAGCGTTTGGGATAATGATACTTTGTCACCGCTCTAGGACTTAAGAATTTCTGCATAGCTGCAAGCAGGGGAATTTTTGTAATGCTTCGACTACTGTAATCGTGTTCCAGACGTCGCATAATTGATTCAAGTTTCCGAAAAAAACTTTTCAGTTTGGAAAACTTTTTTCTTCAGATCTTAGAATGCCTTGATATATCATACCCATATACTATACCATCATGGCAGGCCCATCCTCGAAGGAATAGGGCCATCTGTGAGCAGAAGATGCCAGAACATAGCTTCGGACCCGCGGTCCGGTAGTGCACAGCCACCATATCCTTCTCGCCATAACTCTAGCACCTCCTTCAAGTTGCCTGGCTATTCAACTCGGTAAATCCAAACAAGTAAATCATGTGTATCTTCTCTTACTTAGCAGGACAGAAGCTAAAATGTCCGGCGTCGAAGAGTTGCGCGCACGTCTTGCGAAGCTTTCGACCGAGATTGATAGGCACAAGGAAGTGGTGCGGAAGCTTGAGCGCGACAAAAGACTCGTTCAGCAACAGCTCAACGCTGTCCTCGATCCTGTGGCCCGGCTTCCCCTCGAAATCTCTTCAGAGATTTTTCTTCAATGCCTCCCTGCTCTCCCTGCTCTCCCAGAGCCCAGAGCGGAGGGTGTCCCCATGGTCCTTCTGAATATATGCAATGCCTGGACCGCCATCGCGCTATCTATCCCGACCCTGTGGGCGGCCATTCATATCGCGCATCCGCGCGCTGAAGGCATCAAGAAAATCTTACCGACTTGGATTCATCGCGCCGGCAATCGCTCCCTGTCCCTATCACTTGGTGCCAAATTCGACGAAGGCGTGGCGGCCATTATTTGGCGACACGGGCAGCAGTTGAAGCACCTCGAACTGTCCTACGACAAGGAGCATCACGATGATGAGGACAGTGACGAGGACAGCGACGGAGACAGTGGCGAAGACGGAATCAACCTCTTCCGAGAGAGTACAGGGCCACTACCTTTGCTTGAAACACTCACGATTCACGGGTCAAACATTGGGCATAGCACTCCGGTTTCCAAATTCTAGAGCTGCTGCGTGCCGCTCCCAACCTCGTCGAATGCATCTTTGACAGTGTGTACCCTACATACTTCGAAGACATGGATGAAATCTTGATCCTTCCAACCCTTCGTCGATTGAGGTTCGGAAAACGTGACGAAAATATCATCAACGACACCGAACTTATCTCCCGTCTTTCGCTCCCTAGGCTGGAACTTCTCTCCTTCTCGTTTCATCATACCTATGTTGACGGTTTTATCTCCTTCTTGAAGCGCTCCTCACCACCACTCCGAGAGCTGGTTGCATTAATCGGATTCGGCGTAGACTTCACCCGATTAGCAGAATGCGTTCATCTAGCCCCACCCTCACGCGTCTTGAAGTGCTGTGGCCAGGCCCCTCTCTTGTGACACAATTATTTGCCGCGTTAGCTGACTCGCCATCCCTGCTCCCCAACCTCATCGGTCTAACCCTCCACCTCCGCGGGTTTGACACGGTCAACCTCTTTGCGTCTGGGTTGCCGATTCCTCATGGAAGACGCTCCTTCGCGCGCTCTCAGCCCGCCGAACCCAACTCCGAGTCGTCCACGTCAAGGTGACGCATCCGTTTTTGCCGTCATCCCTACAGCCTGCGGCGGACATCCTCGCTGCATTCAGAGATCTGGCTGCGGACGGGATGGAGGTATACATTGGTACTGAAGAACATAATTTTGTATCCGGCTGAGCCGCCGTGACCCATGGACAATTTACTTTTCATGAAAATTGATTGCGGGCCACCAGAAGATTTGCATTGGATTGACGATTCAGGACGCTTGAAGAGGATGAAAGTCGAAATCAACTAAGCAATACGAATTTTGTAAGAACCATTTCGACGGTACTTTACATTGCGCGAGTTTTCCCAACGCAAATTCTCAAAGTTTTTCCGAGGGGTAAATGAACACTATTCAAAGCAACTCGTCCAACTGCTCAATATTCAGGAAAGGTTTACCTACAGAGATAAACGCACTCAAACAATCAGACGTACTATGGTTGAATCCCGATCCCGTTACCATTCCATCTACGACGAGCTGAACCCCAGGTAGGTACGTATAATTACACCGTACGGCCCTGTTGCGGAACGCAGAATAGACTTTGCGAGGATTGGTCTGCATTTTTAAGGTCAGCACAAATCGGTTGCATACGGAGAACACTGATTGGAGCTGCAAAGTTGAATACCTGAGGTTGCTTCCAACTTAGAGGGAAGAGGTACACCTGATTGTGTTTTATGCCCAGAGAACTTCCTTGCGAAGGACAGGAAAACAAATTGAGTTGAAAGAGTCCCGCTAAGGTTCCGCCAATCATTGAGTCAATCAAATCAGTGTGATTAGCGCCCAAAGCCTCTTTCGTCTCGCCACAAGTCTCGTCGCCAGTCGCAAACACCTCGTTCTCTAGCACCAAGTTGCCTGGCTATTCAACTCGGTGAATCTAAATAAATAAATCATGTGTCTCTTCTCTTACTTTGCAGGACAGAAGGTCCGTGCGTGACTGTTTGGTAAGTGGACTCAGCGCGCTTGGTCCGTGCATTTGACTGGCACGTGTAAGGTTTACGTTTCATGCTCAGTTCAGAACGAGCGACATGGCAGTCCAGGCGAGGGTCAAGCTGTCTGTGCCAGTATTATTCCTACTTAGGATCCATCACGCACGACCAGCCTGGAATTATATTACCGCAGCAAAAATTGGATCCTGACAACTCGCGAGCAACTGAAAAGACAGTCTTTGAATCGGTGGCTGAGGGGGACGATTACGGTATTTAATTCGTCTACAAGTCCGCCGTGATGCGTTGTCGGTCAAACTAGAGAAGGTTGGCCGGCAAAATCCCCAAATTGTGCTGGAATCAGAACCGAAACGAATTCGAAAGTTCAGTGCCGACACGATTTCTCGGGTTGAAAGATCGATGGCCAGCACTGATCCGCAATGCGATCAGTTGATCCGCAGCGCAAGGTTCGCGCAAGGCAAGTTTTAACTTCCGAATGCCGAACAAGATCCACAGTTGAAAGTGAACGGTCTCCTCCACAGTCGTTGCTGAGTCTTGGTTTTATTTGCGAGGTCGGCTTCGAGTATGATGGGATTTCTCTGTGTTGAAGAATATCGGGGTTTTGATTATATATCGAGAAGCAGGCCAAGGCAGTGGCGGAGAAGCAAGACGGCACAGAATTGAATCCTCCTCCTCCTCCCCCTAATGTAGTACATAATAAATCAAGTAGCAAGTGCCAAGTCGGAAGCAATGCAACGATCTTTACTGCATGGACCGTTGTTCCCACTTGGTCAACCAGTCGGACAAATCATTATACGAGCGCTAACAGAGTTTTAAGAATACGGTTCTTGGCCAATTTGCTATGCGTACCTCTATATAGGCAATTCGATCCCGAATAGTCTCCAAAGCTTGGGAAAGGGCCATGCTGTAGCGAGTCGTGTCCTTGTCCTGCAACACAGTAACAGTTAGCTCGCACAGGCTCTGATACAATGGTTGGACACTTGCCTTGAAAAAGGCTTGCGCATCATCGTGGGCTTCCTGCGTCGCTAGACTCCTGAAGCATCCCTACAGAATACATGTCAGCGATCGAATGATATGTCGTGAGCTCGGCACTCACACTAACGAGATACTTGAGCATAGAATTTGTCGCAAATCTCTTGCTTAACTGAAAACCATTATGTTTTATCAATCAATAAACCGCAGGGAATATTGCAATTACTCACCGCGTCGTAGTTATCTTTGAAAAAATTGTACCAGCAGTGGGCGGGCAAGAGGATTGCTCTCCAGTGAATAGCAGAACTGGACGACATCCTGATCACGCGCTTTCGTGAGCATGTACGAAAAAGCTCTTCCACGAGACCCAAGTCTCGAGTGCATCCAATGGAGGAACTGGTTGGATTTAAGATATTGTGTATAATCATGAGCGGAACGTACATGGCAGCAGTTCTCTCTGCAGGATTAGCCGGATTCTCGATAATTTTCAAGAGTGCTTCAAACTCTTCTCGACCGCCATATCTTGCGGCCTGACAAGGAAGATCGATTCCAGGAATGATTGGGGATAAAAGCCGTTAGACAAACCGTTGTGAATATCGATTTTTTGATATCGGAAGGTATTCTTGTCTTGTCACCAGTCTTCATGTAATCTGTGAAGCGACTTTGAAGTTCCCGGTTAAAACTTGTCCAACGTTATCTACTATACGCTGTGAGGAGGATACAGACATACCTTTCCTCTCTTCCCACTATGGCTCCCGAAATGGCGGTCTGACGCAACTGGACGATATCAACAGATTCTCCCTTGGGAAACTCGTACCCGAGACGCTGAACCAACGGCATAAATAAAGTCTATCTCGGGGGAAAGGGTCAATACATTCCGAATCACAGTTTGAATAGGCCGCACCCGAATAAAAGCCCGGAGGCTGGTATCGATTTGCAGGTGTTCTTCGAATGGGCGAATAATTTCCCCGAAGCTGTTCAACACGCTCACCCAAACGAGATCTAATGCAGATAAGTTGGCAAAAGAAAGGGAGTTAAGTGGTTACTTGCAATTGGTTTCGTTCCGCCAGATGTCGATCAGGGTGAGGAGGCTGCTGACTTGGGTCAATCCGGCCTTGGACAGCTCCGAAACATCATAAAGCAGTCCGACCCGGTCACTCAATGAGAAGACAGAGTCTTTCTTGGCAGCCTCTGTCGCAATCTTCGCCAGCCGTTCAGGCGTGTACAAGACGCGATCTCGAATAAACGTTAGAACGAAGCGGTCATTAGCATAGAAGATGTATTCACAGAAAACCTGTCGACCCGGCGTTTATCTTGAAAGTCCCGCCTGTATCGATGGCCAAGGTTTTCTCCCTTTCTTGCAAGATGGCTGTCTTGTCAACATGAACCTGACCATCCTCGGTAACAGTAAGAATTGACAATGGAACGTTCCTATAAAATAGATAGTAAGCATTACTCAGAGTCAAACGGGCAGTGCCAAACCAGATCGTCCCGTTGTCATCTGCGCTTGGCGTACCGCTGTTCAGGTATCTGTCTTGACGAACATGGATCCCTGTAGATGTCTCCGTAACAGTGACCAGAGGGAAGCCAATCTAAAGAAAATATCAAGAGGAAGCATTATCAGGACATAATCGTGAGCACCTTGGTGATCCAATTGTCCATGAGATGAGTGATATCTTCGCCTATCATTCATGGAATTTAGACCGAAGACGTATTGCGCGAAGGAAACCCACCAGAAGCAGCTGATACACCGTCCCACAGATCGCGAGTAACACTGTTTCCGTATAAGTGATCCTTCAAATATACAGAAACCCTTTCAGGAATCGCTCTTCCCCGATGTACTCTGAGAGCATGCGAAGCACTTGGCGTAGAAGCGCACAGTTAGAACTCTGAAGCACAGAATAATTTTCATTTACCCGAGGCGGCCTTTGAATATGAGAGTCTGTCGAATATCTGGCGCACTTGAATTGCAGCCGGAAAGTGAGATGGGTGAGAATCCGCACCTGATTGATGAAATTTGCATCCGGGCATTCGACCTCGACGGGATGAGAGGACAGTTTAGAGTCAAGCGTCATGGCACGATGGACGTGGCCGGCTACGAAGCTCGAGTTGACTTCCCATTCGGGGAAAACTCTGATTCTTTTAAACCCAGGTGACTGGCATTATATCGGGAGACTTACTTGTCTGTCGGTTACATTAGTTTAAGCTATTATTCGAAGAAAAAGTAGAATTAGGCGAACTCACTCAAAACGATGACTTCTCCCATCTAAATACGACCGAGAAGCGCATGGAGAGAGGTTAGATTGAACAAACACCGGAGGAGGAAAAATGTACCAGTGTTGCGAATCCTTCAAGCCAATTTCCTGTTAGTCTAAGGGTACTAAATGGGGAAAAGCCAAACCTTCGTTAAGATACAGATAATCCCACCACTGAGCACAAAGTCAATAACAATACTTCGGCTATAATAGGCTTGATATTCACCTCCATAGTAGTTATGTTTCCGAACCTGTTTTCCTGCTGAGCTAGTGTTATGCGAACTAAGGAGAAGATTTTACCACATGTGCGCGATTTCGTGGCTTTGGACTGTGGCTATCAACCTCCGAGACGCAATGTCGGCCTTTTGGGGATCCATCATAAAGGCGGTCAGTCGTCCGGTGATGAGTCCCCAATTCTAGCGTCGGCATGGGTTAATGTACCCGCTCGTTCAAGTCGCGATCCTACCTCCATAGCACCTGAGGTTGATTAAATCAGGATTCTAAATGAATAGAGAAGCAGCTTACCTATGTCGAAATCATGGGCCTAGGCACTATGAGATTTCGACAAAAGGGAGACTCAGTCACTCACAGCCAAAGTGTCCAATTTCGGAAGTGGATATTCTATGTCGAATATCTTCTCGTACAGAGGCAAAACCTTGGCGCCAACCTCGAGGCTGAACGCGGCTTGGTGGATGATATCAGGCGTCGCTGATAGAATATAATCAGGGGGCAGTTGAAGACGATGGGAAAATCTACCATAAACGCGAAGAGGGACAGTCCTCCCGCTTAATGGCATTACGACCTTTGTTTCCAGGTGTGCGAAAGGACCGTTAGCAAACGCCACAAGGTAGGAAGACATCGGAGGTGTTTTCTGGAACTTTGTGATTTTTCCAAAGACATCCTTCTTGGGCAGGGTGGACAGAAGGACGCTGAGATTCGCCTCCAAGGCTGAACTTGAATCCCACGCCTCCTCGGACTCGGCCGGCATGTTGCTGATATTGACTGTGTCCGATCGCGAAATCATTGTGATAGTCCACGTCGCCTTGAGCAGCGGCTCGTCCCAGCAAGGAAAGGCCGCCCGGGCATCGGTGGGCTATAAAGGCTGAATGAGAGGCATATTTTCGGTGACAAGCAAATTATAGATAGCTACCTGGAAATGCGTTAACGCATAATATTCGGTCTTGCCGTCTCTCTTCCACGCAGATTTGTAGTACCCGTTCATACTTCCGCGTAGCATGGCGCTGTAGTAGATTTTCACCTGCGCCTTGGATCCAGCAGGAAGAGCAGTGAGAAAATTCAAGGTCACACGCTGCAGTTCCTTGTCGGCAACAATTTGCGCCGATTGCAATTTCTGGTCGACGTCAAGAGAAGCGCAATAGACGGAACTGAATATTTCTTTCGTAAAATATTCTTGGAAATGGCACTATCGATCTGAGACTTACGAGGTTCCCAGCTTGAGATCATCAGAACAGTTAAGAACGATCGTTGAAGTTTCTTGCAAAATATCCAAGCTGCCCGATGTTCAAGCTGGTATCCCACAAACACGAAGCTGCAGTGCAAGGCTCACTCAACAGTGGCAAAACCGCCGAATTCGAGCGATTCCAGATCAGTCCATAAAGTTAGATCGTAATGGGAAGGCTTGACGTTGGTTGGAAGCCGGTATTTATCTTGCGAAATCGCAGGAGACGCGGAGGGATCGGAGGACATCGTAGACCAAGACCAAGAGCGAAGGGCGTTGGCTAGGTGGACAGTATCTATAGAGATGACTGTCGCGCGATTCGGACCGTATGGAGAGAGACAGTGTGAGAGGGTCGTTGGTCGTTGATTGATTGCCTAGCTAGTGCCTAGCTACAATAGAGATCGACTGGCAAGGGATCAATTGATCGCATTGCGGATCAGGGCAGGCCGTCGATCTGTCAACCCAAAGAAATGGTTTCGGCACCGAACTTTTATTCCCTGCGGTTTATTGATTGATAAAACATAATGGCTTTCAGTTAAGCAAGAGATTTGCGACAAATTCTATGCTCAAGTATCTCGTTAGTGTGAGTGCCGAGCTCACGACGTATCACTCGATCGCTGACATGTATTCTGTAGGGATGCTTCAGGAGTCTAGCGGCGCAGGAAGCCCACGATGATGCGCAGGACTTTTCAAGGCAAGTGTCCAACCATTGTATCAGAGCCTGTGTGAGCTAACTGTAACTGTGTTGCAGGACAAGGATACGACTCGCTACAGCATGGCCCTTTCCCAAGCCTTGGAGACTATTCGGGATCGAATTGCCTACATAGAGGTACGCATAGCAAATTGGGCAAGAACCGTATTCTTAAAACCCGTTAGCGCTCGTATAATGATTTGTCCGACTGGTTGACCAAGTGGGAACAACGGTCCATGCAGTAAAGATCGTTGCATTGCTTCCGACTTGGCACTTGCTACTTGATTTATTATGTACTACATTAGGGGGAGGAGGAGGAGGATTCAATTCTGTGCCGTCTTGCTTCTCCGCCACTGCCTTGGCCTGCTTCTCGATATATAATCAAAACCCCGATATTCTTCAACACAGAGAAATCCCATCATACTCGAAGCCGACCTCGCAAATAAAACCAAGACTCAGCAACGACTGTGGAGGAGACCGTTCACTTTCAACTGTGGATCTTGTTCGGCATTCGGAAGTTAAAAACTTGCCTTGCGCGAACCTTGCGCTGCGGATCAACTGATCGCATTGCGGATCAGTGCTGGCCATCGATCTTTCAACCCGAGAAATCGTGTCGGCACTGAACTTTCGAATTCGTTTCGGTTCTGATTCCAGCACAATTTGGGGATTTTGCCGGCCAACCTTCTCTAGTTTGACCGACAACGCATCACGGCGGACTTGTAGACGAATTAAATACCGTAATCGTCCCCCTCAGCCACCGATTCAAAGACTGTCTTTCAGTTGCTCGCGAGTTGTCAGGATCCAATTTTTGCTGCGGTAATATAATTCCAGGCTGGTCGTGCGTGATGGATCCTAAGTAGGAATAATACTGGCACAGACAGCTTGACCCTCGCCTGGACTGCCATGTCGCTCGTTCTGAACTGAGCATGAAACGTAAACCTTACACGTGCCAGTCAAATGCACGGACCAAGCGCGCTGAGTCCACTTACCAAACAGTCACGCACGGACCTATCCTAAGCCTTTAAAAGGTGGGATCGAACATCTGGAATCTTTACCACTCTGGCCTTTTGGCTTAGATCAAGTGTAGTATCTGTTCTTAATAGTTTAACCACTATTATGACCGCACGTCGGTCATTCTTGGTTATCTTATTTTTGCCGCCCTTGTCCTTCTGCTCTGCTTGCACCAGTCGGACGCGATGACCTTGCTGCTGCACTACCGGCTTGTGTCGTCAGGGGACCCTTCTTTCTTTTTGCTGCTTCCTTTGAGCGCTCCATTCGGAGTTTGCTTTCAGATGCAGCAAATGGATTGAAGTTTTTTTATGTACATACTTCGTTGTATCTGCCTTGAATGAATCCTTTTTTGTTCGTGCCCAGGAGGTGGGCACGAAAATCACGTGCTTTCCATTTGTCGTGCGCCAGGTTTGTCAATGTGTTCGGTTGAACAAGTCACAGCAAGGCATTCTTGGTTATCTAATTTTTGCTGCCCTTGTCCTTTTGCTCTGCTTGCATCAGTCGGACGTGATTACCTTGCGGTTGCACTAGTGGCTTGTGTCGTCAGGGTCTTCTCGCTTCTTTTTGCTGCATCTTTGAGCGCTCCATTCGGAGTTTGCTTTCAGATGCAGCAAATGGATTGGAGCTTCATTGCGTAGTTTTCTGTACACCTTGAATAAATTCTGCTTTGTTCTCTTCGCTTGTCTGTGCAATTGCATTTTTTGAGCAATTTTGTACAATATTTTGCTTCCGATCAAAGTCCCAAATTAGGAAAGCCACCGTTTTCAACCAACTTCCGCCTCGGTCCAATGCGACAGAAGGTTTTCACTCTGGCCACGTTTCGGAACGTCACTCACAACTGGCTTCTGCTTTCTCGAGTTCAAGCGTTTTTAAACAGTGATGCTTTGACGCGGACAATAATGAGTTTCCACCCGCGAGATACACGCGCAGTGTTGCATAGGACAAAGGGAAGTGCAGAGGGTGCCTCGAGGATGGTCGAGACCTTGAGCTGCAGGCTGTCCGATGGTTCAGAAAATAAAATGTTTATACGGAGAAGCTCGTGTACAGCGGTGCGGACGTCGGGCGGAGACAATCCCATCTCAAGGCCCTCAGTGTATGTATTCTCGGTCTCGGCGACAGCGGCCACCAGGACGCGCCCGAAACGCTAGAGGATGCGCAATAGATGCTTCCTGCCCCAGCAAAGAAAAGACCTCCAGCCAAGGTCCAAGTTGTTCGGCTGGTCGGGAGCTCCGACGCCAGGAAGGCTTCAGAGACGGCAAACATATCTAAATCGAGTCGACCGGTAACATGAATAAGGCCGGCTTTATGGTTTCACGCCGTAGATTGCCCTTGCCGCAAGCTTGAGGTTGACATGCATCACAACACAACAGAGTGCAATAGAGTATTTGGACGTCAACTTCGGAAAGAAGGAGTCCCCGTCGGTGAATTTCACATTCTCACCAATCTGCAGTGGAGTATTTTTGGACGTCAACTTCGGAAGAATACGAGTAGACTTTAATGCTTTGACGCGCGGATTTTCCCTCAAGTTTGCGCTACATTTGATACTGAGAAGACCGCAACCAATGCAAAGGTCAACCCTTGCCCACCGAGATATTTGCGCTTGGAGCACTCACCACAAGCACGGCGAACACTCGCGGCATCAACAGAATTTAATTTATCAGATGTCCAATCTCGGCGTCCTACGATCCATTCATTTACAGTAGTATAGACTAAGAAAGTACGGAGATTATACAAAAATTATACGAATGTCGATAGTACGTACATTAGCAGAAAGTAACTGCTTGAATGGATATAATTTGAAGCGTTTGTGAGTTGCAGTAAACCGACGGCAGACAGGAAGGACACGGACACATCCCTTTAGGTGGCGTATCGATGTGCGAGCGTCTGCTCAGAACAAGCGGAGGACGCAATGCTCTCATCGAGTTGCGGCTAGTGGTAATAATAATGCGCCACAACGAACAGCTGCGATATCAACAATATTGAATTTTTCGCAGATGTGCATCCTACACTGACGATTTCCCGCAGCTGTCGTATTTGGCGCGAATTGAGACAGACATGTTGTGTCCATCGATCTCATACCCATGATTCCCTACCATTGCACCTACTCCATTAAATTCCCACTAGCCTTGAGGTAAATAAGCCGGAGAAAGAGATTCGAGAGTTGAGACTACATGGAGTGAATATAATCGAATTAAACCGTGGGAGATTCGGTTATTTCGCTTAATTACGATGTTGAATTTGCGTTCCCTTACTTCTTCAGTACTTAAGTTTCAGTATGTACACTCATTTTTCGCACACGCTATATAGCCACACCACAAAACATTGTACAGAAAATTATGTAAACACGAGAGACGAACAGAGTTTTCAAAAACGGAGTATGCCCCAACGCAACTACCATGAATGGGGTGAATGGCGTCGGCGGAGGGAAACTGCCCGTACGGGGACCAGATCTGAAGCGTCCGCGCGCAACTGACCCTCTTTCAAGATCTTGGAGCACGAATTAAAATTGACTGTCGTGAAAGGGGGTGAAGGGAACATACCTCGATGTGAGTCTTGACCGCGTGGACCTCCCAGATGCAACGGACAATGACGAGTGTCCGGCCCATGAGAAATTCGCGCAGTGTTGCATAGGGAGAAAGGGAATTGGAGAGGGTCACTTCACGGATGGTTGAGACCTTCAGCTGCAGGCTGTCTGCTGGTTCAGAAAATCAAACTTCAGGGGGGTGACGAAAGCGCACGTAGCCAGCATTTCTGCGGTGTTGACGTCGGACGCCGAAAGCAGTCCCGTCTCAAGCGCCTGGAGGTAGGTTTTCTCGGTCTCAGTAATGGCGGCGACCAGGACGCGCGTGAGGCGGAGGGGGGACGCGTAGTAAATGCTTCCTGTTGCAGCGGCAAGGAATAGACCTCCAGCTAAAGTCGAGGTTGTGGGGCTGGTTGGGGGCTCCGAGGCGAGCATCGAGACGGAGACTTCAGAGATGGCAGACATCTAAATTGAGTAGACGAGTAAGATGTGTAAGTAAGGCTGGCCTTTATGCAAACATTCGCCAATTGCTTGATCTAATAATATCGGCGTCGGCGCGGAAGAAGAATCAAATGCTCGTGGAAGCCTCCCGAAACGACTTAAAAGTTGGGTAAATCATCTAGTAGATGATTTACCCAAGGCAGCCGAACAGGCTCTAATAGGCGCTCGGAGTCGGATACGTACAGCTAGGCTGGAAAAGCCCCGATCGCGAGCGGGTCCATAAAAGGATATGTTTATCACAGGTCACACGTTCGTTGGCAACCGTCCTCGGCCAACCGATACTAAGCAGTGTAACGGTAACTACGATGTAGACCATTCTTCTCTGCCAACAGACCCGTCGGCCGTCGGCCGTCTCGGACTCGATTTGCTTCCTACTCGAGGCGCTTGAATGTCTCTGCCAGTCATTATGCCTATCGCGTTCGCAACAGCTACTATATTTCGATCCCAAAAAAAGCGCGAACTTTAAAACATGACGCGATCGCGCTACGGAATCTCCCAGACGTCGGACAGTTTTGTTAACCTGCCTTTTGGAGAATTGGCGGTTGGGACTGGTTGCGATTCATAGAGTCGACACTACGTGGGGTTATCGCTGTTCACATGCATTTGACCGACTCCGAACATCATGCAGTGGATGCTGAGAAGCGTCAGATTATGAAATGTGTCTACGGGCTGTATTTTCGTTGTGCTGTAGCAGATTGGCGCTGATTCGTGCTATTTGCATGCCATTTTGCGGCGTGGAGACCGAATGCGGCCGTACAGCGCTTGCCACAGCTCGCCCCTGCTCATCTCTCAAGCATGTCCGAGGCCCGTGAATCACATCGATCGCAGTCATCCTGCGGAGTAAGGAGATCCGAAAGCTACTAAGCCTGATACTAGTCCAACATAAGAATAGCGGAGTCGAATGAGAGAGAATAGACAATGATCTTGAAATAGCTAATCGGAAAGCATCTTACAGCTTTGTGGACTGTTTAGGCTCGTGGAAGGAACATGTTGGTAAGGCGTCTGCCTGATATAGACGGAGCAGAACACTCTGCGGCTCCGGCCATCGTGGATTCGGATGCACTCTGCGAAAAATCTTGGATACACATCAACCAATTCGTGGCATAGGCGCGCCCGTCTGCTCAAGAGCCATTCTCTGTTTGGTTGACCAAATTGGGCAAAGAACGGTTCTGGGCCATTGACACCCTAAAGCCTGATAAAAAATCCTCCCACGGCCCGTTTGGCAGCTTTCAACCAGTTGGCACAGATAGGCGCCAGTCTACTCGAAGGCCATTTTCTATTTTTGAAAGGGCGGAAAGACGAATGAATGCAAGAGTCTCAAGTTTACAGCTTTGTGTACTTACTGTTTTGGTCCGGGAAAGAGGTTCCAATCGAAATCTGGTGCCGCTCGCTGAAGGCGGTAGAAGGCGGTGCGTAAGGCTGCGTTCGTCAGGGCAGGCACATCGGGTGCAATGTTGTCTGATCTGTCTTGTCTCCGCTTTCTGCCCACTGCGCTAGTACACTCCGCAAACTCGGAGGGTGACCGGCTCCCACCCGCGCTGCTTTCACCCACAACCCAGCAGTCCTCCCCCTGTTCACTAGACGTCCATAGGTCTCCGACCTACACGACAGACGATGGTGCGTCTATTACTATTCACCAACGCTAGTTGTTCTTTATCCACTTTACCTCCAGCCTTGCCTTAGTAGTTCGCATAATGCGGTCCTGCGAGACAATAGTTAACCCGTCGGGTGTACCGCCAAGACTGGGACACTTGCCCAGAACGTCGTGCCGGTTGTCGCCGGTTCTCTAGTACGCCAAGGCCAAGTTGTTCGCGGAAGAGCCCGGCGTCCGAAAACGCTCGAACGACTTCTCCCTCGATCAGCACAGCTCTGATCCCTCAGCCGAATATTCATGTGGAGCAGAATTCATCTCGAAGCACGCGCGTTTCACCCTATGGACCTGTTATCTAAGCTAAGTAAGGGACCTTTGTCGCGTAGCAATAATTGAATAAACACCGACCAAGAGTTCCAGGAAAGCGAATTCGGGATTCCGGAACGTGATTCCGGTGGCACTGCCAACGGAGTTACCGCAGGTAGAGCGGTCTGGTGCCCGGCTCCTGTTCTGCGACCATCGAACGACTGCGATGCGGACCCAGACCCGCACACGCTCAGCACTCAGCATCAGTATGGTGGTCACCGGCGCATTCTCCCTCGAAAACGCCCTCCCGATCTCTCGTCGGACGCGCAGCCAGGCCGCCGACACAAACCCGGATCCGCCGTGCGCACGGAGGCTGTCGGGGTGCGTGTCCTGCCTTGACGCCACTCTACGCCTCGCACTGCCCCGCCGCAAATCGCGCTGCCCTCATCTTCCGTGCTGCCAACCCCACCAAAGTTGAAGGGACTCGGGTGTATACATCGTTTGTGCCGTTCTAGAGTGGGAATAACAAGGGAAAGGCAGCGTGGGCGTGGCTCGATGTTGGCTTTGTCGTGTCTGCGGGACTTGTTGACTCGCACTCGGTGGGATCGTGGCGCTTACTATATCCGCGCGCTGGACTTGCGCTCGCGCTGCCTGCAGCCCGCCCTGATGCTCGCGCTTCGAGATACTTCGCTGACTCGCCACTTCGCTCGCGCGCGCAAGTGCTGAGTTGGCACTGAGAGCGCGGGTTCGAGGCTGCAGATCTGAGGGACGGCGAGTCGGGCGGTTGCTGCGCGAAGACGCCGGCCGGCGTGAGACAGGCGGGAAAGCAGCGGAAACGACAGGTGCAGGGTTGGCGCACTCGCGTACTTGCTGTCCTGCGGCTGGGTGGAGATGGCGAGCGCAGAGGAAGTGAGGAGCACTTTAGCGGTGTGCGGGCGCACGACGCACACGAACCGACTGCGCCGCCAGCAACGTCGACCGCACACCCGCTCGCGGCAATCGAGGAGGGACTAGTAGATCTGATTAGATTAAAGTAATGAGGCCTGGGGTACTTAGTGCAAATTGTCATCGTTCTCGCTGCGCAACGGTCGTCCAACGAAGCCAGGGTCGTCGTGGCGCTCGGCGTAGGGCCATGGAAAGTAGCAGCAGCCCTCAACACTGCCCACAAAGCTGCACACGCAGCGCAGCGCGCGGATCCGCGTGCAGCTCTCACACCAATGGTCCATGTGTGCTGGGATGGGTGTGCGCAGGTAGTGGCGCAAAGGCGCCTGGTTGAAATCGAGCTTGTAGTGTCGAATCTTTGAGCTATAACGGTGCTAAGCCGGAAAGAAAGAAAGTGGAAAATAAAATAAAGCGGACCTCAGGCCTCAGTCTGCGTTGCTGATTCTAGTTCCTGCGCAGTAGCTGCCCTTGCAATTGTAGCACACAACGCACATCGGAGACTCGCACTTATTGGCGGTTACGATTGGTACGAGATCAACGAACTTCATCACATCAGTGACGCTGCCCACAAAGCTGCACACGAAGCGCAGCGCGCGGAATCGTGCGTGCGGATCCGCGTGCAGCTCTCACACCAATGGTTCCTGTGTGCTGGAATGGGTGCGCGCAGGTAGTGGGGTAGTGTCGAATCTTGCGCAACATTCAAGGCGCGCTAAGTGGGAAAGAAAGAAAGTGGGAAAATAAAAAAATATCACAGTACGAACACATCAGTGGCGATGCACCTGTGTTTGCCCCTATTCCTTTTTTTTTTTTTTTTTTTTTTTTGGAGCGTTTGAAGTAATGAGTCTCAGTCTGCAGAAGCATTCCAAGGTCATCCGCTATTGTTGCTGGTAGTGAGCCAGATCTTGCCAGGGAGTTTTGCTCAGGAGGAAATGCCGTTACGCACGAATTTTAAACCAGTGTGGGACTCCGACGTGACAGAAAAATTATCCTATCCCATGTCTGTCACTAATGGGTCGTATACCCACTAAAACCTCCTCATGGATCCAATCATCTGGCAGAGACTCTTCATCCAAAAAAATACCACTCCACGTGTTCAGCACAAGTTGTTTTTTAAGTGCGAGCGGTCCAAATCTAAGCTTATCTGTCAGGAGACGATCACGGGTTAATATGGTATTAACTGCTTTCAACCATCTATTGTGAATTTCTGTTGTAGTCTGTGTCCTCCCCGGGTTTTCTATCACCCGTGCGTGACGGAGGTTCCATATGGTATGCCACGCCACCGACACAAGGATCGCGAAGAGCCGTCCTTTTTCTGTGAGAACTACACCTTTGTCTGATTTGAATCTGACGAGGTTACAACCCAATATCAAGCCCCAGTTCAATGTAGGCCATTGTTGATATTTCCTCGACCATAGCTGCTGTGTCAGATTCCAAATTAAATATTGGCCGGGTGCCTCGCAGTCCAATGCAATGTGTTCGAGGGTTTCCGGAACCTGACAAGTATGACATTGTCCCCACATGCTTAAAGCATCAATGTGAAACCAGAAGTCTCCAACTCTGAAGGTATTATGTATGCACTTCCAAAAAAATTCCCGGGTCAAACGTTGCAAGGTTACTGACCGGACTGACTTCCAAATCATTTCGTCTGATGGTGTGTATCCAGAAATCTCTTCTACAGAACACCGTATACGATCTAAATTCACAAAAGTAAATTTTCGTTGGGGTCTTGGGTGAAGTTTCCGTATAATCCTGGTGAATATTCTCTGGGACCCATTTGCCAGAAGGATTCCTGGGCACTCAAACATAAGGTCAATTTCTGTGTCGATCGTGACAATCTGAATCTCAGCCTGGGTAGGTGATCTAGCTCGGTTGTCTGTGACTCTTTTAAACTGGACTCGGGCGACTCTCTCATTTAAACCTGCAATCACCGCCTTTAAAAGCTTGAAATTCGGATCCAAAAAATTGTTTTCAAATTTCTTCTTTTCCTTCACTAAGACTCTTGCGAGGAAGTCAGAGGAGGAGCAGATTAGGAGTGGTGTATTTTTTGTCGTAGTATACAAGACATGAAGCAGGCCACCCAGCAGTGCCGAAGAGAAGTTCATTGGGATTTCTGCCTGGTCAAAAGTCATGGAGAGAATTTCCGTGTTCTCAGAATTTTCAGTAACGCTCGTGATCGTGACTTTAATAAGTGGTTTGAACTCGCCCGGTTTGAGGATGTGAGCATGTAAGAATACCGTAAGAAGAGTAGATGGAGGCCCAGGTAATTTAGTTCTCCTTGCCGGGATTTCATTCATTGATTCCTCAAATGCGAAAATGCGGAAGCCATCATTCATTTTGGCCAAGCTGAAATTCGGATCAAATGTGGTGATCATTTCGAGCTGTAACGGTCTTAAATTTAACTCTACTTCATCAGCTGTAAGAGCCAGCTCGTCTTCCAAGTCTGTGTTATTGATTGTGGGGTTCCATTTTGGTAAAAATTTCCACCGTTCAAGGTCACTCGTAATTTTTTCGAGAACTGACGGCCACGGGGTAATATAGTCTACAATGTTTCCAATCCATGCTCCGAGTATTTGGCAAGTTTGTCCATCACCCATAATTACTAAGTTGGGTTCAATGCTACCAATCTGTGAGTCGTCATTTATGCGTCGCTCTCGGAGCACTTTTTCACGGTAGGAAACTCGGCCAAAAGGCAGTAAAACGGTTTTGTGCTGGTTGAACTTTGCCGTAGAGGCTGCACACCATAGGCGTAGAATTTGCCAAAGAAATTCAAGTGAGTCCTTGGAGGACAAGTAAACAGTTGTGTCATCGGCAAAAAGTGAGACAACCAGATTTTCATCCTTTCCGGGTATTGTGACGCCTTTGAGACCTGAATTACGTATCAAGCAAGCGAGAGGTTCGATGGCTAGGTTAAATAATAAACACGAAAGAGGATCACCTTGTCGGACTCCTCGTGTCACAATGAAAGGGACACTCATTTCGCCGTTGATCATTACTACTGTCTCTGCGTTGGTGTAGAAATTTTCGATTGTTTTTCGGAATTTTGGTGGGAAACCCATATGTTCGAGCACTCGTAACATATATGAATGGTTGATTCGGTCGTAGGCCTTCTCTTGGTCAAGTGCAACAATGATTCCATCTTCCTCAGCAGGTTCGGCATAGTTAAGCAGGAATTTCGCTAATTTTACTTGGTCCTCGATTCTTCTTCCTCTCATGAAACCTGCTTGGTTTGGATGCACAAGAGAAGGTGCTACATTCATTAGGCGCAAGGAGTAAGACTTTGTCATTAATTTGTAGTCGCAGTTCAAAAGGGTGATCGGTCTATAGTTACTGATCAGAGATTTATCACCCTTCTTGAAGACCGGGCATAACCATCCTGCATTAAATTTGGAACACACTGCAATACCATATGTTTCGATATCCCTATACAGTTTGGTTAGGAAACCCAACACATCGAAAGTTACGTGATCAGAGTCTTTGTTCTCCTGAAATACGATATCGAGGATTTTGTAAAATTCATATGGCAAGCCGTCGAGACCTGGCGCCTTGCCATTATTTGATAGTCTAAGTGCTTCGTCAATATCTTCAGTCTCCAAATCTTTATCCATCTCTTTAAAATTAGATTCGGTCAAACGAACATTACATTGTTCCAGTGTAATCTCAGTCGCCATTATTCTTCCATATTCGTCTGGAAGGTCCTTGTGTTGGATGGAGTCGTGATAGTCTCTGGCCATCTTGGCCATATTTTTTGGACGCGATTCATACCGGGGCAAACGCGAAGTATTCTCCTCAATTTTGAATTCATGGATAGAATCTTTTGGGTGATATCCCTTTGCGGACGTTGTCCAAGATTTGGTGCGAAGTGTTTCGCCTTCAACGTCGTATCGAGCTTCTGATAATGCTGCTTTTCTTTCCGACTGCTGTCGCAGGGAGTCGGTAATTTTCTTCTCCAGTAAATATGCTGCCAGTGCTCGGTCGTCCTGTGATAATTCCTCATCATGCAATACGATAGTGAGTTGTGTTTTCCAGAGTCGTACTTGGCGGGTAATTTCATCTGTTATGAACCGAGAGTAATATTTCCCCCACACCGTCACATCAGATTTAAATTTTGCCCACAGTGTTTGAATGTTTTCATGGTTGTCGCGATCAGAGAGTTGTAGTTTGCCCCTATTCCATAATTCCACAACCTTGAACCTGGCACAGAGAGCTCGTACCTCTGGCGTTTGCATAAAATTCTCATTCAATTCTCATTATTAAAAAAGGCCTGCATATTCGCCGGACCTCGGAAGTAGCAGAGCCAGCCTTTCAGACCCATATCGTTGACAATTTTCCCAGACTCTGTCACTCGTGTCTAGCAAGCAGTAGTAGCGCCAGACGAGAATAGAGATACGGCGAAAAAACTAAAAAGGAAATCACGGATGTGAAGCTTATGTGATCTTAAGCCGTGAGTCTAAGCGCTAAGCGGTTTACTTTGAACGGCACTAGTAGCGGCAGTCAGAGCAGAGGATTCAGCGGCGATTATGCTCGAGATTCGGTAACGATCATGTGCCGATTAAACTGGGGGAGAATCACCGTAAATCGTGAATCGTTCAGAATCGTCGAATCGCCTCTGGAGGTGATTGAATGGATTCAGAAACAATTCTAAGCAATTCTGAACGATTTACAATTTTTTAATCCCATAATCATCTCAGAATCGTTGATCAGAATCGCCCCAGAATTGTGCCTGAATCTTCTACTCTGACTGTCCCGGCCCCCTAGTGACATCTCAGGCCCGCGGCGGAGTCGAAGGCCCCAACAACGCCAACCCCAGCCCCAACCATAACACCAACCATAACGCCAACCTACCTACCTACCAACCACAACCAACGCCAGCCCCAGCGCTGATGGCATCTGATAGTAGGCTTGGCAGTGTTCAGGACTTACGAAAGTGTGTTTTGGACATGTCAGCCGTTCTTGGTCCATATATAGTGAATCAATACTGTCAGAATGTAACTCGGAGTCTTTAGATTACCGGTATTAAATTTTTATTTAGGTTGACCTTCAATAATTATTGAGTGCAGTTCAGCCTTTCAAGTCGCCTTTTCTTGCGATTAAGGTTGCGTGCGGTCCAAAGAAACCGACGAACTTGAAGATCCTTGTCGCAACTTCAATCCGTGAGTCCGTGAGTGCCATTTACTATGTGCGACAAATGGAGTTATGAAGCAACAGTGAGTGTCTCGACAAATGGAGTTGCCAACGCTTCGACATTTTATGTGGCGACATCGCAGCAGACTGCAAATGGAATCAGCATATATTGAACAACCATGGGAAGAATAAACGAACCTAGTCTATTCCTGCCCACGGATACGATAATGTTCGTTATGCCGGTAGCAAGGAGCTGTGAAAGAAAACAATAAGCATACACTTCTAATAAAGATGGAGACATTACTTGAATAAGGATACCGTTGGCGTCAATATCACGGCAGTCATGACACTGAGGGACAGGGAAGCGACGTCGAGGAGGTCCTGGGCAGAGCGACTCGGTTAACGAGGACGGCGAAGATGACGATGGGAGTGATGCGCTATTTGAGTATACAAGTATGTAGCGTCCATATCGTAATATGTCCACTGCGAAGAAAGTGATCTGAGACAAGATTAGTCGATAAGGTTGTTGTAGGTCGAGGATGTTACACTCGCCGGTGACCTTCTTGTCGAGACCGTAGGCGATGGCAGCGGCGTTGTGCTCGTTGATGATTCACAGGACATTCATGCTGGAGATGGTACCGGCATCCTTGGTGGCCTGACGCTGCGGTTGTTGAAGTAGGCAGCGACGGTGACAACGGCGTTGTTGATGGTAGGTAGGTAGGTATGACTTGGCGGTCACCTTTAAGGAGTACCAATCAGTCTGCGATATGGGAATGGAATAGAAAAGAGGCGTACAAATTCTTTTTGCTTGCTGTGGTACTCCACGCGAATGTACGGCTTTCCGCCCTTGCTGAAGACAGTGCTTCACGTTTGCCTGCACTTCGTTGTCGTCGAGTCATCGAACACGCTAGAGGAAAGCATTAGAATATCGATGAAGAAAAAAGGTAGAAAAAAATGTACGTGTTAGTCCACATACGACGGCGTGGTACAACTGTCTGACAGTGTTGTCCATCAACCACTTTGCCAGACACGGACTCGGTTGCACAACAAAGTTAGAAAAGAGTAGAGACATGAGAAAAGACATACATACGAGTCCCAAATCTTCATCATCAGCAGGTCGGGTGCATGCAGGACCTTTTGTGGGTATATGGATAGTAGTTGCGCACATAGATTCGGCTGCGTATGGTTGGCGAATGACGCGCCGATGTGGGGCAAGTTTGCGAGCGGAAGAGCGTGAGGTTTCTGGAGCCCGAGGGAACATTTAGAAGTGGTGGGATGAGATCTTATTGATGAAAGATTACAATAGATGAAGAGGGAGCATTGTTGAGGCCTTGAGGATGGACGAGAAGGAAGGTCGAGAGAGCGGCAGACCGTGGGACAAAATTTGCCGGATATGTGACATAAGTTATATCCGCATTCGGGCATAACGGCTGCCAGGGTACTATACGGAAATCTTAAAGTTACGATTCTACCAGGACCCTTGATTATCGGTTGGTAGGTCAGATACCGGGTTCGGACAAAATGTTCAAATTGGCCGGTCGAGGTCGGATTGGAATTCGGACAAAATCTCTCGACAATGGTGGGAGCTCAGATCAAAAATTCGGACAGCAGATCCACCGCTACCAGAGGTCAGATCGACGTTCGGACAATGCGGTGGCACTTTGGCCATTATCTTACTCAACGTCTTTCGTGATGCAAGCCATCGAACACCGAATTAAGCAATAGATTTCTGCGCTTGAGTTCACCGACAATGGAAGGGAAAAAATGTTGCGTCGAAAGTTAGAACTGTACTATGACTTACATTCTTTCTGCTATACTTTTCCCAACTACCATGGACTATGCCACAGACTCAGACACCATCAAGGAAGCGATGTCGAGGCTGTAAATGAGTTCCGAGACCATGTAGGAATCAGTCTACGGGCTCGGCGGATTTTCGAGGAGCTTCGTGCAGAGAAGGAAATTTTATAATTAGGGAAGGCAGTGGCAAGCCTGAACACGATACGACGGAAAGGGAACGCAAATGTGAATATTTTAGAAATAGAGGAAGAAGAGGATTCACCGGAGTAATAGAAAAAGATTTTGCTGCGATTTTTTACGCCTTCTGAAGCATTTTTTCGAAAAATTTGAGGTTAGATACAAAGCTCCGACAAAATTTCGACGAAGGCTCACTAGAAGCAGAATTCGGACAAAATTTTCGAGACGAGGCGATGCGAAAGTTCGGACAAAATTTTTGAAAAGCCAAAATCGGTATCTAACCTACCAACCGATAATCAAGGGTCCTATTCTACCGTACTAATCCGTACATCAGGTGATATTACGATTTCATCATTTTTCCGTTTGGCCTTGTACTGCACCATAGTCCGACGCTAGGCTCCAATGGCGGTGACAAACACCGACATACTGCAATCCGAGGGGCCTAACTAATGGGGTTATTGCAGATCTCCGATCTACCTCGTGCACTTGAAAGTTCCGAACTCCCTTCCGCCGAATCTTACAACACACCCACGATACACACCACCGTCATGGATATAAAGACCCGCCGACAACGATTTTGCTTCATCCTTTGTATCCTACATCACAAGGTCCACTCGCCTTCGAAATGTCCCCCATCCCTGAAACACCCATCTCCATCGTCGCGTCAGCGCTCTTGAACAACATTACAATAAAGCTTTTGGTCGCGATCACCATCATCGGGGTCATCGCGGTCATCATCCATTATGGGTCCCCCCAGCGCCTAACGGACATCCTCCTCGCCGACATGGCGAAAGCCAAGAAAACATACCTCGAGGCGCACGCGGCAGACACCACTGGCATTTCAGCCTCCGAAATGGAAAAGTTACACAAGTGCGCTAGCTCTCTCCCTCATTTGTGCATTGCATTGATTTTTCAACCGTCGGCCCGCCAGTCTGCAACGCAAGGTCTCCGCCATCCATGTCGAGACCCTCCACAACTCCCGTTCACACTGGAAGACATTTCGCGGATTTTGCAAGGGTCGTACCCTCACTGTGCTTGGCTGCATTTGGAAAGTTCGGGATCTTGAGACGCAAATCAAGGTATGTAAATCGTCCCTTTTGCACGACACCCTTGTTGAACCCGATTTGGGTCGCGACAGATATTGAAAGAATCCAAAACAACTTGAATCGGCGTGCGACGCCGTAGTTGCACCTGTTCTCAGCATTGGAACTCAGGTGCCACGGGAACCATTAGTTACTCAGTTAGTTACGCTGTTCTTCCGCACTTTTGAACTATCGAATTTCTGTCCACTATTTTTTTTTGAGAATAAGACTCGATACTGGAGATTTATTATACAGCCTTATGTCCCCGCTAGAGACTTCCGAAAAGGTCTGTTATTTAAAGCGGAGTTTCTTACACAGCCCTTAGAGCCAGATGTTACCGACACAATAGACATGTCACGCATCCACGTGGACGTGACATCACGCGTCCTGTCTCCGTCGTAAAAAGGCAAAAACAGGACGTAAGTGACCTGTCTCCTAGTCCGCATTCATATTCAATTCAATCTATCCAGTGAATGTCAGACAACCTGCTCCCGGACGAGATTATCTCTGAGATCCTTTCACCCGCGCTGAAGGTCTCTGACGAGGTTTTCTCTGATACCAGCAACTTGAATGTCTCTCCTTTCGCAAACTACTCTGAATCCACCTCCGCCTACCTCCTCGTTTGCAAATCCTGGCTTCGTGTCGCCACCCCTCTTCTTTACAACGTCGTCATCCTCCGTTCGAAAGCCCAGGCAAAGGCCCTCAGTGTCGCCGTCTCTAAAAATAAGCAATTGGGGCAGTTCATCAAGAAGTTACGGGTTGAAGGCGGATATGGGCCGTCTATGCTTCTCATTCTACAGTGCTCGCCAAACATCTCCGACCTCTTCATCTCCTTCGAAATTTACGCATCAGATAACACCGCCGGCTTGTGCAAAGGCCTCCCTCTGCTTAATCCCACCCGCTTTATACTTAGAAACGTTCATAACAAGCGACTGGAGAATAAAATGGTCTCGCGGCTCGTCGACACTGTGGCAGAATTAATATCCAAGTGGGACCGTCTAGTACGCCTTCGTTCATTCCTCATGTCATGTCAGACACTTACTGGTTGATTCGTCAGTGCGTTTTCGATTGCCCTTATATTCGCAAATTGCATCGAGGTACCAAGGTCATTCAGCCTTTGGTGAAATCATCAAGTTGTTTGTCGACCTCTTGCCGGGATCTCGGTCCGTGGGTCTTGACCGGTCAAGGGTGGTCAGAGAAGCGGCTGCACACACTTGCAATCCCGAACGCCAGCGGCCTATCCTGGGCTTATTCGACGTTCAGGCAATGTCCTTTAATGACCATCCTCATAAAAAGCCCGGTAAGGACGTGGGAGATGTTCTACATACCCTTTAATAAGGACCCGGCTCTTATGGGCCTTTTGAAGTATACTGAAATCGAAAGCCCGTACGTTTCCGATCCTCCTCTTATTTCCTCCGTTGAAGTTCCTCGCGCAGCGCATTCGGAAAGGCCAAAGCACAGGATCCTATTTTAGAGTTACCGCCATCTCTCAATCCGGCCTTCAAGCCTATGGCTGGAGCACCGAAGGCAGTACAAGATGCGTCCTGTATTTCGCGATGTCCATCCCAGGGTTGGCAGATGATCCTTCTCCGAGAAAAGTCCCTCAAAGACTGCCAATATTATTGGTGTCCAAGACATTTAACGCACGTTCATCCAAACAATGTTCTTTGAAATATAATGATCTTGTCCCCAGAGACTTGGACTACCTCACTATTATACGCACACGGTTCTGAGGGACGACTCGGCCATTTCCAACTTCGCTTATGTTCTTTCTAAAAACCGATCGCTCGGCCCACATGTTCGCAGTCTGGGCGGGACTTCCGAGGCCTATGACGGATGGTCCACAGAGTTCTCGGACGATGAATCGGATTTTGACGGAGGTTCTTCAGAAGGGAATTCGATGCTCGCAATCCTTTCACAAACGTGTGGACTCGAGCGAATGGGTGATCACAGGAGCTTCGTCAGCGATTCGTATTCCGTCCGACTACAGAGACCAATTTCTTGGGACGCCTTTGAAGCGCTGGCGAAAAGCTGTGGCTCCAGCTTACACAAATTCTCTGTCCGGATCGGAAACCGCCAAAGCGCCTCGGCAGCTATATTCAACGATTTTACCGCACTTCGGACTTTGAGTTGGAAGTGTCAGTCCAGCTTCATAAACGCGCCTCCCCATGGGTTTCCGAATTTGGAAGAGCTCTGGACCCCACAGACAAGCCAATCCTTTCTGGCAACATTATCACGGATGAAGTACGCATTGCATGATCCTCCGTTGTGATCTAACTTTCCATAGGTTGCATTCCCTCCGGCGTGTTCTGCTCTCCAGCGGTGCTAAGTATCCGGAGGAATTTCTCAAGGCTCATGGCCGCAAATTAATCGAACTGGATCTTCCGTACAGCACACTTGAAAACTTAACCGTCAAGATATTCGATTTGTGTCCCAGTCTCAATTCCATATCACTCTCGATGAGCTGGCCCAATGTGCGTCACAACACCTCCGGTCCAAGCGTCGATTTTAAAAATGCTCATCGGAACTAGGACGATTATCCGGATGCCAAGAACTTCCGCGCATCTCAGGTGGTTCCTTCGCTGGTGAAGATTATCCTCGATTTGCCATATTGGACCAACTACGTCCGAAATTTGCTGTCGTCAATACCGACTGATTTTGATCCCAGGAATAAGGATCAGGTCGCCGCTTGGGAACGATTCTTTGTCGACTTCAAGTCCCAAAGCTTTCCAAACCTGTGCGAAATCGAGGTCAAGTGCTGCGCGTGGCCGACAAGCGAGTGCGTGCTTTCATTTCATTTCGCCGGTCCGACAATCTGTCCCGCTCATGGTCATGATACAGGCGCGACATTGCGAAGAGCTGTTGGGTGCGGTGGGCTGAGATTCTGCTCGAGCGTAACATCAGTTTGACGGACAAGACCGGGAAGAAATGGCGCCCGAGGTTGAAAGTCAAGTAGTTGATTATCTGAATTGTATTGACAACTGCCGCGTTTCTCAATGAACATCCTTCTATCTCAATCTACCCCTTCTCGCTGCGCAACTCCTCGGTCCTCTGCAATCTCTGTCTTGAATATCAAAATATCCTGTACATCTCCCTTTCGAAGAAACCCCATACTGGTTGACATTGATACTCATGTTTGGGCGCCTTCCCACGTTGACTTATGAGTCGAGCCTACTTTCCAGCAGCTCGAACCCAAAGTCGAGTTGCGCAGAGAATAATCTTCTTTTAAAAAAGGTGGCCCCTATGCTGCTCGTACTCGATCTTAATAGAAAGGTCATCGCTTGTAGTCTGCCTTTCATCGTCCAGCTAAAATGCGTGTGCTCTATTTGGACAAATGTCCTTCCTTCAAATGGAACGCAGCCGTAAACCGTCCCACCCGCCGGGGGCCATCGTCGGGAAGCCTACAGATGCGGCCAGCAGAGATCCCCAATTTCTAGGGGTAGGAAAGTAGCGGGCATCTTTGTGGTTTGACGCATATTTTTCTCCTGACTTGCTTCCTTTTCTGCTGTTCAATACACTTTATGTACCCTGAATGAGTGATGGTTTGTTTGAGTCCGCGCCATTCTCGTCACTTCGTTACTTCGCTTAGCGCTGCGAAAGTTCGTAACTTTGATGGGAATTCGTGAATGTTCGTGAGTTTGATGGCTTTCTGTGAAAGTTCGTGAGTTGGTATTCCAACCTTGTCAAACGGCGACTCCTCGGCACACCACAGAGTGATGTGCATCAACAGCTTGCCGAGGTTGGCCGGTTAGGTTCCGGTTAGCTGGTTAGGGGTTGGAGGTTAGAGCTTTGGGTTAGGGGGTTACAGTTAGAGGTTAGAGGTTAGTGGTTAGTAGTTAGAGGTTAGAGGTTAGTGGTTAGGGTTAGAGGTTAGTGTTAGGCCAGGGTATCAATATAAAAAAACGGGGGAGAAGGAAATGATGGCCAGATTGATGCGTCTGATTTGTGTGGTTTGTTCACCTCACGAACTTTCCTGGGAATTCACCAAAGTGACGAAGTTTCAGGGGTTGCCATCAAAGTGACGAACTTTCGCGAGTTTAAGCGAAGTAACGAAGTGACGAGGGTGACTACTACCCGGTTTGTTTGGCTCTGGCTTTCTAACCACGGCAAAATGCAGGAGCACCGACCAACTGGCTGATTGTTGAATCCCCCGAACATTTACGCTTAGCTCATAGGATTTTCCGAACACCTCAAGCGCTGTGGGGATCAAGGAATAGAATTAAATGAATTTATATATATTATGTATAGTTGAAACCTGTGCGGCAATGGCCGGCCCTGCGCAAATGGTTTGGGCGGAAGCTCCAGCTGCAGCCGCGTGGGCTTGGGTCTCTGGACATCCAGCTCTTGGCTATTGTAGTTGTAATAGTGCGGAGCGAGTGCCGTTTCCGACGTGGCGTCGCTGTCCGTGCCCATCGACTTCTCTGGAGTCTGTAGATGTATGAGGCTCGAACTTCTGTCAAAACAGGTATATATCAGCAGGATGCTAGGACGACGGCAACAAATCGACTACCGTCTGGGACTGTGAATAATTTGAGCATGTCAATGGCAAACACTGTAGTGGAGGACGTATCCGCACCATCTTCGAATTGTGGAACGAAATTTGGAACGACGGCGGCGGATTCAGAGTATTTTGGCTTTGTGTGTACGTCTGTGGTGGTGCCGTACCCCGCTCCGTATCCGAGTGCTTTCGCGGGTCGCGGGAGTTCAGCCTGGATAAACTGTGAGGAACAGGACAAGAATGTGCTAAATGCGGGACATATATCGCAAGGAGGGAGCACGTGTAGAGACCAGATAACGGAAAGTCCACGATAAAGTTAACTGAGGTATTCTGCGAAGGAATTTAGGACTGTTTCTGTCACAATCGGCGATGCACCCGGGGCTGTGCTTGCCTTCAGCAAACGGAGGTACGACGTCAAGAATTGTTGAAGCGTCTGTCTAGGAGAGACTAGTGCTTGCCCCTATTCCATAATAATAATTCCACACGGGCCAACCTCTGGCACAGAGAGTTCGTGCCTCCATCGCTTGCATACAATTCTCATTCAAAAGGCTTGCATATTCGCCGGGCCTCGGAAGTACTTTTCACAGCAGCGCCAGCCTTTCAGACCGCCCATCGCTGCAATTCTCCCAGTCACTTGCAAGTTGCGGCGATGACTCTGGCGCCAAAAGCAGTGACAGGCTTAAAACCACTCAGAACATGTGCATAATGGCGTCTGATAACCTGTTCCTATGAAGGTATTTTTTAGATGACATTTCATCCGATTCTTGACCCTTATAGTAGTGAATCAAAAATTGTATCAGAATGTACCGAGCCTTAGATTACCGGTATTAAATTTGTATTTACCAGTGTCACCTTCAATAATTGAGTGCAGTTCAGCCTTTCAAATCGCCTTTTCTTGCGATTAAGGTTGCGTGCGGTCCAAGGAAACCGACGAACTTGAAGATCCTTGTCGCAACTTCAATGACATATGGGTCCGTCTTTAGTTGGAGGTCCAGCTTCCGCTTCGGTGCCGTCACTGACCCGAATCTGACGGGGACGAAGTGATCGGAGTTGAATAGAACGCTATGCGGAGACATGGGTGAATAATTGGGAGGTTTGCCGCGACATCAGGGCTTCATAATTGGGGGGTTTGCCGCGAAATCAGGGCTTCATAATTGGGAGGTTTGCTGCGACATTAGGGCTTCATATATGCAGTAAGTGCTGTGGAGGAAGAAACGACCCTGATTGACGCCCGTAAGCGATTGCGGAACCATCTGTCCATGAGGCGATCGGAGATCTAAGGTAGCCCCAGACAGCTGGACCCCGGCGCGTTTAAGCGGTGCAAATGGTATTGATGCAACAAGAAACTCTAAACACCGTGCCGTACGGTAAAGTCAGAGCCCGAGGCAATCCAGATCCAAATCAGATTCTTGACCATCAAAAATAGTCTTATGATAAACTCAGACTCTGAGATTACCGGTATTGAATTTGTATTTAGGTTCACCTTCAATCATAATAATTGGGTGCAGTTCAGCCTTTCCAAGTCGTCTTTTGCGATTAAGGTTGCGTGCGGTCCAAAGAAACCGACGAACTGAAGCAGCCAGTTGTGGACGACAAATGGAGTTGTGAAGCACCGCATTAATTTCCAACAAGATGTACATGGACAGCCAGAACACCACGACGCTCGTGTGATCATGGACTTTTTTAATCGTAGACTATAAAGACCTGCCGACAACTACGATATTGCTTCATCCTTTGTATCGACCCACATCACCTGGTCCACTCGACTTCGAAATGTCCCCCATCCCTGAAGCACCCATCTCCATCTTCGCGTCAGCGCTCCTGAACAACATTACAATAAAGCTTTTGGTCGCGATCACCACCATCCCGGTCATCGCGGTCATCATCCATTATGCGTCCCCTCAGCGCCTAACGGACATCCTCCTCGCCGACATGGCGAAAGCCAAGAAAACATACCTCGAGGCGCACGCGGCAGACACCACTGGCATCTCGGCCTCCGAAATGGAAAAGTTACACAAGTGCGCTTCGCTTGCTCTCTCCCTCATTCGTGCATTGATTTTTCGACCGTCGGCCCGCCAGTCTGCAACGCAAGGTCTCCGCCATCCATGTAGAGACCCTCCATAACTCCCGTTCAAACTGGAAGACATTTCGCGGATTTTGCAAGGGCCGTACGCTCACCGTGCTTGGCTGCATCTGGAAAGTTCGGGATCTTGAGACGCACATCAAGGTAAGTCGTCCCTTCTGCGAGACACCTTGGTTGAACCAGATTTGGGTCGCGACAGATATTGAAAGAATCCAAAACAACTTGACTCGGCGTGCGACGTAGGTGCAGTAGTTGCACCTGTTCTCATCATTGGAATTCAAGGTGCCACGAAAACCATTTTAGTTAGTTACGTTGCTCTGCCACACTTTTGAACAATCGAAATTATGTCCACTATAATTTTTTTTTTTGAGAATAAGACTCGGACTCTGGAGATTTATCGCACAGGGCCTCGCCAGACACTTTCCATCTGAGTGCGCGTGCCGCGTCCGTGCGAGGTGGTGATGGAATCAGTGAGTGGTTCAAAAATCTTGTCACGCATACGGTATGTCTCGGATCATTATTGGATCATTCCGTCGTCTTCCGAATCACCGCCTGGTGTGGGATAGTCACATTCTCACCAATGCGTGCGGTTTGCATGCAGTGCTGGACATCAACTTGTTTTATTAGACAAGAATTATAGGAATGTCGATAGTATGTACATTAGCAAAAGGTAACAGACATATATATTATACAGCTCGAATGGATACAATTTAGAACGTCTTCGCGTTGGAAATGGCAACAGCAAAAATAACAAAACCGACGATAGACAAGAAGGACAAGTACCATCCGCTTAGGTGACGTGCGAACATACGAGCGTCTGCTCAGGATAAGCGGAAGACGCGATGCTCTCATCGAATTGCGGGTAGGAGTGCGTCGCACCGGGAGGGCGCTAGTTAAATATCTAGAGGGATTAGGGGACGTCACCGATGTGAAACAGGGTTGGAGTACACACCTCAGACAAGATTGCGACCGCTTGTACCAACGTGAATATCCATCGCAATTCCCCTCAGCGCTGCAATTATGTTGGTTTCCGGCACCCTCGGTGGTTTGCCCTTCCAAAGAAGTTTGAACGATCGCATGCACGATCTGCGGGTGGCGAGTGTGCGAACCAGCTGCTTGTATTGGGCGTGGTCGGGGAAGAGCTCACGGATCGTGAGGCTGCAGAGGTGTGGAAGAAGCTCGCGAGTAGTCAACGCTTCGAGGAACCGCTGTCCTGCCAAACCCGACTTGAATTTCACATCCAGCTCTGTTAGGCTAGGTACGAGTCGGAAAAGGGGGACCGCATCGTCCCATCGCGCGGGATCGCAACAGTGAACGATTTCAATGGCGGTGAGGAATGGACGAAAAATTGATGAAATTCTTTATAGTCGATGGTGCATTCTGGAACCCAAAGACTTTCGAGGGCAGGGAGGAGTATGTGGTCTAGAACGGAGCAGGAGCTGGGGTGGAGACGCAGGCGTTTGAGATTGGGATGTGTCTCAAGTGCGGTTATTCGCCAGGAACACCCGCCGAAGGAGATCTCGTTAAATGTACACTCCACGAGATTTGGGGCGGCGCATATCAGCGCCGCGCACTCAGCTGCGTCCACCGAATAAATTTCTTCGTCGGAATCGTCGTCGGAATTGGGGTTGGCACATTGACCAAGGGTCAATGTTTTGAGGGCAGGAAACTCGACAATTATGTCCTTGAGTTCATTTGCGGAGGGTAGGTGAAGGACGAGCTTTTTGACCTGATCCGCATATTTGTCGACCACATCGTCTACACCCGGATCCAAGGATCCGTGCAGGGAAATGCAAAGCGGCCGGCCCTGCGCCCGAAAAAGCCAGAGGTCCATAAGCCTTGAAAAATCTCGGCTGCGGGGAGATTCCTCTTTACGATGGATAGCGGTCCAGAGGGACGGAGCAGAGAGCGCAATTTTGCGCCACGAGCGGCAGACATTGAGGAGCAGCATCGGGGCCACATCCGGTGACGCGACGCAGCGGTCGAGCCGGTCGGGGAGGCAGCGCACGAATATGTTCGAGGAGATTTCGAGCGGCAACCGTGTCATCGGGTCGAGGATACCATTGAGTTGGTTCTGAATATCTTTTTGCTTCTTTTTGAGGTCTGTGAGTCCTTTTGTTTGGAGGTCTATCGCGGAAGCGATTTTGTCGAGAGACCACGAAGCGTAGCTACTTCGATGCTGGAAGCCATTCAGCCGCAAGCCGAGGGTGAATGTGCCTGGAAAAATGAGTTAGATTGAGCTTTAGCAGAGACTGAGCGTTCTTGCCCAGAGGATTTTTTTTCCTTCGGAAGATGCGTTGCGAGTCGAAAGCAAGCGCTTGTTTGTTTGTTTGGGCTCGGATCAATGATCTTGATGAGCTCCGTCATCTAAGTATGCCGCCATGATCTTCGAAGTTCGCAGCAAACCTCACAGTACAAGGGCCGGCTGTACTTCGTGATTTCCCGATAGATTGCCACCCTTTGTCCTTTACAGCGTCCCACCGCGAGTCCGCGACCTCGAGAAACAATATGACGGCCGCCTCGCTCCCACGAACTTCTCAACCCAATCCGGGGGTCGGTAAGCACGAAGGTAAGCACGAGTACGGCCAGCAGCGCAGATAATGGGATCATCGAAACGGATTTATTCCGCTTTTTTCCTAGTCTCAGTGAGTACATTTACATACTGACTATCTTTTAGAAATACGCGACTGTCGTGTCGAAGAGCGGCTTGCTTGATTAAACTCCAATCTATTTGCTCTTCCCCAATCTAACGCAACTCCTCGGTGGGGACAACAATTTCTCGATGCTATGGACGCATAGTGGGTGTCTGCTCGTCATTTCCTGGGTATTATGATCTTATCTCAATTCTCCTTTGACGCAAGATGAGTTTGGGGTATACGAACCGTACTATCTGAGTTGGTGTGCCAACAGCCAGACGTCTCCAGTCACATCCGACAAATCGAGGACAGGCCGTGTGCAACGGCGTTCCGTGCATTCTTTTCACTTGACGAATCCCGTACTCAATGCGGGCACAGGCATTAGACGACTTGCTGATTTTAAATTCCCGGCTCCCACGTCGCGGGCTGGCGAAAGCATGCATGCGATTTGGGTCTCAGGGAGATTTGTGGGAGCGAGAGATCGGGAGGTTGGCTGCATGGGTGTGCAGAAAGTTCCCATGCGCATTGCAATTGGATGCACGTTGCGCCAGCTTTCGCCGTTTTTTGTTTTTTTGTTTTTTGTTTTGTGGGGGGCGTGAGGGGAGGGGGCCGACGACTCCGAAAGCCGACGAGGACCTCGGAATCGACGGTTACGTGCGGTTCATGGTCACCCCCAACCACCCCCCGATCCCAGATGGCCGCCTCGCGCCGCACGACCTCACCGCAGAAGTAGAAAGGTGTGTGTACCGGAGACAGCGGATTCGATTCCAATTCTGATGGGGACAGGCTGAAAATCTGGGGATTGGGGATGAACTGTTGAATACTTGCGTGTGACAGTGCAGAGAGAATCGGGTATTGAACTACAAACCAATCGAATATTTCGGAACGGTATCTTCCTTCCTTTTTTTTCTTTCTTTTTGGCTTTCTTCCGAAACTCTGAGTGCTGGTGGCAGCTCATGGAGGATCTCCTCGACGTGCCGATGGGCAGCTATTACAAGCTCAACGTTGAACGCCGTTCGGCAAGCTGATTCAAGTTGCCATCCGAATTCTTGCGAATTGCTTCAGGTTACCCCAGGATCAAGCGCCATTAATTAGCAAATTCCAGATGACGGTGTTTTCACAGCCAGAGAACAAGTTTCTGCGGATGAGACGTGCAAGACTGTTTTTGATTTCGGCCGATCACTGGCAATCAATCTGCACTGACTGCTCTCTTTTAAACAGCCACCTCCTAATCACCTCCTTTTCTCTCTCTCTCTCTCTCTCTCTTGCCAGTCGCCACGCAACCTCTTCCCCTACTCCTTCCATTATACAAGTCGGTGAATCCAAATCAGTAAATTATATGTCTCTTCTCTTACTCGCAGAAACTTGAACAGAATTCACAATGGCCAGCGTTCAAGAGTTGCACGAGCGCATTCTGAAACTTTCGACCGAGATTAACCTAAAACAGGAAATAGTGCAGAAGCTCGAGCGCGACAAAAGTCTCCTTCAGCAACAGCTCAACGCCATCCTCGATCCTGTGGCTCGTCTTCCCCTCGAAATTTCTTCCGAGATTTTTCTCCAATCCCTCCCTGCTGTCCCAGAGCTCAGAGGAAGCCATGCTCCCATGCTGCTTCTGAACATCTGCCATACCTGGACCAACATCGCACTATCTACTCCGGCCCTATGGACGGCAATTAATATCATTTTCCCGTGCGCTAAAGGCTTTCATAAAGTCTTACCAATTTTTCTTCAGCGTGCTGGTATACACCCCTTGTCGATATCCCTTCGCGGGCAGTACTGTGACCGAGGCATCACCTCTGCCATTTGGCGACGTAGCCAGCAACTGAAACACCTCGATATATGGGGTACTTGCATCGACCTCGTGGGTCGCACGAGCCTGTGGTCACTGCCACTGCTTGAAACACTGACGATTCATGTGGGTCTCGGACCCCATACTCTGGAACTGATTCGTCGGGCACCCAACCTCATTGAATGCATTTTTGACAAGGTTTATCACAACTTTGACGGCATTGAAACTGCGGAAACGTTGGTCCTTCCGGCTCTGCGTCGATTGTTTTTTGGAGAACGTGACGGTCTTCCCGAGAGCAACGACCACATCCTAAATTGTCTTTCCCTTCCGGGATTGGAAACTCTTCATGTGTCGTTATTCAGGATTTCCGCAGACGACCTCTTTTCATTTTTGAAGCGATCGTCACCACCGCTACTGGAGCTGGTTTTGGGCTGCCAACATGAACCCAAAATCTCGACCCGATTGCATGAATGTTTCCGTCTGGTTCCCACCCTGACCGATTTAGTGGTGTGGTGGCCAGAAATCCCTTTTGTTACAAAGCTCTTTGCCGTGTTGGCGGAGTTCGAGTCCGGATCTCCCACACTTCCAGTCCTCCACACTCTGATAATCTACATCCGGGTGCATATTCCTGATTCCTCCTGGGCGACCCTCCTCTGCGCGCTCTCCGCCCGGCGCACCCAACTCAAAATCGTCGAAATGAGGCTCAGCCCTGGGTCGCCGACACTCGTGAGACCTGGGGCAGACGTTCTCGCTGCATTCAAAAAATTGGTGTCGGATGGGATGGAAATATACATGGGTACTCCGGACCTGTGTAATTTTATATCTGTCTAAACCATCGCATTTACCATATACATATAGCTTTCAACTATGTATGTGTATCTCACAATTATTTGACGATTCTACACAGGCATCTCCGCTGCGGAGAATGAAATCACGATTCTGCCAAGTGCTTTATGGCGGTATATCCACCTAAAAATCCTCGGAAGCAGTTAGATTTATATTTGAACTGCAAAAAAAGACAGCCTGAGCCATTCTACCACGGGAAAGCAGGCAGAAAACCCGAGGGAAACGAATCGGCCGGCCGTGCACGCCCAAATGGCGGCTGCGGTGCATCTCACCTTCATTCTGCTCACTTGGCGGGTGCGACAGGTCGGCCTCGCTCACTTCCATCTTCACATATTCGACGTGCCTTTGCCTCATCTGAAATAAAACACCTACAATGAAGAAGTTGCGATTGAAGCTGGAATTAATGGCAAATTGAACATGCCGCATAAGGAAATCGCAGTTCAACTTCAAGATCTTGGCCTTGAGGTCAGTATTGGTCGCATACGCGTTTGCGCGATTCAACAGAATGGCGGCTGCACCCACTATGTACAAGGACAGGTGCCGGAGTTTCAATCCCGAATCGACGTATACTACCAGTAAGCAGAGTGGATTCGCCATGTTGAATCTTCGGTGCTCAGATGAGACAGTGTCTAACCAATCGAGATGAAAATTTGGAGCACGAATGGTAATTTACAGAGGTGGTACTGATGTATATCTTGTTGTTCAGAGAAAGTAAATGAGAGCGCAGTAAGCATGGTGTGGGAATTCCCACTTCGTTTTCCTATCCTATTAGAAAACCCAGTCAAGGCGAGACTTAAATACGGGTCCGTCTGAACCGAGGCGGACCAAATCTCCCGCCACGCGTGCGGGTGGTCGGGGCAATACATGGCCGGCGGAGCCTCTGGGCCATCGGAAACCATGGCGAGGCAGCCGGACGGCACTCGCATGTATCGATGCAGACCGAGGTCCAGTTGAGAAGCTATAAAGCTTCAGCCCCCGCATGTGCGCTGCCTTTCCCGGTGTCAATCCATTCAAGAACGGAGCGATATCATGATGGTCCTTTAGGGTGAATGTTACCACCCGCACCAGCACTCGCTCTGCCAGAGACCTCAGGTACTTGGAGGCACAGCAGAGGTGGAGCAACGACCGGTTGTCTAGACAGGACGGATGAGTTCCTGTAGCTCCGGTGGGATGACCAGGAAGGTGTGAGGCTTCGAGGGAGAGGTCATGTTCAAGGTGCAACAACAGAGGTAAATACAGGGCCTGTGGGCTGCACTGGAAGAGCACGCCGAAATAGCTGAAATTTGAGCAATATTGCATTCTTAAGCATGAGCGACGTCTTCGGATTGCATTTCTACCTTTCTACCTTTTGACCTGCTTACCCGTACTGACCTCGGGCATCTCGGGCATGTTCAAAATTCCCTTACATTCGTCTGTGGTTGATTAATCCTGTCCAGACAACGTTCATGTCCTCAGGAAATAGATTATCCGACTTTTGGAGCCGTCAGAGTCGCATTTTCAACAGATCGGCCCGATATGGATTAATATACTTCGAATCCGGGATAATTCGGTGGATACTTGCAGGCATCATTGGCGACGGTTCACAGATTAAAGTTATTTGGACATCCACTGTATATTTCCTTTCCTTCTCTTTTCATTTTGGAGAGGTTCGACGTTCAACGACCGGAAGGTGGAAGCCCAAACAGTGGATGTAGCTTCGAGGTCTGAGTTGGTGTAATAATCCTATACTGAAGCTCGAATTTTCGCCAGCATGAACATTGGCACATATTTCGGCCCGTCTTGTCTGCAACTCACGTCGAATATCGAGCACTCAGCTGCAGAATAGACATCAAATTTCTGCACGGATGGTTCATTGGTTGGGTTCCTCATTCAGCATTTTTTTCCAGTGGTAAATGATTCCCGGTAAAAACCATATGTTTGCGGGGAGAAGTGTTTTACCTAAGAACAATAGTTTTAACAAAGGAAAAATTCTCCGAAAATTTACCACCCAGTAAAATTGCTAGTGAAACTCGCTGAACATTAGGTACTTTTTTCAAGGTCGTGGATCCCCGCGGTGTAGGTCACATCCAGCCGAATCGGCTTCAAGTCAGAGCGCGCGCGGAGGGACTGAGATGTTGTCGGTGTTTCGGGGAAAGCGCTCCAGCCGTCAAGAGTACAACATTTGAGCGTTCCGGCGAGTTTTGAATGAAACTCCATTCGCCGGTGTCCAAATCGCGAGGCAAAGATGCACGACGGGGAAAGAAATACGAATCGTCTGAAAGGCCGCAATTTTTTTTTTTGCGATGTGGTTCGAGTCCAAGTATGGCAGTGGCGGTGCATACTGATTCCATGTGATTTCGAGAGATTGAACCTGCAGCTGGGTTCAAGAGCCTTTTATTTCTCTTCTTCCTGCTTCTGCTCTCGTGGCTGCGAATGACTTACATCTTTTCGTCGTTGATTTACACGTATTTGAGACGTAAGACTCGCCGTTCGGCCCACGTGTGCGGCAGTTTTGCCTTCCATTTTCTTTTCGTTCTTTGCTTCTTACCCCCACGACAGGCCTTACCCATCTCAATGTCTTCCTCTGTGCTATCCCCTTGTATATGCTTGAAGCCAGGAGAATATCTCTGTCCCAAGTGCCAGACCGGTGAGTCCTAAAGCTCCTTCAGCGGCTGTTCTGACCGAGCGAAATAGTCGCGTACTGCTCTCGAGATTGTCAAATTCGTTTGTCGTTCATCTGGCTCATGTCGGCGCAAACTCACGTCTCATTCTTTGAATTGTTGACAGTGCACTCGCGTACCCATCAACACGAGTGCGAATTCCCAGGGGAGCCCCCGAAACCTCCGACACTAAGAGCTGGAACTCCAGAGCAGCTAGCCAGGCTTTTGAAGATGGGAATGGAAAAGGGGAAGATGGAGCTACTGACCAAAATATTGCCTACGACGTGCGTCTTCTCTTCATGCTAGGTGCGATGTCGCGATATTAATTGCAGAGTTAGAGGACGGGGTCTCTATCCACAAGCAGAGCAAGATGTGTCTGGATCGTTCTGGCTGCTTGATAAATCCAAGAGAGACCAATGGGATGCCCGGGCCGAAGCTTACAGCGTAAAACGCCGGGAAGCTTGGGCAAAAGGATTGGCGCCTATAAGGTGCGCCTATCCGACTCGACCATCGTCATATAACCCCTCATGATCCTCAGCGCGGACTCGGAGTACGTTGACGTGGTCCTCGACGCAATTTTGAACCGGCGGCTCTCATCTCAAACCACTGATATCGAGCAAGAGAGTCAGGTAAGTTTAAATTGTCAATTTTCCGCGTATTTGGGGCTTATGTATACTATTCGCCCAGGTGTATTCCATCATTCTTGGGGCTCTTTTCCCTCATCTCGAACAATTCACCCCCGCTCAGAACGCCGCTTTGTTCGACATCATCCTGGCAGCGCACTGGACCCCCGAAGACTCGATACCTCCGCTGTGGCATGGACCTGGGGACGTCAAGTTCCGCCTTTCCGGCGGCACCGGGCTTCTGTTCGGCTTCGGGAAACCCAGCGACGATCTCATCGCTCAGCTGGTCGGCCGGTGCATGGGATGGGCCTTCCGCCCATATGATGAGCTCTTCACACTCTTCCAGTACGTCGCCCTCCCGATGCAAATTCACTGGCCCGATATCGTGGGGACGCGCATTCTCGACACTATCATGCTTGTCTATTTTATGTCGATGGGGAGGCCTGTCCCGTACGACAAGGTTTACCAGGTATGTGTCTCCGCGCAGCCATGAAGCATCCTCGAACGCACATAGCTCGCAATCACCTCGCCCGCGGCAGGCAAGCATCTACTCCCAATCTTCGTCTCCATCTGCATGAAGGAGGCGGACCTGCAAGCCGTTCAGGGGCTCCTCTCCGTATGCGATGCGTATGGTGCAACGTTCGAGCGGAAGAAGACCGTTCCGTTGCTCCTTCTTATCATTGCCGTTCACGTGCACCTGAAGCCTGACATCGACATCAACGAGCGCATGAAGCCGATTTTGCGCCTCGACGGGGGCCATACAAGATAGAGGTGGCGGAATTGGAGAAGGGGGAACTTATGGAGCTTATAATGGGCGCGATGGAGAGATTGGGTAATCCTGCGTTCCCGCTTCGCTTGCCGACTGAGCTTGCAAGTGCTTGAGGCATATATTGGTGATGCGGATGCCGTCCGAATTTCTTGGATTTTATTGCGTAAAATTGGGACAGTAGTCCCTGAATCGAATGCATTTTCTTGGCTTCAGAATTGCATATCAGGTGTTGAAACATACGCCTGAGGCTATGTGCGATTCAACTCAGCGATAGAATAAAGAATAGAATGTCATGACAACTTGAGGACGCTCAGTGTAATTTACGAGTAATTATGTTTACATAGTCATATTGGCGGGGCAGGCGAAATACGGAGGAGTTGCGTGCTGCTGCGGTGCATCTCACCTTTTCTGCTGCTCACTTGGCGGGTGTGACAGGTCAGCCTCGCTCCCTTCCACCTTCACATATTCGACGCGCCTTTGTCTCATCTGATATATAAACACCTACGATGAAGTTGAAGTTGCGATTGAAACTGTAATTGATGTATTGTTGGGTTGGGAAAATTGAACATACCGCATAAGGAAATCCCAGTTCAACTTCAAGGTCTTGGCGTCGAAGCCAGTTTAAGTTTGGCTGTATACGCGTTTGCGCGATTCAACAGAATCACGGCTGCACCCACTATGTACAAGGCGAGGTGCCGGAGTTTCAGTCCCGAATCGACGCATACAGGCTGCCAGCAAGCAAAGTGTATTCACCATTATTGGATCTTGGGTGCTCACAAGAGATGTCTCTGACTTAATCGAGAGGTTGGTTAGAGAGTGTGCGGAGCGCGGAGGGAAGCACTGTTCCCACCGCAGAAGTAGAAAGGCGTGTGCTGGGGACAGCGTATGAGATTCCAATTCTGATGGCGAGGTTGAAAATCTGGGTATTGGGGACAAACTGTTGAATACTTTCAGAGAGAATCGGATGTTAAACAACAATTACTCCTGTACTTGATGAATGAAATATTGTGCACGTCGAAGACGGGCACGCGAACAAAAAGCCTCCAAATCATAGAGAGACGCGTCAGATATGTTACAAAGGCTCGAGGACAACAGAGTCTGAATCCTGCATATTGTCAGGCTCTGCAAGTTCTGCAAGCCAAGCGTCCACCATTTCCTTTGAGCGCGCAATCTCAGACGGCGGGGGATCAATCGCCAACTCTGCGTCCCCAGATGCAATCCCAATATAATCGAACATATTACCCCACATCAGTCCATCTAGATCAGTGTACTCAGAAGGACTGCGCGTCGCGATCCCGGTCCGCTCGCGCACCAGCGTCTGTTCGACGTCGATGACTGACGGTGGCCATATCACGTCGTTCCAAAGCGCCGCCATGCGATCGGTGTGGTTCCGGATCGTCAGGAGCGCAATTATGATGCGCAGGCGCTCGATTACACCGTCTTCGTCGCCGGGAACGTAGAGCGGGAAGGGTATTTTGTCGACGACCAATGATCGATATCGATACGTTGTTTCGTGGAGATATGGGATGTGGGCGACGATGAAGAGCGTCATATCGCGGAAAGCGATCGCGAATATGCAGGGTCGATAGGGGGATGATTCTGGGGCGGTGACTGGGGAAATCGAGTGGGAATAGCACTGGTGTTGTGCTACGAGGAGGGCCTCCAAGTGTGGCTGGGTGATGTGGGCTAAATTCTCCACCTCGTCGGCAGTGAGATCATAGGATTCTCCGCCTGAATCCTCGAGTCTTGCGCCGATTATAAGAGCAGGAGACGACAAGCGCAAAGGCGCTCGAGCAGACCTGCGAATCATGTCATTGGTAATTGGTTGCCATTCTGGTACCAATGCAAAGTAGATGTCCGAAAATTCGTCGCCAAAATGACTGGGAAATTCCGCATCAGGTCGTCTAATAGAAAGTGTGAGCGGTTTGATCTTGGAGAGTATGAAATACAGACATCTTTAATTGACAATTATGAGTTCCTTTGAGCAAAACCGCCATGAGATAAAATGCGGTGAGGTGGTCGTTGCAGAGCAATAGATTGACCATATCTGAAACCACTTTCGAGTCGGATTCTTCTGGCGGATCAGCGACTGGGAAGATGGGTCCAATATAAGCCGGCGTAGAAGGATTCGGCGCAGAAATTTTTATGAATTCGGCGGCAGGAACCAAGCGTACGTCGGAGGACGACTTGAAGGGCGAAAGAATGGTAGAAACAAGTGAAAGAGGGAACCATCTCTCTCTTCTGATCCGTCGTCCAGGTACGTCCCGTGGTAAAATGAGATCCTGTCAAGAGATTCATGACCCACTATGCCACAAAAGGATGACGATTTACACACAGTCCACTCTTCAGGAATCTCAAGTCCACATTCCGGCCGCCAAAATATCTTCATCTGCTGGATGTACACACCACTAGAGTCCCTTATGTTTGAGGAGGCTGCGACATTGTCAAATTCCCATAATCCGTGGCCATTCGAAGGAGATGCATTGGATAGATGCGCGTTTAATCGAAGGGACGAGCTCAAGGACGAGCTGATTTGGTCCTGCACCATCGCGTCCGGGTGCGGAATATCTGGGTCTTGTGCCATCGCGTACGGGTGTTTTGCCGCAGATAATCTGTCTCGGTAACCCACTGCCCCAGAATCCAATGAAGTTCTGGTCAGTGGTCGGCGGTCGCCTCCCGCTCGGAGCGGACCGAGTTTGATCCTTTCCACGCGAGTTCGGCTAAAAAATGATGACGACAACTCCTCCACCTTGCAAGCATTCATGTCGACCAAAGCTGCTCAGCTTGAAACTGCCGTCAAGTTTTTGGGTCTCCCAACGCCGCGGGATGCCATCTCCAACAAATCACCAAGGTATGACGCGAGCATTCCTCGACTTCAAGTTCAAGTTGCTCGGGAGCTCAACCGCGTTACACAATGCAGTCAGCTATCATTGGAAGATATGCCGGATCTTGGCTGGAGAATATTTTACGACGAAAGAGCATTGAACACCCCCTCGTTGGAAAGAATCTGGGCAAATAACAGCGGTTGGGCGCAGAAAGATATCGCCAAGAACAGCATCTCAGACTGCACCCCGATTATTAACCATCTCTCCGGCGCCCGGGACAAGTACATGACTGGTGGGCCAGTTAATAAGGTTGTCAGGATCGCAGCTCATTATAAGCTGGTGAGCTTTTCATTGCGGTCTATCAACTCGATGATTTATGGAGCGTATACGTATGTACTATAGGAAAACGATGTGCTGGATCTGAAGAACCACCCTGGAGCCGGAAAGGGCGACACTCAGCTTCTGAGAGTCTGTCTATATTATTTGACGTTCTCCGAGGGCTTTGTTGAGTGGGTAGACAAGAAGACTCGGGCCGGGAACGACACCTCCGAGTCCACCCAACTTGAAGTGGACTTTCTCTTTGATGAAGATCCCACACCAGACGCCCAACAGAAAGAATACAAGGGGCTGACGGAGGCTTCTTTGATTTCCCTTCTTCGCCTCACGGTGTCGAAGAGGAGCCGGTTGAAAAACCGATTCGTCAAACCGACGATGATTCGGCCTCAAAGTCGGATAAGGATATCAAGAAAATGTTCGCGGCCCACTCGGATATTAGCGAGCTCACTGTTGAACGGGCCGTTGGATCGGCTCTCAGCGGGATTTTCTACAGCGCTACCAAGGTTTATATCATCAGGCGAGCTTTGCATTCTATTTTATTTCATTTTTTGCAAAACGTGTCCGTGATCTAATCCATCTTCTAGTGGGAGAAGCATGAGATCCCAGAAATCTTACGAGCGGCCAAGTTATTTGTCTATTCTGGCATTGCGGCTGTACACACGCCCCCTATGGCTAATCCTCATCAATCGCGCCCGTTGCGATCATCGGAGAGAGTCAAGTGTATAGAAGGGGCGAACCGTTAGGAAACCCATGGGAAACCAATCACCCGGCAGCACGCGCCCAAATGGCGGCTGCGGTGCATCCAACCTTGATTCTGCTCGTGCTGGCTCACTTTCCCGGACACAAACACCCCTGGCGAGTTTCCGATCCTCACCCTCATGCTGAAAAAGCACTCCCACCATTCGACGAGAAATGCGTGGTTTATGGAATTTACTACGCGAGAAACGTGTGCGGATATATGGTCACTTCCCCCAAGTGGAACTTGACGTTGGAGGAAGCCGCGTTATCCGATTCTGCCAAATCCCCGTCGCGGACTTTGACCTTGGAAGCAATATGTTTGGTAGAGCGATGGAGGATGGCGGTCACATTGTTCTACGTTCGGAAACATGCGGACCTTATCTCGGACGCGCTCGTGGAGACTGTTTCGCGATACTCCGAGTCGATGATCTAGCCGCCAAGACCCGGCTGCATAATCTACGCTAATACACCCTGTGTATGTAGGTTAATGAATTGGAACCCGACCATTATATTTTGTTTTTGTCCTTTTGTATAGGAGTCGCAAGAAACGGCTGAAGAAATTTGTGACTCCGAATCGATCCTGCCAGTGATTGCTCACAAGTACGTTTTATGGGCGAGCTGGGCACGGCGCTGAGGAGTGCGGACGCTCCGCTTGATAGCGACCAGAGTCTCTCCGATTATTGTTTAAATATATTACAGTTCAGTTCGCTGGAATCGGTGTTGAAAATTGAAATGATGCGCTCACTTGCGGAGCAAAGTCACGGGACCGCGACAGCGAGTTTCAAAAGTGTTTCAAACCCCTCTTTGTGCCACTCCGTATTGTCAGAACCACAATTTCAGCCTCAGCGCCTCCCGGAAGGTGTTTTTACGCACAGCTACTCGCATTTCTCTTGATCCTAACGAATTCTGGCATCTGTATGGCCCATTTGCCCACCGACATTCTCGAGTTATTCTTCGACGGCTTTTGCGCGAGGCCACGCCTCAGAGGATTGGAGTGGTCGGTATTGTGGACTTGTATGCAAAGCGTGGCTTCCCACCAGCAGAGCTCGTCTTTTCGCTACTGTCGCTCTCACCGAGCGTAACGCCAAATCGTTCCTTGATATCGTCCAAACATCGTCTCTCCCAATCCGCCTCTCGTACATAACGTCCAGCTGACCATTCGCAATCGAGACCGATTCCTCAAGAGAAAGGTCCTCGAAAACCTAGGGCCACTGCAGAGGCTACCACCTTGAATGTCGCGCTGGAATCCATGAAATGGCTCCCACGCCTGAGCGGCACATGCTTCCAAAACCTACCTCGCCTCTTGGAATTGAACATCTCCATTTCCGCCGTCACCGAAATTCTGCCATCACATTTGCGACATCCTTAACACGATATCGCCCCTTCAAACCCTCGAATCACTCAAACTCAGTGTAGACGGCCAGGGATTCAACTTTATGGATGACTCCCTGCCGGAGACCTACACGATCCCTCCTCATTGGCACACATTGCATTTCGAGATGGCGAGGGGCGAGAATTTTCTCGAATCATTATTCGAGACAGCCGAGGCGGATGAAGTCGCCATCCCTGTCTTCTCGTCGCTTAGTATGCAGGACGGCTGGCCACAGGGACGATGCTTCCTTGGACGCTACCTCTGTGATTATGGTAGTGAGATGGATTATTTGCGGTTCGACTGTTCCAGCGACAACAGTGAGCTCCTTCCGTATCCACCCGAGATTACACTCATAATTCAAAACACAATCCAGTGTACAAGGCGCCCGAGGCCCTCCTCTTCTGCACCGCGCTGACCCGTTTGGATCTCCGATTCGCGACCAGCAAGGTCCCGGGTACACTGCTCATGATTTTTCCGTACCTCAAATCGCCCAGCCTGGCCACGATAAACGTCATCGATCCCAAGGAGTTGGTCGCCGGTCCTTGTCTCGCCATGGGATAAATGGCAGGCGTTGGACCAGGCGATTTCTGAGGAGAGGTTCGAACTCGCTGGCTGCGTACCTTGAGCTTCACTCTATCGTCACCGGGGTCAGCGGAAAAACTGCATCAGAACATGCTTGTGTGCTGCCCGCGGGATCCTCTCAGTAGTGAATATGAGTCCGACTGGTTAAAATACATACGAATACATACGGACAACATACGAAGCAAGTTATATATTGTGGCCCAAATACCTCAGCTAAAAATCGCGCATGGGCTGGACTGAAGACAGTGCAATGACCATCTTCCATCTCTCCAAAACGGTCGCAGTCGTCAAATGGAGGGCGGTTGCTGTTTGTCAAAAAGAAAAGAAAGGCAGCGCTTTGTTTGGCGCTTGTTGTCACCAATCTCAGGCTGATGCCATCATTATGTAGCGCGCAATCCTGCTCGGTCACGGTGAGTTCGTAGGCGTTATGGATCCATTGTCCCTCCTCACTGTCCTTTGATTAGAGAAACAGAATTCAAAATGTCAGTTCAAGAGCTCCGCGCACGCATCGCCAAGTTCTCGACCGAGATTGATCTGCAGAAAGCGGTGCTGAAGAAGCTGGAGCACGAAAAAAGTCTCGTTCAGCGCGAGCTAAACGCTGTCCTCGATCCGGTCGCCCGACTTCCCTTGGAAATCTCGACCGAGATCTTTCTCCAAACCTTCCGTCCGTACATCTCACAGCCCTGCGCCATGCTACTTCTGAATATCTGTCATTCCTGGACTGTCATCGCCCTTTCCACACCGGACCTGTGGTCAACCATTGAAATAAATTTTCCGTGCGGTAGCGGCTTGAAGAAATTCTTGCCAATTTGGCTTCGCCGTGCTGGCAATCGTCCGCTGTCCATATCTCTTTCTGGAAAATTCGACGATCAAGGCGTGGCCGCTTGCATTTGGACATGGTCAGCAGCTGAAACGCCTCGAAATATGCGAAGAGGAGGGGGATGGTGTCGGTGACGAGGGACAACTTGACACAGAGATCATTAACCTCTTTGGAGGCATGCGAGCCCCGGACCACTACCGTTGCTCGAAACGCTGGTGGTTCGTGGTGAACCCGACTCAATTCGGATACTCTGGTCCCAACTTCTAGAGCTGCTGCGTCAGGCTCCCACCTCGTCGAATGCATATTCACACGCGTACAGGCAGTTAATGGCCTCGAACCATTGACAGGCCTGATGAAGTGTTGGTGCTCCCGACTCTGCGTCGGTTATATCTTGGAGAAAGTTCATAGCGTGGCGCTGACTGTGACTCTGCGTCTTGGAGCATCTTTCACTTCCCATGTTAGAAACCCTCTCCCTCTCGCTCACCATTTCTTCGGTCCGGACTTCTTTTCCTTTTTGAAACGCTCCTCACCCCGCTACAAGAACTGACCATCGGTCTATCATCTCTGAGTCCGCCTGCTGCATGAATGCCTCCGTCTTGTACCCACCCTCGCGCGGTTCAAATTATGGATCGACACACGAGGACGCCACTAGCAATGAGTTATTCAATGCTTTGGCGGACTCTCCTTCCCTGCTCCCCAATCTCCACAGCCTGGTCCTCCAAGGGTTTCCTCTTATCCAGGACTCCTCTTGGACGACCGTCCTTCGAGCGCTCTCGGCGCGTCGGACACAAATCCGAGTCGTCCAGCTGGTTAGCTATAGACTAGAAGCCAATAGTACTATGTCGGCATCGTGGCCGCCGACAGACATCCTCGTTGCATTCAGAGAACTGGTAAAGGCCCATGGGATGCAGATATCCCTCGGGGCCGTGAAGATTCTCTAATTCCGCGAACTTCATCCGCACGGAATTTATGGTGAGGTTTAAATTATTGGATCACTGTTTTAATTCTTGATCTCTATTTAGGATGTTTTCGCCCGCCGCCCACCGCCGCACTGGCCACTGATCATCAAGAAGTTGACTCTTTTGCTATTTCTTATCTCTAGCTTATTTGGCTCAAATTTCGTTTAATAATTGGATCCCGCTTCCTCCTTCTCTTATTCCGGATAATGTATGCTTTTTGGACCGTTATTTAAACCCTATTTTCCGAATAAGACAACTGTTGGCGTATGTTTGGCATGACCTTCCCGCACTCATTCCGGTCTTTCCTTTTCGGCAGCTTTCCTCCACCATGCGCCCTTCAGCGGTCCGTCTGCTGAATATCCTCGTCCCCGTCAAGCGGTCTGCCCTGTTTCTTTCTTGCTTGTCTCTCGTCTGAACAGAATGCCGATTCCCAGCGCGGTGGACTATGCGGTGAAAATCCGCGTCAACCCCCAACAGACTGGCATTGACCTCAACGTGAAACACTCCATGGTACCCCGTGTCCTTTGCACATATACATGTATACTAACCGTCCTTAGAATCCGTTTGACGAAATTGGTGCGTCGCGCGTCAGATAATATGTATCCGCCTCCAAATAACCGCTCGCCTGGGCAGCGGTGGAAGAGGCCGTGCGCCTCCGCGAGCGGCTCAAGGACGCGGTCAAGTCCATAAAAGTCGTTACCATTGGCCCGCCCAAGGCCTCCGAGACGCTGCGCACCGCACTTGCGATGGGAGCGGACTCAGCGCTCCATGTCGAGATTCCCGAATCCGCGCCCGCGCCGGAACCGCTAGGCGTCGCGCAGGCGCTGCGTGCGATAATAAATCGCGAGAAGGAGACGGGCGGGGTGGACCTGGTGATCATGGGCAAGCAGGCGATCGACGACGACGCGGGGCAGACGGGACAGATGCTCGCGGGGCTGCTCGGCTGGGGGCAGGCGACGTTTGCTAGCAAAGTTGAGGTGGACGCTAGCAAGGGCGAGGCGATGGTCATGCGCGAGATTGACGGTGGGTCAGAGGAGATACGGTGTCGACTCCCGCTCGTTGTCACTACTGATTTACGGTGCGTCTCTCTTTCCTTCCCTATCCTTCATTTTAACCTTATCCGTTTTTCCAGATTAAACGGTGCGCCTGTTAAAATATCTATTCCTGCTCCCGTTGACCGCCCCCAGAACCGCGTTACGCCTCCCTCCCGAACATCATGAAAGCCAAAAAGAAGCCGATTGAAAAGCTCACCGCCGCCGACCTCGGCGTCGACTTCACGCCACGCCTCGAAACCCTCAAGGTCACAGAGCCCCCCACGCGCGTCGGTGGTGGCAAGGTCGATAGTGTCGACGAGCTCGTGGCGAAGCTCAAGGAGGCAGGGTTTACGGCGGTGTGAGCGGCGTGCATTCTAAATTCCAGTCTGTCGTGCGGGCCACTGGCACCCGTCGTGACTCGGAAGACCAAACCAAATTATTGTACCTAGACATCCCTTGCCTACACCGGGCAAAAATTCAATTAGCCTTTAGGACTTATTGCATGGAGAAAACCTACACATGTTTTCCGTACTAGAGAATGAAACAAATGAAGTTCTGAAGGGAGGAAGGAGGACCGTGACAGTGATCTTCTGCCGATCAATCTTTACTGCCAGCACTCTGTCTTCCCGCTCGCTCAGTCAGTTCAACTCGTGAATTCGCTTTCTTATTACAAATCTCATACGGTGGAGCTTGATAGAATCCAGAATGTCCGTCCAGGAACTCCGCGCGCATCGACAAACTCTCCACCGATATTGTTCTGCAAACGAACTGCTGGAGAAGCTGAAGAAAGATAAAAGCTTGTTCAGCGGCAGCTCAACGCTGTCCTCGACCCGGTGGCACGCCTCCCCCTCGAAATTTCATCTGAAATCTTCCTCTGCTCCCTCCCTTCTCTCCCAAAGGCCGCAGCGCACCACGTCCCCATGCTGCTTCTGAAGATCTGCAATGCCTGGACCTCCATTGCGCTGTCTACCCCGGCGCTTTGGGCGCTATTGGACTCGTGTTTCCGTGCGCAGAGGGATTCGAAGAAGGCGTAGCGGCCTGGCTTCGCCGCGCATGTAATCGCCCACTGTCGGTATCACTTCGCGGACAACTCGACGGAGGCGTCGCTCCCTCATCCGACAACACGGAGAGCGACTGAAACACCTCGAAATATGCGACGACGAGGAATATGAATACGATGGCGAGCAACCGACAATCGACCTCATGGATGGCATAAGTTTCGGGCCACTGCCATTGCTTGAAACGCTTACAATGCGCGCCTTCGGGTACGGGCGAGAATTCTCCGGTACCCAAATTCTGGACCTGCTGCGTTCAGCGCCCAATCTCACGGAAGCCATCTTGGAACGTGAACTTCACGTACACATACAGCATGCCCAGTGAAAAGCTCGTCCTTCCAGCTCTCCGTCGGTTGATTTTTGAGAAAGTGCAGGATGGCGGACCCCGACACGGGATACTCAGGTACCTTCACTTCCTGCGCTGGAAACACTCTCGGTGTCGATGAATGACGGCTTCTTTCCTTCTTGAAGCACTCGTCACCACCGCTTCAAGAGCTGATCCTGGCTTACGGGAATCTGGTTTCCATCGCCGAATGCCTCCGTCTCGTACCCACCCTCACGCGTTTCACGCTCTGTGGCCACGTGCCATCTCGTAGCAGAATCCTTGCCGCGTTGGCGAATCCCCATCCCCCATAGTCCCAAACTTACACAGTCTCACCATTCACCTCAATTCTTCTACCATTACTGATTCCTCTTGGAAAACCCTACTCCGCGCGCTCTCTGCTCGGCGTACCAACTCCAAGTCGTCCACATCGGATTGATATACGGGTCGCCTGACTGGGTGCTTGAGCCAGACATTCGCGCTGAATTCAGACAACTGGTGGCAGATGGGATGCAAGTATACGTCGGTATGAGCGCCGACGATCTTAATTTTCTTTTGGACTGACCCATGTCTTTATGGTGAACGCCAATGGTATTTGAGAATATTCTGTATTACTGATTAATGGATACCTAGACCCTTCATAAACAATACGACCCTTCGTCTCGTTTCCTTCCTCGCACAATAGCGTTTATCAATTGGTCGTGCCAGCTTCTTGGCACTCATTTTAGACACCTGATCATGAAACAGCGCCAGAGCCTGCGCTGCATCTGGCCTTTTCGCCGGATCGTGGCGGCGGAGTTTTCGGATGAATGGTATGAGAAACTCGAGACCATCATATTTCTAGGTTGTGAGTTCAGCGCGAAAATATGCCGAAATTGAGGAATGTACATACCACCACAAATTCCGTTCGTAACATCTCTCCTACCAAACGGATATCGACCTTGATTCAGGGAGAGAAAGATGTAAGTCCCTGCAAAATAAATCCCAAAGCTCACACGAACCTTGAATGGATCGTATGGAACCGTCTCGGACATTTCGGGAATGTGCTTCCGCAGGCGGCCACACTCGCCGACGACGAGCCCTCGTGCATCGTTAGGGAAGTGGACGGAGAGTCCAAAGTCAATATAATAGTACTTTATAGGCCCAGCCTGTGTGCGAGTTTTTATGAGGTGGGGATCGGAGTCGTCGCATGTGGTTTCTCGAAGAATTTCACACTCATTACTGCACTGTTTGGCATCGGGGTCGTCGCCGATGTACCGTCGAAGACGATGCCGGCCGTCACTGGTGGTCCACCAGACAAAATGGAATCCGCCAGGGATCATGCGGGATGAATCCATGACCATGTTCTTTGTACAGATATCGCTGTTAGGGATCTGAATCGTTCGTAATTCATTCAAGGCTGGGAAACGGACGGACCCGTGTGCGATATTCTTGCTATGCAGAAATACGAGGCCCTAAACGATGGTTCGAATCTAAGGATCTGGAGGGTAAGGGATGACTCACCTCCAGGACTTGCTGGACGAATTCCGTGAATTCACCTACTGTTTCGAATGCGGGATGCCAACAATCCCGCATGCGGGGCATGACCATGAATGACCGTTCATCGTCCATGGGAATCAAGTCCAGCATTGGCAAGGTGTAGGCCCCCGCGCCCGGTTCGTTCGTCAAAAAGCCAGAGATTTGGGTATCTGGCGACTCCGTCGCGACAATCTTCAGCACAACTGCGGCGCCATCGGACATGCGTGTTGCATCGAGGACATTGACATCGTCCTATCCCGCACATCAGCTTTCAAAGAATATAAAAATTGAAGAGAACGAACCTCGCCTGCGATGGCAGTCTCTGTGAACGCCGGGGTCGGAAGGAACCAACCCGGTCGATAGCGAGGGCGCAGCATGTAGCCGCGCGCCTCCAACATCGGCTGGAACTTAGCCCATACTTTCTCCTGCTCCCTCAGGGTTATCCACGTAGCATCTGCCCATATTGGTAAAGATACAGGCTCGGACATGATGGTGAAAGGGAGGTCGCATGTGTTCCTTTTTTAAAGGATAAGTACTATGTCTCAGCCCCTATCTTGAATTCATTCTTAAGGGGACAGCCACATTCGAAAATATGGCAAAAATCCGGACGTCTTCTTGGTCGAAGGGACCGTTTACATCCACCGTTGGTTTATCGATGGTGTGCGAGTGGGTTGAACGTTGGTGGAACGTGGGAAGTTTGAACTAAGTTACCCTTTTGGGAATGCTAATTCTGTCGGTGACGCTCAACAGCATAAGTTAAGATCATACATCACACAAACGCAACCAGCTCGAGACCCACAAAAATTCCAAAACCAAAAACCAATCAATACCTTGCGTTCGTCCATCGATATCTGGTTCTGGTTCTGGTGCTATGTATGTATCCGAGTCTACTACACTGCGTAGAATAGGTTGGGGCATTTCGTCGTATTTTTTCTTCTTCTTCTCTCCTTCGTCCTTCCGAGACCTTCCAAGGCCTTTTGTCTTCGGAACAGTGCAGCGATTAGTTACATAAATACAGAGTCAAAATGAGGAGATAAGCCGAGATGGAAATGCAGACACGAGACGAGACGAGACGAGCGCAAAACGACAGCGAGATTGAGTGCGAGGAGAAGGGGAATTGATGACGAGTGAGTGAGAGGGAAGGGACTGTATATGTGGGATGGCGGGTGCAGGAGGAATTTTGTGTTTCGCGGTCGGTAAAATCTAGAGTGAGATCCAGACTCTTCCCATGGGTGGAGTGGGCAGAGTCTCGGAGAGAACGGCGAGGGCTTCATGTCTGCGCATGAGCCGCCGCCGACGACATTTGGTCCGTGGGCACGCCCTGCGTTGAAAACGATCCATCAGCATGCAGTCCACCAAGTCGATTATGAAAGATAAAAACAAAAGGGCGAAGCGATGGAAGCAGCGCAAGAAACGAATAATCCCTTCGGCAAAGCAAACAAAGAGAACCAGTACGCACCTTCGTCCGACACGCCGGACAATTATTCCTCCCCGTCTCCAGCTAGCGGTCCACACACGACAGGTGGAACGCGTGCCGGCACGACAGCACACGGATGTCGTCCTCCTCCGCGTAGTCGTCCAAACAAATTAGGCACTGCGACCCATTAGTTTAAGAGTTGAAGACAAAAGCCAAACAAGAAAGACAAACGTACCCGCTCCATACAATTCTCCACCACCCTTCCGTCCTTCTCCGCCGCGGGCAGCGCGTCGCGGCACAGCACCTTGAGCCCCGCGCGCGCGATGTCTGTCTTGGACGCGGTCGCGTAGCCGAGAGCTCGGGGAGTTCTCTGTAGGTGGGTGGGGTTAGCGAGCGTTCGGGTTGGGCATATGATAAGAGGGATTCGTGATAAGAGGGAGCTGAGAGAGACCGAGGAAGGAAAGTGGAAGGATGCGATTGATGTAACGAGGAATAAAGTGTGGTACAAACCAGATGGGCTAACCTATTGTTAGTTGCTACTGGCTAACGTACCACCAAAAAAAAAAAAGGAATAAAGTGTGGAGGGTGGGTGCGGGGAGAATAGGAAGTGTGTAGGGGAAGGGGGTGACGGGGAGCAAAAACAAAAGAAACAAAAGACACAACGCACTCACAAAAAGTTCACAAAAGCACCGTCCGCGCCGTTAAGAATGCCATGCTCCGGCGGGTAGTAGCCTGTGAGCGAGCGGTTTAGCGTACCCGTACTCGCAGCGACATAGGCAGAGGTAGCGGCGGTGCCGTGCTCGTGCTCGTGCTCGACGACCCCTCGGATCCCTCAGAGGCAGAGTCGCTGTTGTTGCTGCTTCCGCTCGAGTCGCCCGGCATCGACGCACCCGGTGTCGAAGACGTAGAAGTCGACACAGCCGGGAACGGAGACCCCGCCCCCGGCCGCTGCGCAGGGAAGCGGTAGAGGCGCCACCAGTTGACCGTTCCCAGAGGTTGGGGCGTTGCTGTTGTTGATGTGGGTGGGGAGGTGGATGAGGTGGATTCTGTTTCCGTCGTCTCCACGGCTCCGGAGCCCACAGCAGACGTCGACGCCGCACTCGTCCCCACTTCCTCTTCGGTTTCTAGCTCCAGCTCGTCCCCACTACCACCCTCCTCCGCACTCGGCTCCGACCCCGTCATCAACTCCCCCGCCTCCACATCTGGTATCGTCTCACCCTCCCGTTGTGGTTCGAAACCAAATTATTGCACCTAGACATCGCAAACTCTTGCCTACACTGGCAGAAATTGAATTAGCCTTTAGGACTTCAAAGTTTGCACGAAGAAAATCTGCACATGTTTTCCGTACTAGGAATTCTTTGCTTCCAATGAAAGTTCAGAGGGTAGAATTACACGGCACGGAATGAGGACCGTGACAGTGACAGTGAACTTCTGCCGATCAATCTTTTACTGCCACCCACTCTTTTTTCCTGCTCGCTCAGTCAGCTCAACTCGGTGAGTTCAGTTTCTTATTGAGTTATTCCAATCCCATATCCCGTCTCATGGTGGAGCTTGGTAGAATCCAGAATGTCCGTCCAAGAGCTCCGCGCGCGCATCGACAAGCTCTCCATCGAAATTTTATATATTCTGCAAGGAGAGCTGCGGAGGAAGTTGGAGAAAGATAAAAGTCTTGTTCAGCAGCAGCTCAATGCGGTCATGGATCCAGTGGCACGCCTCCCCCTCGAAATTTCGTCTGAAATTTTCCTCTGTTGCCTCCCTCCTCGCCCAAAGCCCGCAGCGCACAACGTCCCCATGCTGCTTCTGAAGATCTGCAGTGCCTGGACCTCCATTGCACTATCTACCCCGGCACTTTGGGCGGCTATGGAACTTGTGTTTCCGTGCGCAGAGGGATTTGAAGAAGGCGTAGCGGCCTGGCTTCGCCGCGCGTGTAATCGCCCACTGTCCGTATCACTTCGCGGACCACTCGACGGAGGTGTCGCTCCCCTCATCCGACAATACGGAGAGCGATTGAAACACCTCGAAATATTCGACGACGATGAATATGAATACGATGGCGAGGTACCGACAATCGACCTCATGGGTGGCATAAGTTTCGGGCCACTGCCATTGCTTGGAACGCTGAAAATGGGCGCCTTCGGGAACGGGCGGGAATTCTCCGGTACCCAAATTCTGGACCTGCTGCGTTCAGCGCCCAATCTCACCGAAGCCAGCTGTAGGAACGTGAACTTCACGTACATGTATAGCGTCGTCCCCAGTGAAAAGATCGTCCTTCCAGCTCTCCGTCGGTTGATTTTTAGAGAAAGTGCAGAATGGCAAGACTCCGACAACGGGATATTCAGGTATCTTTCACTTCCTGCGCTGGAAACTCTCTCGTCGCTAGCCGATGACAGCTTCTTTCCCTTCTTGAAGCACTCGTCACCACCGCTTCAAGAGCTGAACCTGGTTTGCGGGGAATCTGGCTTTCCAATCGCCGAAAGCCTCCGTCTCGTACCCGCCCTCACGTGTTTCACACTCGTGTGGCCACGTGCCCGTCTCGTAGCAGAATCCCTTGCCGCGTTGGGCGAATCCCCATCCCCCCTAGTCCCAAACTTACACAGTCTCACCATTTTCCTCCATTCTCCTAACATTATCGATTCCTCTTGGAAAACCCTACTCCGCGCGCTCTCTGCTCGGCGTAATCAACTCCAAGCTGTCCACATTGAGTTGGAATATGCGTCGCCTGACTGGGAGCTTGGACCAGACATTCGCGCTGAATTCAAACAACTGGTGGCGGATGGGATGCAAGTATACGTCGGTATTATCATTGGCAATCGTAATTTGCTTCTGGACTGACTCATGTCTTTACATTGAACGTCAATGGTATTTGAGAATATTCTGCATTACTGATTAATGGATACCTAGACCCTTCATAAACAATACGACCCTTCGTCTCGTTTCCTTCCTCGCACAATAGCGTTTATCAATTGGTCGTGCCAGCTTCTTGGCACTCAATTTAGACACCTGATCATGAAACAGCGCCAGAGCCTGCGCTGCATCTGGCCTTTTCGCCGGATCGTGGCGGCGGAGTTTTCGAATGAATGGTATGAGAAACTCGAGACCATCATATTTCTAGGTGGTAAGTTGAGCGCGAAAATATGCCGAAATTGAGGAATGTACATACCACCACAAATTCCGTTCGTAACATCTCTCCTACCAAACGGATATCGACCTTGATTCAGGGAGAGAAAGATGTAAGTCCCTGCAAATGAAATGCCAAAGCTCACACGTACCTTGAATGGATCGTATGGTACCGTCGCGGAGTTCTCAGGAATGTGCTTCCGCAGGCGGCCACACTCGCCGACGACGAGCCCTCGTGCATCGTTAGGGAAGTGGACGGAGAGTCCAAAGTCAATATAATAGTACTTTATGGGCCCAGCCTGTGTGCGAGTTTTTATGAGGTGGGGATCGGAGTCGTCGCATGTGTTTTCTTGAAGTAATTCATCCCACTTATCAACACTGCACTGTTTGGCATCGGGGTCGTCGCCGATGTACCGTCGAAGACGATGCCGGCCGTCACTGGTGGTCCACCAGACAAAATGGAATCCGCCAGGGATCATGCGGGATGAGTCCATGACCATGTTCTTTGTACAGATATCGCTGTTAGAGATCTAAATCGTTCGTAATTCATTCAAGGTTGGGAAACGGACGGACCCGTGTGCGATATTCTTGCTATGCAGAAATACGAGGCCCTAAACGATGGTTCGAATCTAAAGATCTGGAGGGTAAGGGATGACTCACCTCCAGGACTTGCTGGACGAATTCCGTGAATTCACCTACTGTTTCGAATGCGGGATGCCAACAATCCCGCATGCGGGGCATGACCATGAATGACCGTTCATCGTCCATGGGAATCAAGTCCAGCATTGGCAAGGTGTAGGCCCCCGCGCCCGGTTCGTTCGTCAGAAAGCCAGAGATTTGGGTATCTGGCGACTCCGTCGCGACAATCTTCAGCACAACTGCGGCGCCATCGGACATGCGTGTTGCATCGAGGACATTGACATCGTCCTACCCCGCGCATCGTGATCAGCTTTCAAAGAATATCAGAATTGAAGAGAACGAACCTTGCCTGCGATGGCAGTCTCTGTGAACGCCGGGGTCGGAAGGAACCAACCCGGTCGATAGCGTGGGCGCAGCATGTAGCCGCGCGCCTCCAACATCGGCTGGAACCTAGCCCATACTTTCTCCTGCTCCCTCAGGGTTATCCATGTAGCATCTGCCCATATTGGTAAAGATACAGGCTCGGACATGATGGTGAAAGGGAGGTCGCATGTGTTCCTTTTTAAAGGATAAGTACTATGTCTCAACCCCTATCTTGAATTCATTCTTAAGGGGACAGCCACATTCGAAAATATGGCAAAAGTCCGGACGTCTTCTTGGTCGAAGGGACCATCTACATCCACCGTTGGTTTATCGATGGTGCGCGGGTGAGTTGAACGTTGGTTGAACGTGGGAAGTTTGAACCAAGTTACCCTTTTTGGAATGCTATTTCTGTCACTGCTCCTGCTCGACTTCAGAAGGATAAATACATCACACAAACGCAACTAGCTCGAGACCCACAAAAATTCCAAAACCAAAAACCAATCAATACATTAACAACATTCGGAGACAACTACCTTGCGTTCGTCCATCGATATCTGGTTCTGGTTCTGGTGCTATGTATCCGAGTCTAGTACTACACTGCGTAGAATAGGTTGGGGCGTTTCGTCGTATTTTTTCTTCTTCTTCTTCTCTTCTTCTTCGTCCTTCCAAGACCTTCCAAGACCTTTTGTCTTCGGAACAGTGCAGCGATTAGTTACATAAATACAGAGTGGAAATGAGCCGAGATGGAAATGCAGACACGAGACGAGACGAGACGAGTGCGAAACGACAGCGAGATTGAGTGCGAGGAGAAGGGGAATTGATGACGAGTGAGTGAGAGGGAAGGGACCGTATATGTGGGATGGCGGGTGCAGGAGGAGTTTTGTGTTTCGCGGTCGGTGAAATCTAGAGTGAGATCCAGACTCTCCCCATGGGTGGAGTGGGCAGAGTCTCTGAGAGAACGGCGAGGGCTTCATGTCTGCGCATGAGCCGCCGCCGACGACATTTGGTCTGTGGGCACGCCCTGCGTTGAAAATGATCCATCAGCATACAGCCCACCAACTCGATTGCGAAAAGATAAAAACGAAAGGGCGAAGCGGACGAAGAGAGCGCCACATAATGCCGCGAAACCGCGAGCATCGTGTTTGACACCGCAATACAAAGAGAAACCAGTACACACCTTCGTCCGACAAGCCGGACAATTATTCCGCCCCGTCTCCAGCCAGCGGTCCACACACGACAAGTGGAACGCGTGCCGGCACGACAGCACGCGGATGTCGTCCTCCTCCGCGTAGTCGTCCAAACAGATCAGGCACTGCGACCAATAGCATTAGTTTAAGAGTTTAGACAAAAGGAAGACAAACGCACCCGCTCCACACAATTCTCCACCACCCTTCCGTCCTTCTCTGCCGCGGGCAGTGCGTCGCGGCGTATCACCTTGAGCCCCGCGCGCGCGATGTCTGCCTTGGACGCGGTGGGCGGGCGCGCGTAGCCGAGGAGCTCGGGGAGTTCTCTGTTGGTGGGTGGGGTTAGCGCGCGTTCGGGTCGGGTGTGTTATAAGAGGGAGGTGAAAGCGGGAGGAGGATGGACAAGCAATTGATGCAACGAGGAAGGAAAGCGAATGTGCAAGGTGGGTACGGGGAGGACAGGAAGTGTGTGAGGAAAGGGGTGACGGAGAGCAAAAACAAAAGGGAAGACACTCACAAAAGCGCCTCCAACGACTCTGCACCGCCCGCGCCGTTGAGGATGCCGTGCTCCGGCGGGTAGTAGCCTGTGAGCGAGCGTTAGCGAGGTTTAGCGAACGCGATTGAAGAGTGACGAAATCGGAAAAGGGAGGTCGGTGAGCGGGGAGGGCAAGAACGACGCATTCGCCGCCCTCTCGCGGGCTTTTGCCCTTTGCCCAGAAAGAAACATAAACGGACACTCACCCCCAATAACGTATATCAAAAACGTGCGCGACGCGTCCCCCGCCCCCGTCCCGCCCATCCCGCCCATCACCGGTGCCGGTGCCGGCGCTGGCGCGGCTGCTGGTGTCGCTCCCCCTACTCCTCCTCCCAATGCCTCCAACGTCGGCATCCCCTCCAGCCCTTCCTCACCGTTCACGTTTCCATTCCCATTTTCCCCACCCTCCCCACCCTCCTCCCCTTCCCCTTCCCCATCCGTACGCTCAGAAACAGAAACCGAATTACGACCCTCCGCCCCCGCCCCCGCCATCGACGCCGAGCTCGACCCCGCCCCCGCCCCGCCGGACCCCGAAGCCCCAGCCATCAACGCACTCATCCTCCTCCCCCTCAAGCTAGGCCGCCACCAGCTCCTCCTCCTCCGTGCCCTCTCAGCGTCTCCTTCCTGCCCCAACGTGGGCGTGGGCGTGGCGGACCGGGACTCGTCAAAGGAGGCGGAAGGAACGTCAAAGGAAAGGGAGGAGCGCCTCTGTGCCTGTGTCTGTGTCTGCACCCCCGCCTCGCCCATCGTGTTCGTGTTTGTGTTTTGCGCCCCCCGTTCCCATTCGCCCCCGTACCCGTACCCGTACCCGTACTCCGAGCAAAGGGAAGAGGCAGCGGAGGGAGGTCGCGTCCCGTATTTCCATTCGCACCCATATTGGCGTTCGCACCCGTATTAGCGTTTCCGTTTCCGTTCCCATTCAGGAAATCCCTTGCCCCACCCCCCAAACCACCCCACCCCCACCCCCACCCATCCCCATCCCCATCCCAGCCCCCAAACATCCCCATCGCCGCGCCGAGCGCGACGCTCTGCAGCCGACCACGATCACGGGGACGACCGTCTGCGGCTGCGGGGTGGTGGGCGTGGAGGGTGAAAGAGGCGAGGCGCCGTCCACCAAGGTCGAAGGTGTCGCGTCCCCGACGAGGGTGGAGGCGGGCGTCGTCGGTGCCGTGCTTGACGACCCTTCCGACCCAGCATCACCCTCAGAGTCAGAGCTGCTACTGCTACTGTTTCCCGACTCGCCCGGCGTCGAAGCGGGAGACGTAGTGGAAGTCGACGCAGCCGGGAACGGGAACCCTGCCCCCGTCCCCGCGCGGGCCCCGGGTGCGACGATCGCAGGGAAGCGGTAGAGGCGCCACCAGTTGACCGTGCCTGGGGGTTGGGGGGGTGTTGTTGTTGTCGATGCTGACGCTGATGCGGGTGCAGAGGTGGGTATGGGTTCTGATGTTTCTGTTTCTGTTTCCGTCGGCGTTGCGGTGGTGGTAGATGTCGACGCCGCACTCGTGCCCACTTCCTCTTCGGTTTCCACACCACTACCACCCTCCTTAGGCGCCTCCCCGTCCTCCCCACTCGGTTCCGACTCCGTCATCAGCTCCCCCGCCTCCACATCCGGTAGCGGCGTCGTCTCACCCTCCCCTTCCCCTTCCCCTTCCCCTCCTTCCACCTCTGCCTCTGCCTCTACCCCCGCTTCCGTCTCTGCAGCGCGCGCGGGCACGGAACCAGGAACAGGCACCCCAGGCCAAAGCGGCGCAGCCCCTTCCCCTTCCCCTTCCCTTTCACCCCCTGTTCCACCCGCAGCGGGCCCCCCACCAAGCGCAACCCTCAAATCCGCCTGCAGATCCACAAGGAACCGCTCAAACGTCCCCTCTTCCGGCTCCTCCCCTTCCCCATCTTCTTCTTGTTCGTTTTCTTGTCCTTGTCCTTCCTCGTTTTCTTGAGAGTGGGCATGGGCGTTTTGGTTTTCTCGTTCTTGAGCGCCTCCCGCCCCCGTCCCCGCCCCCGCCCCCGTCCCCTCAGACCTCGATCTTGTGTGGTTCCCTCCTCCGTTGTTAGAATTGGAGGTAGAATTGGAGTTCGAATTGGCGTTAGCAGAAGCAGAAGCACGCGCCCCACCCCCCCTCCGCACAGGCCCCAACCCCAGCCCCAGATTAAACGCGCGCGCCATCTCGGCGAGCATGAGCGCGCGCTCGTCGCGTTCGCCGAGGAGGCCGTGGCCGTGGGCTTGTTGTTGTGCTCCGTGTACTCCATTACCACCGTGTCCTGCTCCTTGAGCTGCGCCGAGTGGGTGGCTACCAGGTGCGGAGTTGGAGTTGGAGAACGGCGACGGCGGCGGCGGCGCGCTCGAAAACGGCGACAAAGGCGGCATCGGCGTCGGCGTCGGCGTGTACCCTCCCCCTCCCCCCCCTCCTCCCGCCCCAAACGAAGGACCAGAACTAGAAGAAGGAGAAGAAGGACCAGGAAACGCAGGCCCCAACCGCTCGCGTAGGGCGCCCCACGCATTCCTTCGGGGCGGGCTCGCGGCGAAGGGCCGCCCGGGCGCGCCGATGCCGGATGTGTTTGTTGGGTTGGGCGCGTTCGTGGTCGCGTTATTGGAGAAGGGGGAAGAGGGCGAGGTGTTATTCGCGTTATTGGAGAAGGGGGGAGCCGACGTAGAGGGAGACAAAGGAGAAGGAGAGGTGGGAGAGGGAGGCAAAGCAGACGCGGACGCTGCGCGGGCCAACAGAGCGTCGGAGGAGCCGGTGAGGAGGGAGGCGGCGGTGGCTTGGGCTGCGACCCTGTGTTGTGTCGATGCCGATGTCGAGTATAATTGGAGCATAATTGGGGGATAAGGATATGAATAGAAGGAAGGTGATTAGTATCTCGACCCCAAAAAATGAATCGCGCAAAGATTTAAAGAAAATTTAAAAAGGTAGAGCAAGGGAAGGGAAGAGAAGGAAATGGGGAGAAAGAGGAAGAATAAAGAAAAGACGCACGTCAACAACGTCCCAGCACATCGATGCTGCTGCTCGAGATGGCTGGCACCGGCGCTGGCGGTGGGGAATTGGCGCCGGGATTAGCAAGCGCCGGGGTGGGCGGGCGCGGGACGTCCGTGGTGTGCACGACGCCCTGCACCACGACCAGCGTGCCCGGCGGCGGGAACGTCCGCGGGTGGTGTGCCACCGGCGCTGGGGTGGGGCCGGGGATTGAGGTTGAGATTGAGGTTGGGACTGGGATTGAGACTGGGATTGAGACTGGGATTGAGACTGGGATTGAGACTGGGATTGGGATTGGGATACCTGAGGCAATTGCGGTATTATTTGCGGCAAAGAAGAGCGCTGCGGCATCGGCGTGGGCGGGCGGTCGCGCACGCGGGGGGACATGTCCATGGCCTCGCCCTCGCCTTCCGAGTCCGAGTCCGAGTCGTGCGGGAGCTGCTGCACCTCGACGTGCACGCGCTCCACCTCCTCCTCGTCGTGCTCCGAGTCGTCTCCGGGTAATGCAGCGTCAACGGGGACGGGGACGTCCAACGCAGGCTCGGGCGCTGGTGTTGCTGGGCGGAAGGCGCGGGACCAGCGCCTCGACGCACGTCGACTGTCGCTAGGTGTACCACCCGCACTCACATTCGCGCTGGGGGTAGTACTCGAGCTATGCCGCCGCTTCGCCACGAGTCCACGGATGGAATTGCGCAGACGGCGCGGCCGTCCCTCTTCCTTGTCCTTGTCCTTTTCCTCTTCTTGCACACCCTCCACCACTCGCCGTTCCCGTATACTCTCCTGTCGTCGTCGTTGTCGTTCTGCCTCTGCCTCTGCTGGCGGGCGCGGAGAGTGCGAGGACGCCTGGCCCATGGTGTATGGCTGGCGGTAAGGTACAGAGAGTGGCGGTGTCGGCAGGCCGAATATAGTCACCCGATACGGGTGACACAGCTGTGGTGCTCTCATTCAACCTGTGTCTGACTTTAGCTTCAACCTGTGTCTAACCTTCCTAGACATTCCATTAAACAGCTTTCTGATACACGTTCCTCTCCATGACGCCGACGATGAGGCCTTTCTGCTACCCGTTCCACTAAGTCCCCGTCGACGGCGATAGCACCATGAATCTCCAGAATGGGCCCATCTTCTCGTCGATGCTTGCCTACCATCCTTAATTCACCGACGCTCTACATGCGTTCTGCACAGCCCGCGCACTTAATCGATGCGACGAATTTAGGTGCGCAGCAGAGGCGCCGGCACACCGCACAGTGGAGGCATGCCCCACACGTGGAGCGTCCCGGCTCAGCGTCCCACTCGGAGGGTATCCATCTGTCTTTAACTTACTCCTTACGCTTCCGCTTATTTCAATCTGCATACGCCGCCGGACTCCGACACTAGCACTATCCCATAGTACTTGATTGACCACGCCCCACCTCTACTTGTCTCCCGGCCAACCCTTCAACTTGGGCTCGAATATTCGATATCTGATATTTCAATGCCAACCGTACCGTACACCCCTGAAAAAGAAATTCATCCACTGGCAAACAACAAAACAAATCCTTTATGTACCTCACCGTACATATCCAGCACCGCTGCTTGAACTGTACTTGTCGTCACGGTTGAACGTGAGCTTGAGCGTGAATCGTCCACTCCTGCCAGCACAGCTAACTTACAAGATTGAAAGAAAATGTGATTCAAAACCGACATCACGCAATCCCAACTCCACTCCACTCTCAACCGCAACTTCACTCTCAACCCCACTCTTAATCTACGTCAATGGGGGTTTTTTTTTGGGCGACCCGTCCGCCTTCGTCTGCATCTCACTCTCACCCGCCCTCGAATTCAACTTCAACTCGACCCCGACTTGACCCGGCCTCGCACCCGGCCCCGAACTCCACCTCAGCTGATCAGCCCCGGGCCGGCCTCGCCCTGGACTCGCACTCGGCCTAAACTCGACCTCAGCCCGGTCTCGCCCTGGACTCACACTCCAACTCGAACTCGCACACGACCTAAACTTGACCTGAACCTCGTCCGAGTCTAGTCTGTAGTTAACCGCGCCACCGTGTATCGGTGGCCTGCTTATTACAAATCATCGGAGTTTCAAATTTTGCTACTTCCAGGACCCCCCCGTATTCAAACTTCCAGAGGCAAAGGGTATTTAAATGCATGTCTGACCCCAAATATCTCTTCCGCACTCGAATTCAACTTAAACTCGACTTCAGCCCAGCCTCGAACTCGCACACGACCTAAACTTGACCTGAACCTGGTCCGAGTCTATGCGAGGCACAAGCACCAAAATTGTTGTAGTGTTTGTCTGAGAGACAAGGTCCGAGTCCCCAAGCTGAGTCCAACATTCAACGTAACGTAATCAAGCATTACCTGGGTTGGACTGGATTGGGTTGGCATTGGCATTGGATTGGATTGGATTGGCACTGAATTGAATTGGCGCTGGATTGGCACCGACGGCCCGCGTTCACATTTGACTCCGACGCGAGCATATCACAAGCCAAAAACCTCCAACTCCAACTCCAAATCACCCTCGAATCAAAATCACCCTCAAAAAAAGAAGAAGAAGAAGAAGACGGAGCCTCATAAAACTTGTAAAGTGTGATTTAACGATTCAAAATAATGCCAAGTACCTGGTTCCCGGTGTCCCAGGACGGGTTGAAGTTGAAGGTTGAGGTTCATGCTATGATAGACGTCGTGAATCTCTAGATCTCCTAGTCCCTCCTCTCATCTCTCGGAGGCGTCCCGCCTTCAAGTCCTCGTCACCTTATACCTTATATCGATATATAGACAAGGGCATGCTGGCACTTCACTCGAAATCTGAAACTGAAACTGAATCATTCAGGCTCGGCGACGGGACGCAATTCTCACGAAAACACAGCATAAACATAACCATAAAAGCGCAATCTCACCGAAAATCTAAAAACCAAAAATGCTTCAACGTTCAATGGTCAAATCCAGCCCCCTGCCACTGTACATCACAGCACTTGCTTCGTTTACATCATAGTGGCGATAATATATAACCTACCACAATTTAAATTATTAGGACACCTCTCGACTCGGACTTGGAATAAAATTATAATCATATCATTATTTCTGTTCCAAGACTTGACGTGGGCTTGCATGAATCCAATCCGACATCTGAATTCAACCAATTTTTTTTTTTGGCGAGGTGTCCGAAGGTTCTGGCCATGGAGAGGCAGGTCCCCACGGGGTGTGATGTGCGATGTGCTGTCGAACTATCCAATCATCCAATCATCCACGGCAATAAAACGTGCACACGTGCGAGCTGGTGCATATTCAATTCCCAGGCGAGGCGATTACATGGCCACAGTGCGCGCCTCGCGGTACTCAGAGCTCGAGGGAAATGGAAACGGAAACGGATCGAATGGATAAGGCGTCATTTATAAAAATGTCAGTACTTCTGCGAGCGCCAGGAAAAGGCGCCCAAACGGAAACAGGAACAGGCTTTTTTATTATAACAAAAAAAAGACGGGGCAGCAACTACTAGTACGACCTCGGGCAGGCTCCAAATCAGCAAATATTTGCGAATGCGGAAATGCCTGGTGCGTCACTGTTCCAACTTCCAGGCCGGACAACTGACAGCCTGGTGAAGTAATGGTAATGGCGCCGACGAATTCGAATTTGTAGACGCCTTGAAGATACTGACATTCGATGAAAAACGGAGCGATGCACTATGTATGTATTCGCCTCGCGACATAGAGCGCCGTTTATTATAATACTAATCAATCTCGGTATACATGTGAACCTATTTTTCTTGCCGGTGGTCACGGTTAGCGTACGGTTCCGTGGATGTGTTTTCTTTTAAAAAAATAGCCAACACCGATACCGTGACGCCGGCATCTTGATGAAAAACTTCCCACAACTTGAGATCGCCGCCTCACTAGAGCTGTTTGGCAAGTAATGTAAACCAAAAATATGCTGAAAACCTAAGCGAAACTTGATGCAAAAACTTTGCTCCACAATGTAAACGCTGTCCCAAAATATAGTCAGACAACCAAAAGATAGTGTAAACTCTCAGCTCCACAATGTGAAACGTTCTGGGACTCAATGTAAAAAAAGTCACTTTACATTGCTTGCCAAACAGCTCTACCCTGCCTTCAATTTTTGACCTCAGGCATCCGCTTTGATCTCAAAGCTGAGTCCAAATCCCCGGATTTTAAATTGCTCCGTCATTTGTTATGGCAAGTGGCCGGCTAGCTAGTTTGGCCGGATAGGCATGCTCAGTCACAGATAGTACCCGCACCGAATTATCCGGCTTCATCGAATATTAATCCATAGCGGCTCCAGAGGTAGGATAATATCAATTTATTGAGGACAGGAACGTTATCGGGGCAGGAAAAAATCAACCACGGGCGAGTATAAGGGATTTCGAACATGCCCGAGATGCCCACGGTCAGTACGGGTAAGCAAATCGAAAGGCAGAAAGGCAGAAAGGTAGAAATGCAATCCGAAGACGTCGCTCATGTGTAATAACGCAATATGGCTTTACAGTAAATTTCAGTTATTCCGGCGTACGTTTCCACTTCTGACACTGTGTTGTGCATGTGAAGTTCAATCTAGCTTGAACTTCAACAGACCTGCCCTCTGCCTCGAAGCCTCACACCTTCCTGGTCCTCTCATCGGAGCTACAGCAACTCATCTGCGAGATTTGGAAACTTGCAGACGAAGTTTGGAAACTTGCAGACGAAGTTTGGAAGCAGATAGGGATTGGTACGGCTCAACTCCAGGTCAGAAATCGCTGACCCGGACCCAACCCCGCTCTCACCCAGACCCTGAAGTCGGGTCAGGGTCGAGGTTAAACCCGGGGGTCAGCGGGTCACCTTGGGGTCACCCGCGGGATTGGTCGTGGATAAAGCCCGAGACGTATTACAATTGTAGACTATGACATTATCGAGCGAGGTACGAGCTAAGGTACGATAAAGCGTCTGTCTAGAGAGACTAACTATGACACAGCTCATTGCAACATGTACTCATTCTCGTAACCGTCCTCAAACTCAGGCTCCTCCGGATCTTCACTGTTCTCTCCCTTCTGAAGGTCCCATCGGCGGTAGCATTTGGAGAGTTCTGCGGCAATCAACAGGTGTCAATGTCAATAACGGGTCAAACCCGGGTTGCCGGGTTAAATCTGAGACGACCCGGCTCAGACCCGACCCGGACCCGGCCGGGTCAACCCCGACCCGTACCAATCCCTAGAAGCAGAAGACAGGCTTTCGCCAAACCCCGGTCAGATCCTGGGATGTGCCGCGATCACGCGAGCTCAATGCGTCTCTTCAGGATAATAATATCAGAGTCTTCAGGAACGAGAGGGTGATACAGTGGAACAAAATTCACAGCCGCTGGAGCAAGGCACACCCAAAAAGAAATGATTTATCTCCGCTTCAGAGTACATGGTGTTGCTTAGCGCAATAGCAGCATAGTGAGGGATAACATGATACACGAAAAGTAAATGACTGGCGCACTCCTTCGGCTCGTGCTCGGGGCTGCATTAGCATTTCCACCCGTCGGGGCTGCGGTAGCATTTCCACCCGGGCTCGTGCTGGGGACTGCAGTAGCATTTCCGCCCGGCTGCTGCAAAACCATGGACTGGATGCTGCACGTAACTCGCCCATTGCTCACAGTCGAACTGACGCCGCTGACCTGGAAAGAGGTCTGACTGGCATATGGTTTGTCGCTGCACCAGGAGCCGTCCGTGCCGTTAGAGACCTGTGCTTCATGTAAGCCATGTCTGAATCCTTATCGTAAACCCAGGGCACATCAGGGACTTACTATAGTAATGTCGGTGAAAGTGAGGGGACCGAAATCCCAGACCTGGTCCCATAGCTCAATTTCAAAGACCGCGTACGGGATGTGGTCTGCTTTCGCAGGGTCTGCGCAGGTTTGTACGTTAATAACTGAAGAAAAAGTGTTAAACCCTTGAGCAATGTACCTATCATTGGAAAGGAGTTTGTTGCCTCCTTAGTGGTCCCAGGGACAGACAAAGTGATGCTCCAGGTGTCATTCTTCTGCATATTGAACCGCACATCGTCACCCTCGTCAACACCGAACGCAACATACTGCACATCCTGCTGACCAGCGGGATCTTCTGTAATGGCGTAGTACCACGTATTGTTGATGGACCATTTCCCGGTGCCGCCAGAGAGCACCGGCTGGAGGACGCCGCCGAAGTCGGGTAGGAAAAGGCCGGGCCAGAGGTAGTAGAACCCTTGGTGTGGGAGATGGGGAACGCGCATGGTACCTGCGAATTGGACCATGTTTTGGCCTTGAGGCAGTGCATATACGACGTTGTAGATGTGGGTCGGTGTCTGGGGTAGTGTTGCGGCTTGCACGGTCAGAATGGTCGCCAGTAGGGCGGCCAAAGTCTTGAGTTGCATGATGATGACCGGTGTGGCGGTCTCAGAGGACAGAAGGCCTTTAGTCTTTCCTAGACAGACGCTTCAATGTAACTTACGTCGAAGGGCTTGACACGTTCGTCACGGTAAGATGCTAACCATCAACGCTTGATCCGCAGAATCTATTGGTCACCCGACCGTGCGACGAAGAGAAGTAAGAGAGGGATGGAGGTCGTCCTTACGTCTATATCATATTGAGCTCTCGCTCAGTGAAATCCGCGTTTAACTGACCCTTATATTCGAGCACTGGGCCGAAATACCCGGCGGAAGGTTTTCGTTGAGGAGTTTTTTCGGAATCGCGATGACTGTCCGAAAAAGGATCTGTCATGATGCAGATAAGAGGCGTACTTCGTCCAGATCATACGAACGCCAAGGTAATGAAGCACAGGTGCACGCTAATGCAGAAGTGTTCACTACAGGGGCGATTACGGCACATCGCGTCAACGATGTGGAGCGCAGTATGGCGGTAGGCAAATGGGTGCCAACAAAATTGCCAGGGCTAATGCAATTCGTATCTGGTTCACCGCGACCTCGCAGCGCTTACTGTTGCTGTTCGGACACCGACCACTTGCCGAGATGCAGCGCTAAATTATACTGCCTTTTCGTTCCAATTTTACCCCAGACGGTGCACTGCTGACCTTGAAGTCGATGAGAAAGGAGCTCAAGCTACGATATTTAAAGTTTCCGGTTCCTGAGCGGGACCGTGCCGTGTAATTCTACCTACCTACCGGTGGTTACCGTACGGTTCCGTGGTTGTGTTTTTTTTAGCCGAGTCCTGAAGCCGATTACTTAAGCGCTATCAGCATCAGCTGATTTCCCACGGTTGTGTTTCAATTTTCAGACTATATCTGTGGGGTGAGATCAGTATAAGTGTGGTCAATGAAAAACATCTAGAGCAGTTATCACTGGGGCGATCCGTTTGGAATACCGTGGGTAAAACGGCCTTGAGAAAAAAGTTCAGTGAGTTTTACAGATGATTTAGATCGCCGTCTGCATATGGGATATTTCCGACCTCCTATAGAATGCAAGTATGTTCACCAAGCAAGAAGCGCAGAAAACGTTCAAAGAATGTGTAATTGAATACATGCATTTCATCTAGGTAGGGAGGACGAGGACGACGAAGGGGAATCCCTCTGAACAGGATGCAAGGATGTGGAAGGGGGGTTCGTCTGAAGAAGATGCAAGGACGCGGAAGGAGGATTATTCTGAAGAGGAAAGGATGAGGAAGGGGAGTCCGTTTGCAGAGGATGCAAGGACAGGGAAGGGGGGTCCGTCTGGAGAGGATGCAAGGACAAGGCAGGGGGTTCCGTCTGAAGAGGATGCAAGGACGAGGAAGGGGGGTCCATCTGAAGAGGATGCAAGGACGAGGAAGGGGGGTCTGTCTGAAGAGAATGCAAGGACTCGAGATTCTGCACAATCGCTTCCACCCTGGTCAGGACCGGCCCAGATGATGGTTTGCTGGCATATTCTTTCAACGTGCCCTGAATTGTCTTTCGCGCCTCGGGATCCTTCAACCATGCATACCCAACGTGATTGGCGTACATATTGAAAATCTCGGAATGTATGAGCTCCTCCAACAACTCGGCATGGCGAGGTTCGGATTTTACTAGTGCCAAGACATTATGCATTCCTTCTGCGAGCTGAATTTGGTAGCTTGGGTGAATCGGTCCCCGAGGAGCATAACTAATGTGGCGCACGGTTTCTGCGGCTTTGTAGGGAAGAAAATCGTGGGTGCAAGCACCGAGGAATTCAGCAAGGAGGGCAAGCCTTGCTTCGCTAATCCGATTGTTCTTGTACTGAAAACCTTCATGAGTCTCGGGAATGCTGGGAGCATCGAGGAGGTCTGAGGGGATGTCGATACTGGTCTCTGTTGGAAGTACTGCATGCCTTAGTGGAAAGATTCCAGGTTCGTTACCATAGAGCAATCCGAATAGAACTCTTGCTTTGACCATGACAATGACGGAGAATGTCGTTGGTGAGGGTTCCACCCTCTCCAATGCCTGGATAAGAGAATCGTACAGCGATACTACTGGGCCCCATCCGAGTGACGTTGTACGCCACGTCGCAGTCATTATTTCATCGGCATTTTGTACAGAAGACAGAGTTGTCGGAAGGGATGACCAAAGATAATTGTTGCGGCCAGTCTCGCGGAAAAAGCCTTGCAGAGCGTCGTCGTCCTTACGTGCATTGAGGTAACGAATGATCGCAGAAGGGATACGCCTGGGTTCATCTGGCTGCCAATATTTAAACAAGTTGTGAGTGATAGTATCGACCCAGTCCATGTTCTTCATGGAATCGAATTCAACTTGATGGGAAAATATCACTTCATCGAGGGCCCTCTCCAGGGGCATAACGATATCGGAGAATGGAGCAGACTCGGAGTCAGTAGGCCTGATCATATTCAATGTCTTTTCCCATTGATATGGAACAGAATTCAAGTAGCGGCCTGACAGTGCGAGATAGTCGAAGAAGATTAGACGAGACAGCACTCCACGAAATTCTCGGGCAGCCAGGTCAAATCGTGCAGCGCCGCCCACGGATTTCATCAAAGATTGCCCAAGAATGTCGATGTTTGTCTTCCAGAAAAAAGTTTCTATTTTATCAGTCACGCCTAGCAAACCCGAAACGCCTCCCTTTTCTATGGCGACCCAGTCCTGAATGGCGTTGCCATTAATATTTGCTTGGTATTGGGCAAGACCATACGTCATATCACAGAACACGCTCCATTGCAATAGCGCATGAACCGAGATGGCATAAGGTCGTGTGTCGTGCTGCGCGTCGAACATGAACCGATGTATTGGCCCCCAGGAAAAATGTGATACCCTAGATGTCGGGTGTGTCCGGGACTCAGAGACACCGGATAGGCTGGCTATGGCCCACATGGCCTTGAAGCAAATGATTCGACGACGTCTACTGTCTTCAATGGAGAGCAATCCACTGTCACAGCTGCGTAAGAAATTCTCTATGCGGGCAGCCAGAGACAGTTCCGGATTGTTGAGTAGTCTCTCGATATGAGCTGCATATGCGTGACGCCGTCTGTCTGGGCCCCATAGAACATCGGGAATAGTCTCGACGAACGATTGCAGCTCTGCATCGTTGGCCAAAGACTTGACCGTCCATACGAGAGCTCGATCATCACGGACGGTTTGTGCAGGTGATTTCTCCATTGCCAGCTGGGCCATAGCTTCAACTATTGTCATTGTTGTTAGATCCCGACTTTGAGGTCCGTCGGGTGGTCTGTGATGCCCCGCCAGAGCATCAAGATATTTTGTAAACCACGCCAGTAGGCGTTCGTGAGAGGTGTTCGATAGGGACAGTCGAGGTGAAGTATGGGAAGGAGGGTTAAGGAGAGATACACCCCCACAACAACCGCTAAAATCGCGACAGCCAATCTTGCAATCGCAATGTTGATGGGGAGGAGAAACGCAACAAGCACTGCGTTCAGGCGGCCCGGAGACCGAGCCTGTCTCCCTGGGTGGCCCTGTGCCTACGTGCCGAGACCGACCCTGCCGCCATCACATCGGCACAGGTCTGCCTCCCTTAGCCGACCTGGTCCTCCGTTGCGTAGGCAAACCCTTCCTCCCTGTGCCTACCTGCCATGACAAAAAATGATAGTTCCTGCCACTGCCAACTCTTCTACATTTGGGAGTCTGCCGGTATGCACACTCCATTATTTTAGGCACACAGCCTCACACAGCACATCAAAATTCTTGATAACCGAAGCTTCACGGCAACCCTGCACTAGCGGATTCACAACGTTGGTGGGTGTGGCGAGATTACTTTCGTTCATACTGCACAGTACGGTTATGGGGCGCATTTTCAGAAGGTAGAGTCAAAAATTGAAAGCGTTGTTTGGCCCAGGGTGATCGCCTCTCGTTCGGCTGACGGCATTATGCCGGCATGTCGTCAAATTGCCGGAAGAAACTCTCACCACTCGTGCACAACTTATGTACACGCTTTTGTGAGTTTCCTGAGCAGTATGCGACCGCCAGAGACGAAGAACTGACCTACCCAGAAATTGGCAGAGGCAGGCATAGTCTGCCTACCCCCAGGTCTGCCTCCGAGGGTAGACAGAGCCTCTGCCTACAGGCCCTCTGAACGCAGTGAAGTCCTGCAAAGAAGAATACGAGGGATGCGTGTAGAAGCAATGGAATTATGTCCACGACAGTGTGCATGCTGAATCGCTTCAAGCCGTAATAGAGGTACGAAAAAATCCGCGCACGAATGACCGGGGAAGAGTGCTTGTCTGCTCTGTGCAAAAAATCGCGTGCCCACTGCTCCACAAGAGTTGCTATCAGTGCGCAGGTCAGGCTGAGGCCAAGACTAATGAACCATAGCCCATTGCATATGAGCGATGTCGCCGGCGGGCTGAAGTGAGAACTTGGTGCCGCTGCGGGGACGGTGCTTCCATTAGCAGCTGCCGCCAGCTGTTGGGATATCTGGGCCAGCAATTGCACGGTGGAGTCTCCAGAATTGGGCGCAAGAGTCTTGTAACTTTCAATGATGAAAGCTGTGAGACTGGCTGAAAAGAGACCCGCCTTGGAAGTGCCGTACTCAGTAACGATCCGGTTCATACATGGAGCACCTACAAATATAAGCATTCCTGCCATATCACTTTTCCAGCTCTCCACCAGGACTTTGTCATACTTGTCAGCCTCGGAGATGTAGACGGACCAAAGCTTCGATGCTGCGGCTTCCTCATCGGGATCATCGCCTCAAGTCCCCGAGGATGCCTTAGGTCGTTTTGCTCGTCATAGGAAGATCACATACCTTTTTCCTGGATCCTAGCATTCCCGTTCTCTATGTCTGGCATGGAGAATTGAACGAAATGACCTGTTAAGCACCCGTCGTTGGGTAGTAGTGGAGGAGGGTATCCGGTGCGTATTGTAATATCCACTGGCGGACGACACAATGGGGGGATAAGAGGTAGGATTAGTTATATGCTACAATTATACGGACAATTAAGCTATAAAAGGCAGAAATGCAACAGCAAGTACAATGTGCAAGGCGTCAGTCTATCGCTCGCATGGTGGCGGCAGAAGCCCGGGGACAGCGGGAATTCCGCCTAAATACCACTGCTGTGGTAGATGATGTGCGTAGGTAGCTAGGTAGGATTAAACGGCACAGTCCCGCTCAGGAACGCCGGGTCCAGGAAGTATTATCCTGATGTACATGCACTAAATAATATAGCTACTACATCATCGTCCCTATATGGATATCAGTCTGAAATTCCTGATTGGGATACTGTAGTCCGTTCACGCGTGTCACCTGTCACCAAAGGTGTTCATTTTTCAACTGTCCATTTCTCGAATCTCGGCAACCATGGGAAACTTCCCGTAAATAGACAGGTTGCGCAGCCTATGACTCTCACTCTCACTCTCACCCGGCCACGAACTCGCACTTGGATCTAAACTCCAGCTCGCACTTGACCTAAACTCGATCTCGCACCTGCACTCGACCTAAACTCGACTTCGCACTCGACCTCGGTCCGAGTCCAAGCAGCGGCAAGCTTCAACATTCAACGTAATCGAGCATTACCTGGGGTGGATTGGATTGGATCGCACTGAATTGGCATTGGAGGAGACGTTGACGGTCCGAGTCCGCGTTTACGAGCATTAAGAGCGAAAACCGAAAAGCCCAAAGCGAAAATCGAAAAAAAAACTCCGACTGACGCTCGAATCAAAAAATATTGTCATACTTGGTTCTCGGGTCATACGTACTCTGTCCCAGGACTGGTTGAGGTTGAGGTTGAAGTTGACGTTGACGTTCCCTGCTTTCGGAATCTCCTCTCAGCCTATGGTACCACGCCGTCTCGGTCTCCTCATCTCCGCCCGGGCACTTCACTTAAAATATCCGGACTCCGGGACGCAATTCTCGCTGAAATATAAGTGCTCCAACTTCAATGTTCAACGGTCAACGGTCAAATCCGGCCCTTCATATATATACACACAATGGCAATAACCTGCCACAATTTAGGACAAACTCTCTTCTCTTCTCCTTCCGATTCGACTTCAAGTTGAATTAGAATATAATTATATTATTGCAGATCGGAGTCTTGCCGTGAATTCAGTCCGAACCGTTCCAAACCCTTCCAGCTTTCCCTGCGAGGTGTCCGAAGGTTCGGAGAGGCAGGTGCAGGCCCGGTGTGCAGTAGAATATATCCACGGCAATAAAATGTGCACATGGGCGAGATGGTGCTGGTGCATATTACCAGATAAATGCCACCGTGGGATAAATCCTGCTTAGCTTGGCTTAAACCAAGTGTGTTTTGGCGGGAAGTTTTCTTAAACTGTTTAACTGGTTTAAACAAGTTTCAGCCTGCCACTGCAATAAATGCCTATGCTACTAACCACCAGCGTCATTAAATCAACATTAAACTCATTAAACTGGATTAACCCATTCAAATTGCTTTAATCGATAGATCTGTTTGACCCATTTAACGTCTTTACACCAGTTCAACCGGTTTAACCAGTTTAACACATTTAAGCCGATAAAACTGACTAGCGACCCGTAGTCACGCTTGGTCAAAATGAACCGCCTGCTCATGGGGAGTTCATTGGCACCTTTTAATGACGGAAGTGGCGGGAGTGTGTGTGCTAAGTCAACTGGGGAGGGCTGCTGGAGATAGAAATGGGTGCGCTGAAGGCCAGGGTACTGTGTTCGCGGTGGCAGCTGCCGGAGATCAAGATCATGAGGAGCCAGCCGAAGGTCGGGGCTCGGGGCTGCATCAGTCAGTTCCAGACTCCAGAGAACGATGGGAGAGGATGAAATGGCTGAATAGGATAAGGACACAGCACCAAGTTCCAACTTGAAGGACATGGTGGTTCTGGACAAGGTTGAAGTCCGTGTTGTATTGTATTTGAATTTATTTGGCTTGTTTCTTTGTTCAAACATTGTTCGCTTTTGTTTCGATGCCACCGTGAGCTTCACGGCTCTTTCTCTTTCCCGTCATCGTCTCCACCTCCAGACACAGCTCTGGTATAATCTGCCACCTTCCCGAGTCTCGCTGCCTTCACTATAGAGTGTCAATTTGGTAAGGCACCTTCTAGTTTCCTCATCGTCGAATCTCGCGATGCCACTGGGAAAAAAATTCTGATTTTCCCCTGTCCGATGCTACCGAATCGGCACAATCGGATCGCTCACTATCCATCGGTTTTTGGAATTGAATTATGTGCTGCGAGGCCGGCGTTTGAATAAATAACACGGTGTGTATATTCACGGTTACTTTGTTGATACACACTTGATGTTACAGGTCAAGCCCGACACACTAACACATATTTCACCTCCACCGCGTCAATAAGCATCTCTTTATGATCAGTGTAACTGTTTAACTCGACGGCTTGAATAGTTGACGGGTTAAATTGGCTCAATCCGTTTAATTGGTTTAATGCCACGAGGTCGCCTGTAGCGCAGATATATGTGGTGATTGTAGGACTGAACTAGCATAAGCCGGTTAAACAGTTTAAACAAAGTTCCCGCTAAAACACCTTTGGTTTAAGCCAACCTAAGCAGGTGACAGACATGGGCGCCTGGCGATAGATCTCGGAGGAAAACGGAAGCGGAAATGGGTAAGGTGCCATTTATAGTACTTCTGCGCGCCAAGAAAAAACGTCCGAACGGAACGAAGTTTTTCTTTTTCATAATAAAAAACGAGGTAGGACGGCGCGAGCTCCGGCTGCGCACGATGTCGGGCTCCAAATAAGCATTTCCAAAAATGCCTGTGCCCTGGAGGCGAGGGGGGCGTCACGGTTTCAACTTCCCGGCCCCACAACTGACAGCCTGAGTGAATAGTAATGGTACCGAATTCGCAGATGGTGCCGACCTTGAAGATACTGGCATTCGATGATAGGAGCTCAGGCTGAGATACACGTAATACTAGCTCTTCTCCGACTCGTGGCCTGGAGGCGAGGGCTACGGTATAAAAGCCATTTTTCGTACAATATTTATTTATCTGGTGGTTAGCGTTGTTGTGTTTTTAGCCGAGTCCTACATGAGCCGATGAAGCCGTACGACATCCTTTCCCACGGTTGAAGAAAAGAAAAAAGAAAAGGAGGGAAACTGCATACAGTAGTGAGAGATATGACCGATAGCTGGATATACAATATGTTACATAGGAAGAATGGGTCATACCTTTTGTCCTCTAATCTTGAATTTTCAGGCTATTTCTGATGCTGCATGCATAAGGCGAGATATGAGTGATGCTTGTGGTAAGCTTGTGGTCAACGAAAAACCTTTCCAAACCCTGGTCCAAACGTAAGAGCGATTATATCCCCCTAATATTATGTTGTTAATCTCGCGCGGATATGGAGAAGAGAGCTCACTATTAGACGAGTTGCGTAACAGCCACTGGAGCCACGTGGTGGCTAATTTGGTGTGCGCAACTCAGTGGCTGGTGGCTCGAGTGGCTGATGAACCGAAGGCCAAATCAGCTGTTATTTGGTCCCAGAAGGAGGGTTAGTGAAACTCTCTATGTATACATGTCTATGCAGACGTCCTGGAACTACTCCCGCTTTGCCATAATATCGACTCACCTCGGGTATAGTGTTTTGTGCTCCAGTCAGTGACCATAAGGACTGGGTGCCTATAGACGATCGATACCATTTGCAAATGACTCAATTCCACCAGAAAAAGAGGTCATTTATCCAGCCATTTGAGCCACCAGCCAGTTGCGCACACCACATCAGCCACCACGTGGCTCCAGTGGCTGTTGCGCAACTCATCTATTGTCGCTGGAACTGTTCAACCACAAATAATACATCTCACTACCATAGTAACAGAGGAAGGAACGTCCCTGGTGCCAGCTGTCCGACATACTAAGTATTTGGAGCTTAAAGGGTTCGAATTCCACGGCGATCCATATTCAACTTGAAGGCTGGGAGACTCTGAGAGACTCCGGGAGGGCTGGTGAGAGAAGCATTGGTTCTGTGCGGGCAATAAATTCGCTTTAAATAAAAAATAGGAGGGAGGCCATGGCCATTCAGTCCCAAGTCGCCAATATTTCGATTGTTCAGCGGCAGTTCAACCTAGTTCAACGTTGACAATGCGCACGTGACGACATGTTCAATTCTGTTCAACGATCATGTGATGTGAACGTTCAATTTGGACAGGCTGGCCAAGAGACTGCGATTCAGGTTTCCAGATTTAACGGCTAAAATCTATGATTTCGGGTAAGATATAAAGAAATAATCGACTGTTACACACTTTGAACCCAGATATCAAGTTACGGTTCAATTGACATAATACGTTCGGAGGGGCCGGCGGTGCCAAAATTTGATCCAAAACCACGGCCAAACTGGCCTTCCGGACTGACTTGACAAGAACCTCAGTTTCTCGACGCATCCTCTTCCACCACGCTCTATGTATGGCTCTTGAAATGTAGAAACCGCTGGTTTTGATTTCGGCGGACGAATACGTCAAGCTATACAACACAACAGCAACGACCCGACGCTCAGGGTTCCTTCAAGTTGCAAAAAATGCAAAGTAATGGAAACGGCGGTTAAAAAGGTGGGTACGGTAACGATGCAACGAAAGGTTTTCCCATCTCACGGATATGCAGTTGTTGCGCTGTTCTCTATGCAGGGCGGTGGAGTATTGTTCAATGCAATGTGTGCGTCGACATACAACGACTCTCGTCCAACGTTTTTTTAAAAAACAATGACTCGGATCAGCAAACCGACGATTGGAAGGGGATTGGCTTGAGAAAGATCGTGGGCGAAAATCCACACAAACGCGAATGCAAGTGGTTCAAGGTCCGTTATAATTCATTCAAGCCTCGCTTCACTACCAATCGTCCTTCAGCGCGCGATGGAGGTTTAGCCGCAGGTGGACGCTATCCAGAAACTGTTCCCGTGGTCCGCCAGTGTGAAGGGCCCACGAAAGGTGGTACGTCCTCGAGCACGTCCTTGGCTCGTCACTGAAGCGTCTCAGCCGTGTATCCCTAATCAAATCGAGGCGCTTTTGGGGTTCAGGGGAGAGGGTGCCGTATATGGGTACTGGCGCGAGCCCGCATCCATCAACACGATCCACGACTCGGGTGCGCCTCATAGAACGTGGTCGAAGGGTTACATCTGCCATGGGTAAAGTGCCGTCCACTGTTATGTATAGGATTATCTGATACGCGGGTAACCACCAGCTGCTATAATATCTTGTATAATATATTATTATATCGCCTGTAGGAGCTGGTCCCTGCGGATTGTTGTCGCTCCATATGTACCGCGTTGCTACTAATTCCTAGTTATTTCTAACCACTGGCAGGCGGGGTTGTATTTTCGTTATTCTCTCCGGCTGCCCGGCATTCTGAATCAAGTCTGACATTCAGATACAAATAAATTTGAAGCGACCCGTCTGTGTGTCGCATCTGTGCTCCTCACATCCACGCACAAAGGCGGATAAAATTGACACCATCTGTCGGTCTGTGATGGGAGCTTATCTCCGTATGAACAGACAGGCGCGAAGACAAAGTTGACGCGTGGATCTGCACCCCCATCCAGTCAACCCGCCCTCCTGTAGCATGTCCTTTGGGCACTTTCAACGCGAATGTTTCAGAAATCAAAACAAGGTTGACCAATTGGAGGTTGACAGGAGAGCACAGCGTGCTGTTCTGTCGAGTATTTATTTCGGTTGCTTCAACTGATGCCCGGGTTGAAGACTCAGGATGGATTGGGCACTGCAGGCATCTATTATATTATTAGTGTACAGTGATTGAAGCTGCAGGGGCTTACGTACGCCAGACGTGGCTGAGCACTGAGTCATTTCGCCGCTTGCTTGAGTTGATTCCCATCCCGGATTTGGATGAGGCTCATTCAAACGTCGATCTATGATCTTTGGGCAAATATAAGATAGGGTCATGGCCGACGGAACGCATCTGGAAAACCGCTACTATGGACCACTATGAGTTACTATGCAGTACTTCCATAGTGCTGCATAAGTACATTCCTGTCGAAAAATGCTATGGAGTGCTGCATAGTGCCCATAGGTACATCCTTCTGTTTTCCAGATGCAGCGTACGGTTGATTTTAATCAACCGTTGTAAGATTTCAAGTGCGACCGGTACGGTACACCATTTCATTCCGCACAGAATGAGACAAAAAACAAGTACGACCGAGACAGTCGATAATGCGGAACGGAAATTCAACCTAGAACACGTGACTATGGTTCAACTTGCGAATCGAATTAAGTAAATCAATGGGGTCGACTTTATGGTATCAAAATTTCATATCTTTGGTCGAGTAGCATCTCCAATGGATCGAGCTTGAGGGCCCGAACTGCATTCTCCAATACCCTGAGGTCGAATGTTCAGCGATGGTGCCCAACTCCACCCAATATTTATCGATTCCGAGTCGGCTAGAGACCGTTCAAACTATTTTTCAAGTTCTATGGGTCGGGGGTAGGTGGTCTTGATTTGAATGTGAACAATTTCGTTGTTCTGAACACCAGACGCATAATACACAAACAAGTACGAGTAGAAAGAATTGGCCAACTGAAACACCAAAGAAATAGCATGTAGAAGTTACTGTGGACTAGGGGAAGATTAAGAATTGTTATGCTCAACTAGCAAAGACTTACATCGCAGGGACAGTGGTCGCAGGTCCTGGCTGAGCCGTGAAAGTCGGGAACGGAGCCGTGGCGCACTATCACAGATATTCCCGTCAACGAAACGCCACCTGTCATTCACAATACTCACACCCTGCTCTATGTTGGCCATCTTCTGCCCGGCGGGTAGGTGTGGAGCGGAATTGGCAGGAAGGGGAGGCGCAGCGGGAATTACATCGGAGCAATCGATGAGATTCGCGGCATTGTGTCCCAGAATGGCCAACTTGTTGAATGCCTTCGTGAACGCTGTCTGCATGGCCAGCTGATTTCCTATCCAAGTGTCGGCGCCAACAAAGTCTAGGAGCGGTGGACAGGGACTTACCGGCGAAAGATTGCCAGGCACAATTCGTTGCGGAATCGCGGGCTAACTATTGTGAAAGTAAGATAAGGCCCCGAAACATAGCTAACGCAACAGACCAAGTGGTCCGACAGGAGTCGCATCTCACCCGCCACACCAGACATGACTTCTCCTTGGCCGGGTGATTTCCTAGATGGTCAACCATAAGACAGAGTTTATGAGCGAGATTCAAATCGCTCACCCGGGGAATGCGGTGCCCCTTAGCTGGACTTCAATGAATATTTGAGTGTCGAAGAGGGAAGGAGTCGAATCGAACGGCGTCCCAGGGATCTGTGATTAATTGAGCGGCGAATAATGGTGGAGGCTCGGAAATTACAGTTGGGTCTACAGTATCCGCTCCAGCAACGGAGTGGCTAGCCAAAAGAGCGACAACATCGGTGGGAGTAAAACCACCCGCATCAGCCATGCGAGCAAGAATAACATTAACATTGTCTAGTTGCGAAATTAATCCAACTTGCGGCAACAAAAGAGACGGACTTACCGAATGGTTCAGGAACCAAACCGTCAGGCCCTGGAGCAGGGGCGGTCGGCATTGGACGTCCCATCATAAATGCGACCTTGGGAGCACCGGGACACAAACTGAGAGAGACGGCTGATAGGATTTGAATTAGTTTAGTAGGCATACAGGCGAAATCGTATAAGTTACCTGCAGCGAACTGAATACTGCGAGTAACCTCGATCAGTGTATCTCAAGACAAAAAAGAAATCGCCTACAAGTCTCCAGGCGTCACCTGATGAAGCAGAAGTCAGTAATATTGTGCGTTCGAATTAAGGGAAGCCGACTGGCGTTGTGGGCCTTAATGAAAGGAGCTTGCGTGTTGACCTATCTGATATAAGTCGTCAAAGTTGAAACTTGTAAGCGGAAGCGCACCGCATCATCCAGGCCATCGTTCCCGGGGTAGGTGAGTTCAGTGGCATTGAAGACAGCGATGGACCCGTCCGCGCCTCCTCCACCTTTCGTGGGGGAGAAACCAATTGCGTCGTGGAAAGTTAGACGCAAAGCAGCATGGGCCTGGGAGATATGAATTCAGCTGCAGGACGCGCAGTTAGTGACGAGAAAAGGCACATCATCACCACATTCGTTGTCGAACAGGTTGGGTACAATATCCTCCAAGACCGGGAACCACGCGCAGCAAGCCGCATTTTTCACAGTCTGCCCGCCCGCACAAGTTGCTCTTCGCTGCGGGGCACCTGCAGAAGGGTGAGCATACGAGGAGAGGGACATGGTTCGAGCCAGGTCTGACCATAAGAAGAGTGGATCGTTGCAATACAGACGAGGGCGGTGGAGAGATATTTCAGAAACATGGCGGGACAGAGGAGAGACGCGGTGTCTGCTGTCTTTGGCCCAATCTTAAGGCGCTTTTATATCTTTCCAACTACTGTAGGTGAAATTCTCAGCGCATGGTAGAGATAATATTCAAAGCTTACCGCGCAACATTCAACCCGACGGCCGTGGAGGACGAGATTCGTTGCCTGGGAAGACCTTTGCTCCGGGTCTTACCAGCCATCTGTCCGAAGAAGCACTTTTTGAAGTTGGATAGGTCGCCGAAATCCTCATAATCTGAAGCGTGCGTCTCCGGAGGCCGGTAAAATCCCTGCCGTCGTGCTATCTGAAGCAAAAGGAAGTAAGCTCAGTCGAGTGGAGAAGTTACCCGAAACTTACTGGATAGTATTGTTGTTACTGTGTGAACCCGAGCGTTGAACCGCGTCCCTAATCTCTGGGCTCATTAGGCATCCGGCCTGTACCGAACCAACGCACTGGATGCAAACCACAGAGTTTCCTCCCTCATGGGCGGGAAGCCGAATGTGTGGATTTACCGGCACTCAGGCTGTCGAGGAAGCTTTATGAATGAGGTATTCATAGAGCCATCTCTCGTAAGGTCCAAAGAGTCGCAAGCGTGGACCGAGATGCTAGATCAAGACAGTACGATGAGCTTTCAACTTCTACGAACTCTCGGATATTGAAACTATTCGTGATTGGCCCGCCTGTAATCGCGGACCGACATGATTTTCGCGCGACAAGCAAGGAAGACAAAATTTCTGCTGGTTGTATTTTGACGTCGTCCCACGGACCCGACTCGAGACTGGTTTGGGTTAATGTATAATTTAAAAAATGGAGTCGGAACATACTGCGTGTTCGAATTTATTGTTTCATGAATCTGCAGCGTCCAATTCAGAGTTTCACGGAAACGATGAGGGTCGAGAGTACACTCCTACATTTACCGGTGGTCATTGGGGGGCCATGTACAATTCCAAAATAGCTGGTTCCGGATGCGAAGAGTACGGTTTCGCGGACCGTACTTGCCCACCCGACCGACCCACCTGATAAACGTGTGCATGAACGGATGGGGTACTGAGTGAAATGCAATTAAAAAACAAGAGGTCAGAACGTACTGCGTGTCCGAATTTATTGTTTTGAACCTATAGATTTCGAGTTCGAAGGAAACGATGAAAAAATGCCGAGAGCAAACTGTTTACCGGTTGTCTTGCAAACTTCAAAAATAGGCTTCACGGACCACCCGATTCGCCCAGCTGATAGTAATATCTGCATACCTGAGACTCTAGTCGGTTTCATCCAGTTGCCACCGCTTGGCGTGGCAACTCAGCAGTCCCGGGTCCGAGCCCAAAATACATTTGATGGGTACTTTAGTTCCTGACATAAATCGCCCGGAGAAGTGCTAGAATGGTACGTTACGTTGAACCGTAATGTCTCGCAGGCGATTGGTCCTCGATGGCCGGCTGTAAAGAAGGTCGAGTCTCTGACAGGCTTGAGACGTGGATGTACCTGATGAATGTCATTTGGCTTCTACCGACAGCTCGACTGAGTGAATAGTTAATAAGTAATTCGAATGTCGCGAAAGCCGGTCTGATAGTAGGCGGATTCAACCATAGAATGTAGTAAACCTACCACCAAGTAAGAAAAAGGAAATATCAAAGGCATTTTCTGATACTGTATTCAAGCTGGCCGTCTGCAAATCGGTTTTTGGCGGATAGAGGTAGGTCCACGCGGTAGAGGTGGCGGTGTCTACGTAGAGCCCGATAGAGCCGAAGACTCTCTTTAGAGCTCTGTAGAGACCCATCATCTGCCTTGGAGACAGTGCTCTACAGTACATCCACGGTCTCTATGTGGCTCTCTATATATTTACGGTCTCTACTACAGTTCTAGGTGCCGTGCGGACTTCTGATCCAGACCCGTCGACGGCGCAACCGAACATTCAAGTTGTTCTGAGCCGCCGGCCCGCCCTCAAGATACTACTTCCCTAGCTGACCTCAACTACTAGTAGTGTCCGAGTCTCTTCAAGTTGACCTCTGGCTTTTGCGCAAGCCAGTTTGCCCTTCAAGTTCCGATTTTGCCTCGCAAGCTGGCTCTTCCTTCAAATTCCAAGGCTATCAAGTTAACACAGGCTTCAATTGATCGCGACAAGTCATGTTCGCTCTCCACATTCCGTTCAAGTCTTTCATCAAGCCATCAAGCTGCCAAGCTTCAAGCCGCATCGTCGACGCCTTTCAACTTTGCCAGATTTTCTGCAGTGTCCTGTAATTAATGGTACATAGAAACTATATGTTACATATTGTGCAATTTATCGAGCTTTCCTTTTTCCATGCCCGACATCAGGAGCAAGCCTGAGTAACAACGCAAGCGAGTTGTCGTCATTGGTAGAAACGCATGCTCTACATCGCTCTATGTGGCTCTACGCGGCTCTACAGCTCTATCGCGTGAATGCTCTAATGCTCTACCCGGCTCTATACAGCTCTATATTCTAAGCGTGGCCACTACATTTAGGGGACATGTATATAGCTCTATCACTCTACAAAACTCTATATTGCACGGTGTAGCAGAGTAAATTTCCCAGATGTTTGGAGAGTTCTGCAGCAATCAACAGGTGTCAATGTCAATAACGGGTCAAACCCGGGTTGCCGGGTTAAATTTCTGAGACGACCCGGCTCAGACCCGACCCGGACCCGGCCGCGTCAACCCCGACCCGTACCAATCCCTAGAAGCAGAAGACAGGCTTTCGCCAACCCTCGGTCAGATCCTGGGATGTGCCGCGATCACGCGAGCTCAATGCGTCTCTTTAGGATAATAATCTCAGAGTCTTCAGAAACGAGAGGGTGATACAGTGGAAAAAAATTCACAGCCGCTGGAGCAAGGCACGCCCAAAAAGAAATGATTTATTTCCGCTTCAGAGTACATGGTGTTGCTTAGCGCAATAGCAGCATAGTGAGGGATAACATGATACATGAAAAGTAAATGAGTGGGGCACTCCCTCGGCTCGTGCTTGGGGCTGCATTAGTATTTCCACCCGTCGGGGCTGCGGTAGCATTTCCGCCCGGCTGCTGCAAAACCATGGACTGGATGCTGCACGCAACTCGCCCGTTGCTCACAGTCGAACTGACGCCGCTGACCTGGAAAGAGGTCTGACTGGCATATGGCCTGTCACTGCACCAGGAGCCATCCGTGCCGTTAGAGACCTGTGCTTCATGTAAGCCATGTCTGAATCCTTATCGTAAACCCAGGGCACATCAGGGACTTACTATAGTAATGTCGGTGAAAGTGAGGGGACCGAAATCCCAGACCTGGTCCCATAGCTCAATTTCAAAGACCGCGTACGGGATGTGGTCTGCTTTCGCAGGGTCTGCGCAGTTTGTACGTTAATAACTGAGAAGAAGTGTTAAACCCTGAGCAACGTACCTATCATTGGAAAGGAGTTCGTTGCCACCTTAGTGGTCCCGGGACAGACAAAGTGATGCTCCAGGTGTCATTCTTCTGCATATTGAACCGCACATCGTCACCCTCGTCGACACCGAACGCAACTATGCACATCCTGCTGACCAGCGGGATCTTCTGTAATGGCGTAGTACCACGTATTGTTGATGGACCATTTCCCGGTGCCGCCGGAGAGCACCGGCTGGAGGACGCCGCCGAAGTTGGGTAGGAAAACCGGGCCAGAGGTAGTAGAACCTTGGTGTGGGAGATGGGGAACGCGCATGGTACCTGCGAATTGGACTATGTTTTGGTCTGGAGCACTGCATACACTACGTTGTAGATGTGGGTCGGTGTCTGGGGTAGTGTTGCGGCTTGCACGGTCAGAATGGTCGCCAGTAGGGCGGCCAAAGTCTCGAGTTGCATGGTGATGACCGGCGCGCGAGCCTCAAAGGACAGAAGGCCTTTAGTCTCTCCTAGACAGACGCTTCAATGTAACTTACGTCGAAGGGCTTGACACGTTCGTCACGGTAAGATGCTAACCGAGCGCCATCAACGCTTGATCCGCAGAATCCATTGGTCACCCGACCGTGCGACGAAGAGAAGTAAGAGAGGGATGGAGGTCGTCCTTACGTCTATATCATGGTGAGCTCTCGGTCAATGAAGTCCGCGTTTAACTGACCCTTATATTGGAGCACTGGGCCGAAATACCCGGCGGAAGGTTTTCGTTGAGGAATTTTTCGGAATCGCGATGACTGTCCGAAAAGGATCTGTTCTCCTGTACACCGCCGTTTGTGACAAATGTCTCGGGGATGTTTTCACTGCAATGTTGCGAAACAATTGTCTGATCATCACAAAATGCTGCGCCGAACATTTTTGAAACAAAGATAATCATATCCCACAAGGCTTCTGCAATGTGTCATTGCGGAAACCTTTTCAAAAACCTTTACTGGACCTTCAGTCAGATGTTAAGCAGACTGTTTCACGATTTCCAGAATTCTACAGCACAAAAAATCATTTGTTATTACACGACGGGCGACAGGCTACGGTATACTAACTATAACTGGTTGCCAATCACCGAAATTGAAGGTCATTGTCTTGCGGTGGTGGTAGTGTGATGTAGGCCATGGGTCACCATCATACCCGTACGCCAACATCTGGAACTGAAAAGAGGCCGGCGAAGATGTGCACTGGGTCATGCAGGGCGCCAGGGACGTGGGGCACACAAGAAAGCAGTTGATGGGCGTGGAACCACGCCGTCGCCGCAGTGGGACCAAGAAAGCCAAATCCGGAGGACAGAGGCTGGAGGACAGGTTCAGGAAAGAGAGGTTGCAGGGTTGTCCAGCGATAGTTATGGGCAGCGGAGACGCGTTTGCAAGTCCCTAAAGCTTGAAGTTTGAAAAATGGCTGTGATTGACAGCTTGGAGTTGGCTTGAAACGACGGGATTTCTTCATTGGTGTAATAGGTTGATGGAGATGAGGGAACACCGCTACAGCACATGTTGTGGGTCTTTGAGGTGCTTGCTTCAGTGTTGTTTCAGTGTTAAACTAGTGAGCAGACTTGGGGACACAGTGTGGTCGTGCGGAAGGACAAGGAAGGTTTGTGGGCGCAACTAATATTGGCTGGAAGTGGCTAGGCCAAACAGTGGGCACAATGATGGTGAAAGGAGGCTGAGAGATCGGCTTTGTCCCTACGCGATGGGGATGGATATGTCAAGAGCGGCTGGGCGAGGTGCAGTTGGCGTTGAGTTCTCAGGCTTGCAGTGTCGTCAGGGGCAATGGCCGAAGGGCTGGACCCTGGTCTCATTGATATCGGCTTGCGAGCTTGGGTGAGCCACTGTTCCAGGAACCTGGCAAAAGCGGGGGTCCGGGGAAGAGCGGAGTGAGCGAGTGGTGGAAAATGTCAAGATCCTTTGTGGGTGCACCAACATTGCATTTGTTTGGTTTGATGCGCACGGACCACCACTCTTTCAACTCGTCATGGCTGAAACTTTTTATCAGGGCAAATTGTGTTGCATTAATTAGTTGAATAGACCCAAGAATTCGTTACATCGTACCATAAAGGAAAATTCACGGCCATTGTCAAATTTTTCTTTGCGGAAGAGTCACCTCAGCACCGCACAGTTTGCTCTCCGAGTCATAGCTCATGGTATGTACCTATGCGGAACCTGATTTTGAGCCAAATAAGAGGAAGATTGCCTCCACGCAAACTCCGAATTGTGTAAACAGCTGCTGTGAGTCCAAGTAGATTTGGATAATGTTTCTCGTGATGTATTTTCAATGCTTAAACAACATTGTCAGAGGCTTCTCAAGACATATCTGCAACATTGGATTTTGAAGGTTTCGACAATGTTCAAATGATATGTTACAAATGTTGAGCCAAACATCCTCGCAAGATCAATTGCCAACGTTTGACCAACATCAGACTCGATTGGGGGTGTATATGATGAAGATAAGAGGCGTACTTCGCCCAGATCATACGAATGCCAAGGTAATGAAGTACAGGTGCACGCTAATGCAGAAGTGTTCACTACAGAGGTGACTACGGCACATCGCATCCACGATGTTGATCAACGTGCAAGCTTTAGTGGAGCGCAGTATGGTGGTAGGCAGATGGTTGCCAACAAAATTGCCAGGGCTAATGCAATTCTTAGCTGGTTCATCGCGGCCTTGCAGCGCTTACTGTTGCTGTTCGGACGCCAACCACTTGCCGAGATGCGGCGCTAAGTTATACTGCTTTTTCGTTCCAATTTTATCCCAGACGGTGCACTGCTGACCTTGAAGTCGATGAAGGAGCTCAAACTACATATTTAAAGTTTCCGGTGGTTAGCATACAGTTCCGTGGTTGTGTTTTTTCAGCCGAGTCTTATCTACAAACCGATGAAGTCGTAAGCGACATCAGCTGGTTTCCCACGGTTGAAGAAAAGAAAAAAGAAAAAGAGGAGAGACTGCATACAGTAGTGAGAGATATGGCCGATAAGCTGGATATACAGTATGTTACATAGGAAGAATGGGTCATACCTTTTGTCCTCTAATCTTGAATTTTCAGGCTATTTCTGATGCTGCTTGCATGAGGCGAGATATGAGTGATGCTTGTGGTAAGCTTGTGGTCAACGAAAAACCTTTCCAAACCCTGGTCCAAACGTAAGAGCGATTATATCCCCCTAATATTATGTTGTTAATCTCGCGCGGATATGGAGAAGAGAGCTCACTATTAGACGAGTTGCGTAACAGCCACTGGAGCCATGTGGTGGCTAATTTGGTGTGCGCAACTCAGTGGCTGGTGGCTCGAGTGGCTGATGAACCGAAGGCCAAATCAGCTGTTATTTGGTCCCAGAAGGAGGGTCAGTGAAGCTCTCTATGTATGCATGTCTATGCAGACGTCCTGGAACTACTCCCGCTTTGCCATAATATCGACTCACCTCGGGTATAGTGTTTTGTGCTCCAGTCAGTGACCATAAGGACTGGGTGCCTATAGACGATCGATACCACTTGCAAATGACTCAATTCTACCAGAAAAAGAGGTCATTTATCCAGTCATTTGAGCCACCAGCCACTCGGTTGCGCACACCACATCAGCCACCACGTGGCTCCAGTGGCTGTTGCGCAACTCATCTATTGTCGCTGGAACTGTTCAACCACAAATAATACATCCCACTACCATAGTGACAGAGGAAGGAACGTCCCTGGTGCCAGCTGTCCTACATACTAAGCAACGAAAAGAGGATGGCAAATAATTCCATCTGCCTCGGCTGTCTCAAATAATGATTCGAGAAAATTCTCGCCCCGCACTATTTCAAATGCAATATGTGCCAATGGGGAGGGATCTCATACATCACGCAAGGTCTGAGCATAGAAGATTTGTTTGATGACAACAGACACCAGATTGTTGTACTCACCACCAGCAATTTCTTCGAATTTTGTGGGGAGTTGCAGGCATCTTTCAAATTAAAGTAAGTCTCAGAGTTAGTTGTATTTAAACTGGGGGTATATATCAACTTGAAAGTTATCTACAAACTAATGACCAATTAAAGACTTTGATATTCAGGTGGTGGATGAAGGGCATGCAACTCCGCCCTCATTTCCTGAATACGGATTTCTGTCTGCATCTGCATCTGCTCCTGCTCCTCAATCTGACGCTGCACCAACTCCACGGGGTCTATGCCATCCTCTCCATGCTCTGCCACAGGGTGGACTACTTCAAGAGCATTGGCTGCTTGATGTATATCATCAGACAATGTTACTTGCTGAGTGACTTGAGCACGATTGGGACTGTCTATTAACTCTGACTTTTGAGCAAGGTGATTTGAGCCAAAGTGGGATTATTTGGCATGAGCACAGTTGTCTGGTGCTTCAATGCCATTTGGGTTGGAATTAATCTCCTGGTTGTGAAGGGCACAATTCCCATTGCACCTTGTTCAGATAGTGTTGACTGAGCCAAATTTTGAGTGTGTCGTCGCCTACGCCACATAAGCAGTGCAACAACCAGGGCCATGCACATGAGCCCTGCCACAATTCCAGCAGCTAGAGCGCAATATGGGATTTGGCTTCCCTGGCTATTGTGAGTTGTAGAAGTGGCTGTTGGAAGCGGAATTGGAGGTGATGAGGTCTGAGGCCTGGGACCTGTCAGGTCAGGCATGGTTGCTAGTGAATTAAAGGAGGGTGTGTAAAGAATATAGTCGATGACAAGTGTTTGATTCTTGCATTTTGAGAGGGTGAAAGTCACGTTATGGTTCCCAGCTGGCAACTCCGGTGATGCATAGAGAATGAAATTGGGTTGTTGAGTGAAGCCATCACCACTCGATCCATTTGGAAATGTAGAAAATGAGGTTGTAGTGGGTTCCTGGTTGTCAATTTCTGTGACCAGCTCAAATGAACCAAGTTTATCCCACAGAAAGACACCATACAAGGTCATTTCTGTACCTGAAGAGCAGAGATAAGCATGATCAAGTTCAATAAGATACTAGCATACCAGTGTAAGCAAACTGGAATATAGAACCCGGGGTTGATGTGACATGTGTGGTGTTTTGGAATGAATAGGAAATTTGTTCTGGACTGTCACCAGGTCCTCCAGGACTGAGAAATGTGCTGCCACCGGTCTCCCAGCTACCCGAAAAGTGCAGCCCGGAATAACTGTCATCCACCATCAAGGTTCTCCCCAGCAGGGATGTCTCCATTCTTGGAGTAATGGCCAGGTAATCAATGGTCAGATATTCTCCAAGCATAGCAATGGAAATATCATGAAGCTGTGAACCTTCCACGTCACTGAGTGAGGGTGACCGATACCATGGGAAGTATATGTATAGATGTTTTGCATCTGAGGTAGCTCTGGGCACAGTAGATGTGTGGCCATCTAGTGTGATATTGAATGATCCACTCCCCAAACCTCCAGCACTGGTGCCTGTTATGGATATTGAGGTTCCTGTTGAATCAAATTAGACACATATTGAATATTAAGTCAAGACTCTACCATCAAACAGTATGTGAAAATTTGAAGGTGTGAAAAGTGCAATATCACTGCCATTGAAGCTGGCGACGAGGTCTTGCGGCGAACCTGAAATGCTTGAATTCAAATGTCAACACATTATCTCAAAGTGGTGACCTACTGACGGAGCTGTACACAATCTCCGGACTTGTGTTGTCAATGACATAGTAGATATCTGAGCTCATAGTGAAGAGATGTGCGGGGAGGACGCGAAAGACAGGAATAGTATATTGTGGACCACCAGAATATATAGCTGTCTATCCGTTTCCATCTGTCACCTTTGAAGTGTGTCATATTCAAATCTCGGTATGAGGATCTGTCCGATGGTGGTTCAGTGATTCTCTCAGATAGTTTTACTTTGATCCATCGAAAAGTGGTGAGACTTCTGCCACAGAATCAGGAAAGCCCGGAGAGTGGGGCATGGAGCTTGCACCTAATTTGTCAGACTTTATAGTGCCTAATTAAAAGCTTGGTATTCGTCCTTAGACTGATGCAAGGATTGGGCGAGGCTGGCAAACAGCGGATTACAAACAGATGGTTGGAATTTTGGTTTCGTTTTGTAGATCTAAGAAATCTAACATAAAGCTCAATGTTCGCGCGGTCAAAGCTTGCGTACCGACCAGCTCACAAAGGGGATGTTAACTAGATTAGGTGCGCATCTTCCCATTGTATGACATTTTTGGTCCCCATAGCAAACAGACAAATCTGTTTGTGAACTGCCGCACATGATGGCCAAGTCCAGAATTGGATAAATGCTGGCAAGACTATGCCAAGCTGTCATTTGTGCCCGACAATGCGGCACCGGTGGTAGAAAAACTATATTGGAGATGTGTAACACTTCACGAGGTAACCATACACGCGGAACTCATTGCCTACTCACGCACACGAGATCTGTTGACAGCAGAGTTGTTCATCAATGGGAAACGGGTTCACAAAGTTATTGCTTTCCCGATCATGTCTGCGCGTCGAAATCCAACATCGGGTGGCATTCACTGCATAAGCAGTCAGGCCATGCACTTGCCATGGAACGGATGCGGTGGGCCGAGCATTATAAGGACCAGGTTCGAAGAAATGGTGTTGTGCAGATTCTGCAAAGACCACCTTGAGGATATTCACACATTATTTGTCTGCAACCATCTGCCGCCGCAACAGATCAGATCAGCATTCTTCCAAAATTATTTGCCACATACCTGGATTGACAGTAAATATCACCGTAGGTGCCTGGGGGTGACGATACTTGGAGCTCGAGGAAAAGAAACGGGAGCAAGGAGGACGAGGACGAGGACGAATGACAGGAAAAGACGTAAGGCCCTTCTCTGTCTATATATATGACAGTACCGACGCGCGCGCCAGTAGAAGGCGCCTAAACGGAAACAGGAACAGGACCAGGTTTTTTTTGAAAAAAAAAAACGAGGACGGCGCAGCAACTAGCGGCTACCCACGACTTCGAGACAGAATTGCGAAAATATATTTTGCCAATGTTGGGTGATTTTATCATGATGGAGCCAGCCTTTTTCAACTTCAAGAGGCTCTACGTATCTTGGCCAGATCTAGATCTTGTCCAAACAAACAGATCTTTTACTTTTGGGAGGAGATTTAAATTGCGTGCAGTCTAACAAATTTCATAGGGCCATATGTAATTATATATTCACAGTTGCAGAGTGTTTCATGTATGTATTGGGACCTCGATAACGCCGGCCTTTCAACGTTCAAGCCGCACCGCGCCCACCGTACCCGGGACAGGCGGTCCACAAAGCAGCCTTGGCAGTACTAAACGGCTGTAACTTAAGCCCCTGGCAGATCAGAATCAAAGGTGTTCGAGTGCAAGCTTGAGGAGCGTTCCAAGTCCGGTCCGAATGCCGTTTATAAAGTCGGTGACATGTACAGAAAGCAAAAGAGGTAAGCGTTGAAGGGAGGCTGTCAGCCTGGCTGCTTGTGTGGCATCTTTTGAGGGGATGCTCAAACAATTCTGAGTTGGGGAATCCTTGGGCGTTGAAGGTAGGTTATTCAAAGGCTGCCGCGGCGCACGTCTTGCGGGAGGTAAAATCCTGACAGTACCAACCTGGCGGCAGGAAGAAAAAGGTGAGATCATCCGGCTCCGGTTGCTAAATTAGTTACCGGACAATTCTCCGACCTTCTCAGCCTTGCAAATTCGCAAAAGAATTTCTTTCAAGATTGAGGATCATCCACATCATGTGTCCGACTGGAACTTTATATTCGCCGCGACCGAGCTACTTTTCGTACACACTGAAAATGTAGGCAGCGAGCGGCCAGCACGTGGTGGCGGGCCGAAACCTCTGGGCATTCCTTGGCACTAGTGATGACGCAACCATTGAATAAGCGTAAGCCCGAGTGACTCAGTCGGGTTGACGTTTCTTTCCTCCTCCGTTTCCCGACGCCTGGTTGTTTCAAAAATGCGGTATCGATTCCCCGTAACCCGGAGTCGCGAGAGGTTGAGTTGTAATCCTTCTCGCTGTTCGGGTTCGACGGCAACTTTGATTGCAACCAGCGCTTGTCAAAAATGCGGTATCCATTGCCCGTACCCTTGCAGAATAAAAGGTCGCGTTCCTGCCTTCGTCAGATCTGCATCTTTTCTACCTACTTTTTATTTTCTTCGTCATGAAGGCGGCATCTCTCTTGGTGGTTTCTACCGGTCTTGCTCTCACCAACGCGTACCACTGGCCATCGCCGCTTGTCGACCAGGTGGAAGGACTGCTTTATGAGGGCAGAGGACAGGGGAATCCTGACGACAGCATCTTGGACTTTGTGGGCAAAATCGCTCAATGTCAGTCGGGTACCTTCGGAGAAAGTGGTGCAGCAGAGTGGATTCGGTTCGCTTATCATGATGCCGCGACGCACAATGCAGACGATGGTACTGGAGGTACGCATACAATGTCCTTTTAATATTTTAAACATCTTACAGTGAATTATAGGGCTCGATAACTCGCTGCTTCTTGAGCTGGACAGAGAAGAGGTACGCATCGATTGCCCCTCTTTTTCCCCATTATTATCCTAACTTCGGTGAAGAACGTTGGAGTGGGGATGAAGCATGCGAAAGCCGATTTCAGCCATTTCCCCAACAAGTACCTCTCATGTTAGCCGTCCTGCCGCCTATTGAAACTCATCTGACTGGATTTTTTTTAGTTTCGGACGTGACGGCAGTAGGCCTCGCTCTCGCATCAGCCCAGTGCGAGGGACCAATTGTTCCCATCCGTGCTGGTCGGCTCGACGCGTCAGTGGCCGGCCCTCCCGGTGTTCCTCGGCCTGAACAGACGCTCGAAGAACATACTGAATCTTTGTCAGTGATAATCACAAAGTTCATCCATGTTCTCACTTTCTCACTTTTAACGCGTTCAAATTAGCCGCCTGCAAGGATTCAATCCCGAGGACATGATTGCGCTAACTGCCTGTGGTCACTCTGTTGGGTAAAATCGTCTCAACTCAAGTTACAGGATATGGGCTGATGCGGCCACAGCGGTGTCCGAAGCAACGATTTCCCGGCCATGGTACCAGGCATCCCTGGCGTCAAGGTAGACAACTTTATTCTGTTTGACACGACGACCGCCCTCGACAATGCTGTGTGCGTACTTATTTGCTGACTCTCTCTCTCCGATTTTCAAATTAACATCGTCGTATTTCTGTTAGCGTCTTGCAGTACCTCAACGGGACCACCAAGAATCCTCTCGTAGTGGACAAGAATGCGACCTTGACCTCGGACTTCCGTATTTTCAATAGCGATGGGAATGTGACCATGACCAAGTCAGTTTTTTTTCTGAAAATTGCGTATCATAGAACCGGACTAATTATCGTTCACCCAGACTCGCCGACCCCGAGACGTTCGACCAGACTTGTAGCCGCCTCTTTGCACAGATGATCGACACCGTGCCCAGCAACGTCAAGCTCACGGACGTCATCGACCCGATACCGAATAAAGTCGACGGCGTGCAGCTCTCAATTGGATTCGACACCCTTTTGCTAAGGGCGTCTCTGCGGGTAGAATCATTCCTCCAACTGTGCTCGTTACCGGACGTTTCTCATAGCCGTCCCATAGTTCCTAAACCACAACGATGACCGATCTGTCACGATCCACTGGGCAGACAAAGCCGGCGGTTGTGCCTCCGACGCGTGTTCCGCAAGCTGGGTGAACTTCCGCGACGTCACGACGACGCTAAGCGCGCGTCTGGGGCTGTCTGTTAATAAATACGACTTCGTGGCGCCAGTGAACGCCACGACATCTGTCTCCAAGTTCTGGTTCACGGTCGACGAAGGCGATGGCTCCGCCCCCACCACGCTCGATAACGGCGGGGCAGGATACGAGATCACACAAGATCGCGTTCTCTACGTCCCCAATAGCAGTACCACGCTCACCACTATCATCGCTGTGAGTGCTTGTCCTTGTCCTTTCCCAAATGCATGCAGTACCCTGATACTGATACACCGATTCTCTGCCAGTTCCGCAACGACGTCCCGCCCTCGCGCGTCTTCATGGATATCTACGCGCGCGGGCCGACTCTGACCTCGACCGTGGACTTCGCGCGCGCGACTGATATGGGGTCAAGGCTCGGATACGACTTCTACACGTTCGACTACACGGGGGTCGACTTCACGTTCGATCTGCATGCGACGGTCGATGGGACGACGTACACGGAGGACATGCGCGACACGTACTTCGCTACGAATAGTCCGGACTTTTGAACGAAAGAAATTCATATTTTTGAACGAATTATCTACTTTTGAAAAGAAATACTAGCTTTCTCACTCGGATCCGCAGACGTACATTCAATCATTCAGGGTCGTAGTCTACTTGTCGTTAATAAATTTGCCCGCGGATCGGATGGATAACTATGTACGGACTGTTTTCCACCCTCATCAATATCAAGGAACATGGTTCATGCGCCACTCCTGATTCCCATCTTGCCCTTCGTGGCGCAAGTCTGCCTAGTCAGGCTTCAGGAACTAACCTTGTGAGTATACTGTCGTCCGTATAACGGCACACTGTCGTAAAAAGCTCGTCTAGCCAGCATAAACTATGGGCGGCACTAGGCATTCATTGCCCTGCATTTAACTCCACAATCTACTACAACCCAAGGGTTAAGTTCGCCACGGTGGTAATTCCGCTTTCACGCTCTGTCAAGCAGACTCCGCCTTACGCCCTGTGCTAGCTCTGATAGACCCCCAGTCACTCGGTTGGAGGTTAGGATTCTGGTTGATTCACTCTATTGATTTTGGCCTGATTCACTCTATTTTCAACAAACATTCTGGGGTAAAAGATGTGTTTTTTTCTCCTCAGTCAAAGGTCCACAAAATCAACGCTGGAACCACCCAAGACCGACCAGTTTTTCGAAAATTATCTCGCGCTGAGCGCAATTTACTCTATGGCGACAGGGATCACCCGTCTCAAGCTTGTTTTACTCTATAATGTGGATGGAGGTAGGGCCTTTTCAGGTCATTGAATTACTCTATGGCCGACCGCCTCATTGAATAGGTAGTGACCGGGGGCCTGCTCCGATGATACATCGGTTGCTGGTTATATTTAGTCTCTTATAAACAGACACTACAACAATAGAGTGCTCGTACCTCGCATGCTGTTTATAGTATAATACAAACCTGTGGCGCACAGTGCTAGATGATATATAAATATGCGCATATGTATATAAGTAGTGGCATTTCATAGTCTGGATGCACCGCCTAGGGATGTTCAAGTTCAAATTCAAGTTCGAAGCTCTTCTCGCTCTAAGCTGCCTCAGTGCATGCTTGGGCAAGATCTACGACAGTGTTCAGGATCTCCCCGGCCTCGAATATGATTTTGTAATCGTGGGGGGCAAGTGAATTTCACTCTGAGCAATTGGTTCCCAGCTGATCCAGTCCATATCGGATAGGTGGAACAGCTGGTCTTGTCGTAGCGAATAGGTTAACTGAAATTCCTAGCTTCTCGGTCTTGGTCCTCGAGGCCGGAGTTTCGTGCGTGTGCTGTTAAAGCGTTGTGCGACTCTTAGCATGATATATAGGAATGAGGGTGTTCTTGAGTCAACAGTACCATTTTTGGTCAATGACTTGTTGTCATTCAACATGTACGACTGGAGTGGGTCGATCCTTCTGCCGGTGACCCTGAGCGCAGAGTCTCATTTATTTGGAACAGATTACACCCTCGCGCCGCAGCCTGGCTTAAATGGTCGTGTTTTACCATACTACAGAGGTTGGTCGAAATCCAAGAACAGCCTACGTACCTTGTTGATCTTGTCATCAGCGCGTCTGCTGGGAGGTTGCAGTGCACATAGTGCGGTATCTTCCTCTCAATATTTATTATATGTTGAAGGTATCCAGATATCATGGTGTATACACGTGGATCCAAGGACGACTACGACCGTTATGCCAAGCTGACGGGTGATAAGAGGTGGTCATGGGATGGTATATTCCCATATTTTTTGAAGGTGAGCGAATACTATCATGGTTTCTACCCATGTATTCACAGCAGTTAGAACGAGAAATGGGTTCGGCCAGCCGATCATCACGATACGACGGTTCGCACTTACTCCCTGTTGGTTTGATCAATGCCCTCTGATATTATTATGTCTTAGGGGCAATATAACCCTCTTGTGCACAGTACATACGGCCTCAATCCTGTTAGTCTGAGCGGGTACAATTGGCCTGTCGGTCCGCGTATCATCCAAGCAACACGAGAGCTACCTGATGCGTATCCTTTCAATCTGGATATGAATTCAGGCAAACCACTTGGAGTTGGTAAGTGTGAGTCCCGCTCCTGGGATTGACCAGCTTAATTATGTACAGGCTGGCTTCAATCTACTATTGGAGGAGGGCAACGAAGCACCTCTGCAACGTCCTATTTGGCCCCACAATATGCCGAACGCAAAAACCTACATGTTTTATTGCATGCCCAAGTCACGAACTTTGTGAACTCCCGCTACTCAAAAGGAAAGTTGGTGTTCGGAGGCGTGCAGTTTTTGCAGCCAGGTATCCATGCTCTCTCCACGGGTAACTGTGCATCACTTTATGTCGTCTCTTACAGGTTCCTCTCCATACATTGCAAAGGCAACCAAGGAGATCATTCTCTCTGCTGGACCGGTTGGTACTCCTCAAATCCTGATGCACTCCGGGATCGGAAATAAAACAGCCTTGAGCGCACTCGGAATTCAGTCTCTGCTCGATCTTCCCAGTGTTGGTCAGAATATTAGCGACCATCCCGCTGTCGGCCTTAGCTGGACTGTGAACTCTACGAAGACGCTGGAATCACTGGCTCCGAATTCCACCGCATTTAACGAGGCCTTTGCGCAATGGAACTCTACTCGTACTGGGCCTTTTGTGATGGGTGGTCTAACTAACCTCGGATGGTTGCGATTAGATCCGGGCTCGCCGATCTTCAAGGAATTTCCGGATCCGTCGGCTGGTTCCTTGTCCCCTCATATCGAGCTACTCTTTTCTGTGTGACATATTTTGTCTTCTTGAGCTGCTCAGGGTGCGCTAATTTTCGCGAAAATTCAATAGGCTGGAAGGTCTGGAGCGACGGGCCATCACATGGGTATCAGCGCAGCAGTGGTCAGCCCCATTAGCCGTGAGTAGTACTTCGATTTTCATGGGTTATGCCACTCATCATCGAACCCGAAAGGTGGCTCCATCACCCTTAAGAGCAATAATCCTCTCGATCCTCCCCTCATCGATCCCGGATATCTCACAAGTGAATTCGACCTTTATGTTGCGCGAGTGGGACTTCAACGCGCACAAGAATTCGTCACGGCCCCCGTGTGGAATGACTATGTCATCGCGCCGACGGTGAATATAACCAACTTCACCACTGATGAGCTCAACACGTTCATCCGCAATAATGCCGCGCCGATCGCGCACCTCGTAGGCAGCGCAGGGATGTCTTCTCCAGATGCGTCATACGGGGTCGTTAATCCAGACTTGCTTGTCAAGGGTGCGAAAGGGCTCCGCATCATCGATGCTTCGGTGCTGGTGCATTATGTCCTCCTTTCATCCATACTAAGACTAAAATACGCCCAGCCCATCGTTCCCGGCGCACATACCCAGGCCGCCACGTATGTAATCGCAGAGAGAGGTTCAGATCTGGTCAAAGCGAGTTGGTTGTGAAATCAAGGAAGTAGACAAAATCTCACTTGAATTATGATGAATGTGATCATTTTTCTGATGCTCGCAGTTCGGCCTGAAAGAAGCGTTGTCTTTGCGCCCGACGTAGCGCTGCCGAAGTGAAATGAGAAGTGGGTGGAAATAAAGCCGCCGAACGCACGTAAGTAGGCCTGTGATTGAGGTGCGAAGTAAAAGCGGGAACGGAGTTTTCCCGCTGGGGACGAAGACGTAGATCGGCACTGTTGTTTTCATTGTGTCTCCATCCTGGGCTGTATATTTGAGATGATACTAGAAAAGAGGCGAGCGATGTTGAGCGGGGCAGAACAGGTGTAAAAAGAGCGGAGACGTTGCACCAGACAGAACACTAGCTCTTGGACGGAAGTTTATAAAGATTTCGGCGCTCGAATTTCGGATACAAAGCGAACAGAGATATTGAGGAGAATAGGTCCTAGCTCGTGGAAGGAAGGAAGCGGATGGATTGTAACAAGTTTGGGGTCTGAATTGCAGATGCCCAAATGCCCAGCAATGTTGAGCGGGCTCGTAGGCGGACGAGAGCAGATATACGACTCGGATAAAGATCTCACCGTCCCAATCCCAAATACCAAGGGACAGCAACAATTTCGAACGGTATAAAACCTAGCTCGTGGATGGAAGGCAGGTGAGCAGATAGATCATAAAGATTCTGTAGCCGAATTTCAGATGCAAAATGGCCCCCGAGCGAAGGCTGTGGGGTTCGTAGAGAAACCGTAAAATGGCGGGACTTTACCAAGCACTACATAGAATCTGAGTTTGACGGTCCATTCAGAACAAGGTGGGTGGGAAATGCTTCCGGTCCAGGAACTTGGAGCGGACATCTATGGATGAGGAGCGGAGAATCCAAGCCAAAACAAAGGTCACCAGAAACATTTCGGCGGAGACAAGAATCAAGAAGAAGTCAATAAGAGCCGGTGGGAAACAGGAATGAGGACGCAATCAATGATTGGAGGTGCTGGGGCCGAACAGAGGGAGTACGGAATGAAGAGAAGAGATGCGCAAACATGGCGGGGATTTTACAGAGATACTCTAAGAAGTGGTGTGTCCGCGGGAGACGCGCGGCTGTACCAAGAAAAAGACGGATAGGACTCGGAGGGATCACCATTAAATGCGGTACGTGGAAGACAAGAGGAAACGACAAGGGTTTCGGCCTCGTGGGATGTTAGCACCCTGCGACTGGAAAACACGGCGTGTGAAACCGCATGAGAGGTTCGGGGCGTGGGTTCCGGGAAAGTCGGCCTATGCGCGTAGTAGGCATCAACGTTCCGGACGCGTGGTGAGAGAAGCAGAAGAAGAGAAAAGGCTCTTATGGAATCACGATGCACCGCCACTGCCACGCTTTGACTCGAACCACCATCTTGCCACCATCGCCAAATTGCTCTATATCAACCGAGGTACGAGGAAGTACTGATATAGAGCGTCTGTCAAGAGAGAGTCTGAGAGACTATCAAATTGCGGGCTTTCAGACGATTCGTATTTCTTTTCCTGTCGTGCATCTTTGCCTCGCGATCGGATTTTGGACACCGGCGAATGGAGTTTCATTCAAAACTCGCCGGAACGCCCAAATGTTGTACTCTTGACGGCTGGAGCGCTTTCAAGTTCCCCGGGCGATGCATGCACGCATCAACAAGCCATCTGCCCGATCCGCTGAACAACAAACGGAGATCTCCGAAGTCACGTTATAGTTAAAGTTATAGGCTCGTCGTTTACCATCATGTCAGAATCTGCGCAGCCTATCGAATACCGTGGCAATTGCCACTGCGGCGCCTTCAAGTTCACAATGAAGGCCCCTGAGCTAAAGCAAGCGTTTGCGTGTACCTGCAGCATATGCTCCAAAGTGCGTTCCTATCGATATGATTTGTTTCGATGCACATCAGCATAACTTCGACTGGTCCCTGTAGAATGGATATATTTGGGCCTTTCCCTCGAAAGAAGACTTTAGCATCGTGAAGGGTGACGAAAACAGCACTCTCAAGAGCTACGAGTTCGGCAAGCGCACGCTCGCACACAAGGTGCGTTCCTCCATTCACCTCTGTCCCGACGCCCTGATGCACACAATCGTAATGGCAGTTCTGTCCCACCTGTGGAACCTCGGTCATGGGTCGCTCTGCCGATGGCAGGTTCGCGATCAATGTACGTGACGAATCCAAATTCATTCCCGCTGCCAGTGGGCTAATGTGTCCACAGATTCGAGCGCTCATGGATGTGGATTTCGATTCTCTGACAGTGGCTACGAGCGACGGCGCCGCTCTCGAGCCGTTGTACCAAGTTCCGGAGCCGGTCACTGTAGTCCCTGTGCCCGAAGGGACGAATGTGTATCACGGCAGCTGCCACTGTGGCGCGGTAGGCTATGCGCTGCTGAGCTCGGAGGAAGTCACCACTGCCCGTGAGTGCAACTGCAGTATTTGCACCCGGGTTAGTTCCCCCTCATGCTGCTTTATGCTGGTTATTGAGAAACGCTCAATTGGACCAGGACGGAGCACTTTGGATTTACCCGGCCACGACGGCCGTGACGTTCAAGGGACTCGACTCATTGGGGGAGTATACGTTCGGAAGGAAGCTTGTGTATCACAAATTCTGCACGACTTGCGGTGTCGCGATCGGCGGGGGATTGGTCGCTGGGCGCACCACGGCGCTGAACGTCCGCACGATGAATGGGTTGGATCTGTCTGCGTTGGAAATCACGAAGTGGGACGGGAAGGCGAGTCTGCCGGCATACGAAGTCTAGGACAAGCATAGGCAATTTTCGCCATGTGAACAGATGACACGCAGAAATATGATACGGATTCGAGGATGATAAGCATTGATTCTCTGAGACGTTTGCTAATAATTGGCAGTTCAATGATTCTTATCCAACTGACGCTGGGATACTTAACACCCAATAATCCCGCCATTATTAATATGCACCCCCTGCACCTGTAGCGGCGTCGTGCGATATTTGGTGACTCACTCAGAAAGGGTACGTGACCATTTCAACTTTCCAGTTCCTGCATGCCATCTCACCGGGTTAAATTTCAGACGCTTTTGCTTGGTTATTCTCGTGCAGATATTTCGGGAATCCTACTATACTTCAACCATTTGGCATATGCAACAGATGAGAGGATTCATTTCGATGTTCTATTCCAGTTCATGCGGTGATTCCACTATATTAACTCTAAATGGCATGGCATACTGGGAGTTCGGAAACGAAAATTCAACAGGCGAGCGCCTATCGAGAGCATAAAGCACAGCAGCCTGAGGGAAACCCTTATTGCCTGCCATCTCGCCGCCCCGAGTTATATCTCCTACTCAGCAATGCTCTATTAGTTCGCTCTTTTCATCACCCCCTCATTTTGACTGTCAAACCAAGGCCATATTCTCCGCAAATAAATATCCATCTTCGTTCTGACGTCCATTCCTCTGAATCGCAGCCCAAGGAACAGCACTCGTCACGCGGATCTCCTGCGACGACATCTGTGACCCCATCGACGCCCCCGTTGGCGTGATTGGGAATGGACGTTTAGCATTTGCGGGAGGAAATCAGCTTGGACCGCACACAACTCCCTGACGTGTTTATCTTCACTGTCTGGAGAGACCTCGCACCCATGGATAAGGTGACAGTCTACGCGTGCCATGTAGAGGGTTTTTAGCTCCTTCGGTGTTAGCCGTCCTGTGTAATCCTCTATTCCTATGATCCTATGCGCGCAATATCGCTGTGCTTGCTTTCGCTTTGTAATCGTCTTCGAACATGTTCCGAGTGTCGGTTCGAAAGCGCATCCCCGCATATTTCTCTTGAAATTTTATGGCCAGAGTGGTTGCTCCCTGCTTGAACTCGAGGTTTTCAGGTGCACGGCCGTATATCATGACAATTGTTTTTATCATGCTGATGACGATGAAATTGCGCGAGCACCATGCTTTGAGTGCGTCAAGTCTGCGCTGCAAGTCAAAGTTCTTTATCGCGAACAAGACATGCCTTCGCTTTGCTCCGTCAAAAGTGCAGACTGCGGCGTGTTGAAAGACAATCAACCGTCATTTAAAAAATACCCAAGGATAAATGGTTTGAATATACGACATTTATGGTCAGTGAGCATTATCCAAAAAAAACCACATTCATTCACTCCAGGTATCTACATATAAAGATCTGTGCGGTAAATCAAGTTCAACTGTCATGCGCAAACACTTCTCTCCGCCGCCCGCAATGGTTTACTATACACTGGACTGTGATACGTTGGCCTGCAAGGATTAGTGAGCGAATGCAGAGTAAATGGAAAAGAAATACGCACCCTGCTATAAAACCATAGCTGCCGAAGAAACGAACTCAAGACTGACTGTAAAGCATCAGAAACTCTAATTGCGACAAACATATCAGGTAGCAAATGAAGGCCTCAAGGACTACAACACTATCAGCCCGCTGGTATGTTAGCACTGAGTGCGAGCAAATATTGAATAAAGTTCGGCTTGCCTCGCATGGCGCCTTGAAGATTTGAGTGCATCGAGGCTATGTAAAAGGTTAGCATCGATGCGGTAGAATAGAGAAATATAAGATAGCGTACCGAAGAGGCATTCTATCCCTCGCGAAGCAACACTGCAATGGAAGTGGTGAAAGTCCTTGAATGCATAAAGAACGCACTCCGATCTAGGTGAAGAGCGGAGTAGAACGGTGCGGACATCTACTTAGTTTGCCGCTTGCTTGCTGCGCCCGTACCCGTTACCGTTAAACACCGACAACATCTCAGTCCCTCCGCGCGCTCTGACTGGAAGCTGATTCGGCTGGATGTGACCTATATACGTTTGGTAAGGATCCTTTCGGTAGTTTAGGCGCGTTTGAATGCTCATGATCTCCCAGGCTTGGGTGAAGACAGGGACTCCCGGAACACAATAGGATTGCTATTCGATGTCCAGGCAGCTCATTCACCTAGTCAGACACTATCTCATCTGAGCACCGAAGATTCAATGATGGTGAATCCACTCTGCCCACTGGTAGTATGCGTCGATTCGGGATTGAAACTCCGGCACCTGTCCTTGTCCATAGTGGGTGCAGCCGCGATTCTGTTGAATCGCGCAACTTCAACTTTATCGTAGGTGTTCATATGTCAGATGAGACAAAGGCGCGTCGAATATGTGAAGGTGGAAGGGAGCAAGGCCGACCTGTCATGCGCCCGCTTGTTGATTCTCTCCACACACCCAATTCAAGTTGCCAACCAAGTGCTTCGACAATAGTGTACCGGGTGAAAGGAACGAAATCTCTCAGGTATTGATTTAATTTGAACTTATTACATGTCTGGGCTGCGCGTGGTAGTTAACAACGGCCCTCCATTGGACGCGCAGAGTTCCGGTACAGGCTGAGTGTCACACAAGCAACGCAACTCCTCCGTAGACATTCCTATATTTCGCCTGCTCGACCAATATGACTACCTGCTATCCGACGGATATAAAACTACATTTTTCAATTCTTAAAGTGGGTCGGTAGGAGGTAAGATAGCAAAGAGGACACATACTAATGCGTGTCAGTTGGAGATAATATTACACCCTTCGGCGCCGATGTATATCTGCATCCCATCGGCCGCCAGTTCTCTGAAAGCAGTGAGGATGTCTGCCATAGGCTGCTGCATCAAGGATGCTGAATCTGGACGGACTCCCAGCTTGACCTGGACGACTCGGAGCTGGGTGCGCCGTGCCGAGACCGCACGATACAGTGCCTGCAAAGGGAAGTCTTGCAAAGTAGGGGAAAAGAGGACGAGACTGTGGAGATTAGGGAGCAGGGGCGGGGATTCCGAGTTGCCCAACGCGGCGAATAATGCGCCCATGAGACGGGAAGCGTCTGAAGGCGGCCAGGCTACCGCCGCCAATCCCAGGTGCGAAAGGGTGGGTACGAGACGAAGGCAGTCAGTCAGTCGGACGAAGTGATGCTCTTTCCCCTCAGACAAGACCAGATCCCGAAGCGGTGGTGACGAGCGCTTCAAGAAGGAAAAGAGATCGTCGACATCGCGCAGCGTCAGCTCGAGCGTTTCCAGCGCCGGAACCGTAAGACCCGTGAGGATGTCGTCTCTGCCAACAACTTCACTTCTTGTAGATGTCAAACGACGCAGAGCCGGAAGCACCAGCGCCTCAGCGGAGATATTGACACCGTACAAGGGCTGCATGTCGCCAAAAATGCATTCGGCGAGGTTGGGTGCCAGACGTAGCAGTCCGAGGATCTGAGGAGCGGAAAAAGCCCGCCCCGACCCCAAACCGCGAATCGTCAGTGTTTCAAGCAACGGCAGTGCCCTCGGACTTGCGCCACCAACGAGGTCGATGAATCCTCCCCCGAGACTGTCCTCATCATCCTCCGATTGGTATATATCGAGGTCTTTTAGCTGCTGCCCATGCCGCCAAATGACGGCGATGACGCCGCGGTCGAGTTTTCCACGAAGCGATACGGATAGTGGGTGGCTGCGCGCGCGAAGGAACCAGATAGGCAGGACTTTCGCAATGCGTCTGGCGCACGGAAAGACAATACAGATGCCAGCCCAGAGGGCTGGAGTGGATAGCGCGACGTCGGTCCAAGCATTGCAGATGTTCACAAGTAGCATGGGAGCATGACGTGCTCCGGGCTCTGGGAGAGACGGCCCCGCCAGGGTTTGGAGAAAAATCCTGGACGAAAGTTCGAAGGGTAGGGCGCCTATTGGATCGAGGACGGTATTGAGCTGCCGTTGGACGAGACTTTTTTCAGACTCCAGTTTCTTCAGAAGCTGCCTGTGAAGTTCGATCTCGGTCGAGAGCTTGTCGATGCGCACGCGAAGCTCTTGGACCGACATTGTATTTCTATCCGGATGGCATCCAGTCGGAATAGCGTCTAGACAAGCGAGTAAACTCACCGTCTTGTAGAGGATGAGAAGCGGTCCGTGTTAGTATTGGGAATCTAACGATTGTAAAGGACTCATACGTCGGATAAATGAATATCTCGGGCTGCGAGCAGTGACTGTAGTGGCTGAATGTGGCGATTTTCCTGGTCGGCAATGCTAACCGTGACTAGTAACCCTGAGCGTCTCGGGCCTAACTGCTTTCTTCTGCAACTTGAAGGATGATGAATTATGATGTCGTCAAGATGAAGTTGGTGCCAAAAGCGGAATCGGTGGCAGTGCTAACCCTCCCTCTTTGTGATTTTTTCCTCAGACGAAGCCCAATTGCCACAGTGTGTAAACACATGTTTGAAAGTGTATAATCCTGAACTTCAGTTTCCGCAGCCTCCTTGATCATGCTCAGTACGCTTGACGGGGATCGTACTCGTGTCGTGGATATAGACGCCGAAATACTGGATCTCAGGCTCGAGCGCTCCCTTTTTGCATTGCGGAATGAGAAAGCGCTATTGCAACACAGGCTCGATTCCTACAAGTATCCGGTGTTGACGTTGCCGAACGAAATCGTGTCTGAGATCTTCATCCACTTCCTGCCAATCTACCCCTTCTGCCCGCCACTCACCGGGATTCTCTCGCCGAATCTCTTGACGCAAATTTGTCGCAGATGGCGAGAAATAGCGCTGGCCACCCCCGGGCTGTGGAGGGGAATAGTGGTTTCCGATGCAAATCCCATTCCTTTCGCACGACAAGCTCACATGTGCGATATATGGCTCAGAAGATCCCATCGCTGCCCACTTTCTATTCAATTTACAGACAGTAAAGACGGGAAATTTACAGTCCCGCTCAAGCTCATTGAGGCAGCCGGTACCCACCGAGAACGCTGGGAGCATCTGAAACTCCACCTTGTACAGCCCCTTCTTCCCGCTATTGAAGGCCCGATGCCTCTACTCCGCCATCTAGATTTGGAATTCTATTATCCAACCGCCGTTTTGGTCTTGACAGAAGTGCCCCTGCTACGCACAGTCGTCCTCGACGTTGTCGCGGCTTCGCACATCGTTTTACCCTGGACGCAATTGACTTCCTTGACTTTGCGCTACGTATATCTCGGCGAATGTGTGCCAATTTTGCAGCAAACGTCGAACCTGCGCTATTGTCAGCTGGATCTCTTCTTCCCGCTCGAAGAAGATCAGCATGAGACTGATATCGCGCTTCCGTGCTTGGAATCCCTGGCCTTTGCATGCAATACTCCCCTGACGCCGTATCCCAACACCCTCATTGTTCCTGCTCTCCGCCGTCTCGAAATCCCAGAGCTATTTCTTGGGCCCCAGCCCATTGTTGCACTGGCGTCATTTATATCGAAATCCGAGTGCAAGCTCCAGGAAGTGTTCATCACAGGCGACAGATCAGTACCCGAGGACTCGTATCGCAAGGCATTTCCACGGATTGCGAAGTTCTCCTTTAGTGGCCAGTATCTTCCCGCTGCCGAGATGAGCGATGAGGAAAATTCGGATCCTTCCGATTCCGAATAGCTAGCACGCACGATTTGTATTAATGGCATTATGGAACTTTATTTACTTGCTTGAAGCCTGTCTCTGGTCACAGACGAAACTGTCGTTCTCTCTATTTACGTTCATTGGTTTGGGCTTCGCGCAAATTGAATGCTTGTTCGATAGGCACACTAAACTTCTTCCAAAACGCGCGGCAAACATCCCAGGGGAGTGCGTTCATCGTTAACCGTAATTGTCTTGAAGACCGAACTTCGACGGCCTGAGAAAAGTTAGAACAAGCAAAAGACTGCGGTCATCCGTAAACGTTCAAGGTGTCCATGGCCACACGCTGACCGAGTGGGCGGATGGTGTATTTAAACGCGGCTAAGCGGTCAGGGCTATCTGTGCAATGTAAATCGGACGCCCGCGCTCTTCAGGACGCGCGATTAACGCAAGGAGGGATATCGTATAAACATAAGATACATACCCATGATGTGCTGCAACTTTTGCGCGGCGAGGGGGGGGGGGGGGGGAAGATTTAAGGGGATCTGCTACAAGGAGCGCACAATACATACAAGATGCTGGAGATGTACTTCCGATCGCACCCAGATCTGATATGTTTCCGGTGTTTAGGTTGAGCGCTGAGCGAGCGGCGTATAGCCCTCAGCGAGCAGCCCAACAGAATCGAAGTTATCAAAGGAAAGTGAATGAAGTCCCACACAGTACGAGAAACGTCTGTCAATAGAACAATTGTCGAAAGCCGCATATACATTTGGGAAATTACCAGGGCTAACTTTAGACATATGGCGTTAGATAGTTACGGTTCGGAGGACCAACATATATATGCATCCCGCCGGCCATGAGTTCTTCGAAAGCAGCGCGGTCCGCCGCTGCAGGCTCCCAGGGTGCGCGCGGCACATTAAGCAGCATTACGAGGATCCTTTGGAGTTGGGTACGACGCGCTAAGAGAGCACGAAGAAGGGTCGGCCAAAAAGAATCGGGGATGTCCGACAAATGGAGGTGGAGGGCCATGAGAGTATGGAGGTTTGGGAGCAGGGATGGAGAATCAGCCAGAGCGGAAAATAATTTGGTCATGATATGGAGTTCCGGCTGGTAAATTTCGAAATATTGGAGGGTAGGGATAAGGTGGAAGCATCCATGCAGTCGGGCGAAGTCTAGGCGAAAAGATTGAGAACCCAGAATCAGTTCTTGGAGTGGCGGTGCCGACCGCATCACGAAGGAAAACAAATCGGAGCTGGAAATATCGCGCAGCGACAGGGCGAGTGATTCCAGCGCGGGGAGTGAAAGACACTTGAGGAGGTCGTCATCGCTATCAGCAAGACTTCCACGATCTCCAAATCTCAAGCGATGGAGAGCCGGTAGGACCAGCTCTTCAGTGATGTCTTCGACGCCGTACACCGGGCGCATGTTGTCAAAAATACATTCGACAAGGTTGGGTGCAAAACGTAGTAGTTCCAGAACCTGGGAACCACGGACTCCCCAACCATCACCCACATCGGTTAAACCGCGGATAGTCAGCGTTTTAAGCAACGGCAGTGGCCCCGGACTCGCATCACCCACAAGGTCGATGGTAGGACGCTCATCATCCTCATCCTCGTCCTCTTCAGCACTGTCGTCATTCTCATAGAATATTTCGAGGTCCTCCAGCCGTTGCCTATGTCGCCAGAAGATGGCAACACCCTTGTCGCATTTTCCATCAAGGGCTATGGACAGAGGGCGATTACAAGCGCGGTGAAACCAGGCCTGTAAGCCTTCTTCGAATCCCTCAGCCTGCATAAACACAATCTGAATGCTGGCCCAGAGGGCTGGCGTGGATAGCGCGATGGACGTCCAGGCATTGCAGATATTCAGAAGCAGCATGGGGACAACGCGAGGGCTGGGTTTTGGGTAGGTAGGGAGGGATTGTAGGAAAATCTCGGAAGAGATTTCGAGGGGAAGGCGGGCCACAGGGTCGAGGGCAGCGTTTAGCTGGCGTTGAACAAGACTCTTGTCGCGCTCTAGCTTCTTCAGCAGCTCCTTTTGTAGCTCGATGTCGGCTGAGAGCCTGTCGATGCGCGCGCGGAGCTCTTGGACACCGGGCATTTGGATTCTGGCATATTCCACTCAGTCATGGAATAAGTAATTCAGTTCACTCACTGAGTTGATGTGAGGGAGCGAACAGGAAGAACGAGACGACTCGGAACTTCGGAAGATCGCCGCTTGATCGCCGCTGATTTCGGTGGAAAACAGGTGCAAACTCTACTACTTATGTCCTTTTTAGAAAGTCCCAATAATAAAACTAAGGCTATAAATTGGTTCGTACCATTCATCGCTCACATTTGTTTTGATCCAACCTTGACGGCCCACTCCACTGCTCTGAGTCGAGGAGTCCTTCCCGAATGCTCAGCTAGAGCCTTGGAAATCTTACCACTGCATGTTATTTTGTTTTTTCAGACGAGCCTGCCTCCTGCTCGGCCAATCCCACTGGAGGACCCTTGCTCAACAAATCCAAGCAGATAAATTCACTCTAGTTCTCCTGTCTGACTGGCGCTGGGCAGAAACTGAGTCTAAAATGTCAGTCCCGGAGCTGCAGGCGCGCATCATTTAAGAAGCTTTCAGTCAAAAGTCGTCTTCGAGTTCACTGGCCATGGCAGAAGGCAGGGTTGAAAAAATTGGGACACGATAAAAGCCTCGCTCAGAGGCAACTCAACAATATCCTCGATCCAATAGCACGTCTCCCGCCCGAAATTTCGTCTGGGATTTCTCTTCGCTGCCTCCCTCCTTCCCCAATGCCCAGAGCCAACCCATCCCACACATACGCGGCGAGCCGTTCCTCCTCCAACGTCGGCGTCTCCAGCGGCACCGCCGCCTGCCATGCACCTATGCTGCTCCTGAATATTCGCAATGCGTGGACCGACCTCTTACTCTCTATCCCGGCAATGTGGGCGGCCATTCGGATAGCCACTCCGTGTGGAGAAGGCTTCGACAAAGCTTTACAAGTCTGGATTCAACGCGCTCGTAATTGCCCGTTGTCTATATCATTATGCGGAACGCTGGAACGTATGGCCGCCGTCATTTGGCGTCACGGCCAACAGCTGAAAAACCTCGGGTTATATTGCGACGGGGGTGACGGTTTCATTGATATCTTGGGAGGCATGAGTCCAGGGCCACTGCCATTGCTCGAAACGCTGGAGGTTGGCGGACCAACCGTCCTGGTCAATATACCACGAGGATATCCAGGGCTCCAAATTTTAGAGTTGATGCGTCTGGCACCCAACCTTGTCGAATGTGTCTTTAAATTTGATGGACGTCTTCGACATCCGAAACCCAGATGATCATGAAAAGGTGGTCCTTCTGGCACTGCGTCGGCTGGTTTTTGGACCATCTGGAACGTGTCCTGTTAGCGACAATGATGTTCTGAATGTCTTTCACTCCCCGCGCTGGAGGCCCTCTCCGTATCAATCCGCGATGTCTCTGGTGACGATCTCGTTTCTTTCTTGAAGCGGTCGTCGCCGCCCCTCCAGAAGCTGGTTGTGGGTGAAAAATCATTCCGTCTGGATTTTCCCCGGTTGTAAGAATGCCTCCGTCTCGTACCACCCTTGGGCAGTTCGAAATGTGGCTGTAGCAGCCAGACCGTGCTCGTCTCGTGGAAAGATTATTCGCTACTCTAGCCGACTCCCCATCCCTGCTCCCCAGCCTTCACAGCCTGACCATCCACCTAATTCATCCGTTTGAGACCGCCGATAACTTCTATTTCACTTGGAAGATACTCCTTCGGGCGCTCAGCCTGGTGCACCCAACTCCGAGTTGTCCACGTCACTGTAGAATGTTGTCATCGGGTATCCTTGAAACCTACGGTGGACATCGTCGCCGTGTTCAGAGAATTGGTGGCGGATGGGATGCAAGTATACATTGGTACTGAAAAATCCATTTTTACAGGCCACCAGCAAACTTCAAATATCATTTACTCACACCATTTACGCATTATAAATCATCTTACGATTTGGACTCATCATTAAACACTTGCCTTTAAATTTTCAGTTGTCTGGGATCAGTCACAACACGCACTCCTCAGTTCCGGACTTTCCGTCAGTGGATTGTCACCCGAACGTCATCATCGGCAGACCGTCGACCCGACTCACAGAATGAAGACAGAAGCGGCCAGGCCCTCGTGGTTCAAAATACAGATAATTTATACAGGAGGGCAAGGAGGAATCACCAAATTAATACGTAACCTTTCATTCAAACCGCGAGAAACAAATTCAACAACGAATGGGCCATGCTCCTGACAAAGATGTGCGGTTGAGTTTGAAGAGCCCAAATAATACGAGCGAGCAAAGGACGCATATATTATATCGGATGAACAAAAAGGTAACTAAGACACTGCGATTCAAAAACAAGTTGAACTGCGTTCAAGTTCAACACACACGCAATACGAAGCCGTTATATGCCCGCGGTATAAATCCATCGGTCTCCATCACCCCGGGTCGCATAAACGGATTCACGCAGGCGCCGCGTGCTTGGATTTGGGTCATTCTCGCCATAATCTCCCGTGCCTCTTCGGGTGTTCGAGGGTTGATCTTATTGGTTAGTTCGAGGTGAATGCTATGGATAGCGAGGTCCCGCCATTGACCATATGTTCCTCGTACTCCAACACTTCAGTCATATGATACTCAGTGACGCCCCACGGGATCCCCGCGCTTTAAAATATTTCAATATATATATTGAGCCAATGGCCGCAGACTCACGTCGCCGCATACTTGTAAACCATTTGCCAAGTCATGTAGGCAAATAAACCGGCGTTCTCGGCTAGAAATCATTTTTTTCGTTAGAGTGTTGGATCTACACGGAAAACGGAACGCACCAATCAATGCATCAGGTCTATCGTTCAGATCCTCCGCATCGTATAAATCGGCTCTTCCACTAATCTTGACACGCAGGATACTTCCACCGAGCGACGCAGGGGCGGCATATTTAAATAAAATGCTCTTAGTTGCGATGGATCCCGGATAATTCTGCGCAGCGATGTCGTGCAACTTTTTGGAAGCTTGCCCAAAGAATGTTATCACGATGTCGGTGTTGGGGATCAACAGGGCCAGCTCGCTGAACCTGAAAACAAATTGAATGGTGGCCGGCAGAGGGGTGAAGGCGTACAACGTACAATGGGACGATATTTAGCTCTTTTTCTGCCCCTACAAAGTGAATGTTGAGCTTGCGTCGCAATTCGGTGGCGCGCTTCGACGTATCCACGACTCCGAGAACTTTCGTCAGCAAATGATAGACGGTGAGTACCATGTCCATCCTCAGCGCAACGGGAGATTCGTGGTCGAGTTTTCGCCAGGCATAGTATGTAGCCCAATCTTTCACGAAGTCGTTATCGTGCAGGGAAGGCATTCGCGATTTTATTTCTGGATCTTCGAAAGCGAGGTGAGGAATCTGCGCCGACGGGAGCTTCCAAGACTCGACGTGGGATGGGAGGACCCGTTGGAGGAACATACTCCTGCCCGCGTATCAGATATCCTATACATAACAGTGAACGGCCCTTTACCCATGACAGATGTAACCCTTCGACCACGTTCTATGAGGCGCATCCGAGTCGTGGATCGTGTTGATGGATGCGGGCTCGCGCCAGTATCCATATACGGCACCTTCTCCCCTGAACCCCAAAAGCGCCTCGATTTGATTAGGGATACACGGCTGAGACGCTTCAGTGACGAGCCAAAGGACGTGCTCGAGGACGTACCACCTCTCGTGGGCCCTTCATACTGGCGGACCACGGGAACAGTTTCTGGATAGCGTCCACCTGCGGCCAAACCTCCATCGCGCGCTGAAGGACGATTGGTACTGAAGCGAGGCTTGAATGAATTATAACGGACCTTGAACCACTTGCACTCGCGTTTGTGTGGATTTTCGCCCACGATCTTTCTCAAGCCAATCCCCTTCCAATCGTCGGTTTGCTGATCCGAGTCATTGTTTAAAAAAAACGGTGGACGAGAGTCGTTGTATGTCGACGCACACATTGCTTCGAACAATACTCCACCGCCTTGCAGAGAGAACAGCGCAACAACTGCATATCCGTGAGATGGGAATACCTTTCGTTGCATCGTTACCGTACCCACCTTTTTCAGCGCCGTTTCCATTGCTTTGCATTTTTTGCACCTTGAAGGAACCCTGAGCGTCGGGTCGTTGCTGTTGTATAGCTTGACGTATTCGTCCGTCGAAATCAAAGCCAACGGTTTCTGCATTTCAAGAGCCATACATAGAGCGTGGTGGAAGAGGATGCGTCGAGAAATTGAGGTTCTTGTCAAGTCAGTCCGGAAGGCCGGTCTGGCCGTGGTTTTGGATCAAATTGGCGGCACCGCCGGCGCCTCCGAACTATTATGTCAAATTGAACCGCGAGAATTCGTAACTTGCCAGTGATATCTGGGTTCAAAGTGTAACAGTCGATTATTTCTTTATATCTTGCCCGAAATCATAGATTTTGGCCGTTACACCTAGAAACCTGAATCGCAGTCTCTTGGCCAGCCTGTCCGAGTACTATAGAAATTGAACGTTCACATCACATGATCGTTGAACATGTCGTCACATGCGCATTGTCAACGTTGAACTAGGTTGAACTGCCGCTGAACAATCGAAATATTGGACTGCATGGCCATGGCATCCCTCCTCTATTTTATTTATTGCCCACACAGAACAATGCTTCTTTCACCAGCCCTCCGGAGCCAACCTTCAAGTTGAAAATATGGATCGCCGTGGAATTCGAACCCAAGCTCCGAATATGCATCACAAGCGAATTTGCAGTGTAGCCCAGCCATAAGGGTTGCTCACAGTCGCCCTTTTTCATGTTTGGCAGATAATGTGCTATGAAGTCCAGAAGACTTCACCCCGGTCCTTTCTGAACATTGAGGTGGTATGTGACCTTCGAGGAACAATATAAGCACCCAGGCTGCATTAAATGGAGAAAGGGAGCCCAAAAGGGCGCGAAAAAGGGTGGAAAAAGGGAGCTCCAGCCGGGGGTTTCACAGCAGCCCATTTTGGCACCTATTTTCGCGCCTTTTTTTTCTGTTTCCCGCAGAATTGCAGGTAGGACCCCGTTTTTGTTGGTCTTCTACTCTTTTGTACTCCCAATTTAAAAAGGGAATAAAAACCGGACAAAAAACGAAAAGAATGGCGAAAAGGGCGAAAAGGGACGAGAAAAAGAGCGGGAAAAGGGTAACTGTGAACAACCCTGAAACTCTCGAATAAAGCGGAGAGTAGTATGCTGAGGAGCCCAATTCCCGTCGCAAGTTCTTCTGCACTACCGACAGAACAATTGGTGAGATTGCTGAACGAAAATTGCGAATCAAGAGTGAGATGAGAAGGACACGCCCCGACATAGCACATTGGGTAAATCTAAATGTTTCGAAGTTACCAATGGAAAGTATCATCCGAATTCATGCTATGAGCAGGTTCAAATACACGTTTTGGCGTGCGCCGGAGTATCAAGACATACTTGCGGGTTAGACGGGTTGTTTCTATTCAAAACTGGAATACCAATTCTTTGAAAGTCGGCCCAAAAAATATTTAAGAGAAACTCGAGGATCGGGACAGGATCGGGACATATGATGCATGATTCATTAAATAGATATGAAGTTACATTTTCCAATGCCAATGAATATTTGTACTCCAGTCGCTGCTAGATCCCTGAAAGCAGCGAGGATGTCCTCGGTAGGCTTAAAGGACGCCGGTGAATAGAACAGGTCGACATGCACGAGTTGGAGTTGCGTGCGGCGGGCTAAGAGCGCGCGAAGGAGCGTCTCCCAAATGGACTCGGGAATATTAGACTGAAAGAGGTGGATGATCAAACTGTGGAGGTTCGGGAGTAGGGGTGGGGACTCGGCCAGAACGGCGAGAAATTCAACCATGAAACTCGCTTTTGGTTGCCATATTTCGAAACGCAAAAGAGTGGGTAAGAAATGAAAACATTCAACCAATTGAACGATGTCACCCGTTCCTAGACGTATGACCAGCTCTTGGAGCGGCGGTGACGAACGCTTCAAAAAGCAAACAAGCTCGTCGCCCGAGATGTCCAGCAGGGAAAGGGTTTCCAGTGCGGGGAGTGAAAGATGCCGTAGGATGCCGTCGTCGCTGTTAGGCTCTTCTTCTATGCGTCCTCCAAACATCAACCGGCGCAGAGCTGGAAGAACCACCTCTGCGAAGGCTTCGGTGGCTCCGATGTTGTCCACAGGATCCATGAACTGAAAAATGCATTCGATGAGGTTGGGAGCCAGATGCAGCAGTTCTAGAATTTGGAGACCGGGATATTCACGCTCATCGGCTAAACCGCGAATCGTCAACGTTTCAAGCAACGGTAGCGGTCCGGGTCTTGTGCCTCCGAAAAGGTCGATGTCTGCGTCGCTGTCCTCATCGCTATCGTCATCGCGCTCCTCCTCGTCGTAGCATATTTCGAGGTGCTTCAGCTGCTGTCCGTGTCGCCAAATTATTTCTGCGGCGTCAGCTTCGAGTTTTCCGCGAAGCGACACGGACAAGGGGCGATTACCGGCGCGGTGAAGCCAAAGTGGCAAGAGTTTCTGAAAGCGTTTGGCGGACGGGAAAGCGATCTCAATGGCTGACCAAAGGGCCGGGGTGGATAGTGCAATGGCAGTCCAGGCATGGCAGATATTCAGAAGCAGCATGGGGACGTGATATGCGCCGGGTTCCGGGAGGCGCACAGACATGGTTTGGAGAAATATCTCGGACGAAAGTTCGAGGGGTAGACGTGCCACCGGATCGAGGACCGCATTGAGCTGGCGCTGAACAAGAACTTTGTCGTACTCCAGCTTCTTCAACACCTCTTTCTGCAGATCAATCTCAGAGGAAAGCTTGTCGATGCGCGCACGCAGTTCCTCGACGCCGGACATTTTTTTTCTGTTTCTGCTGATTCAGACATGAGATAGGACTTTTAATAACTGATTGAATTCACCGAGTTGGATTTAGCCAGTATGGTGGTGGTTTGAGAACAAAGCGTGCCGTGTCTGGATGGAAATGAAATGCTTCGGCTTCGGCGATCACACCAGTGCACAGCCTCTCCCGATGCGTCCGACTCGGAATCATCAACCGCCAGAGACTTCGCTTTTTTTTATTGCTTTTCTTTGGAGTATGTAAGCCCATTATCCATCCTACTTCTTGCCGGTCTCCGCGGTGCCTAGGTCAACGAAAGAGCTGAATCGGAATCAGTGGTAATGACTGACCCGTAATCACCCGTAATTCAGTTTCTCCGAGTCGTCTGCTATAAGTACCAACTTGAGTACCAATCCCACAAGCAGTGACAAAAGACATGGCCGGAAGACAAAAGCCCTCAGACGGTCTGACTGTAGCCTTCCCAATCCATTCCGGAAGTCATATTCTGGATACAGAGCTATACAGAGAGGACTCGAATATGACCGTGATCGGTCTTCCTCTCACTCGGAGTTTTCTCCACAGCTTGTGGATTTGCAGATGTACGCCTGTCCTGGATTCTCAGAAGCAAGCCCAACTGTCAACGCAAAACGTCCAATCCCACATTCCTCTCGAAACTGCAGTAGGAAGCGCTCGATCAGCAAAAATCCCTCGAATTGAAAGAGAAATTGACAGAAGAATTTGGGTGTTGTACCGCTGGTTATGGATTTAATCAATAGGCCTCGAGATATCCTTTTTCAGGTGGACTATGTCCTCGCGGAGCTGACTGCATATGCGGACAACGACCGAGGTATTGAGGTGAGCAATGCCTACGTCTCCAATGCGATTGAGACTAAGCCCTCTTTCACAGGGAGGGAGACCGTCGTAAGTGCGCCGGAGAATGTGCCAAACTGAGAAGGACTGATACCCGGGGTCGAAATGACTGGCTCTCCATCCCTCAGTGTATTGCATTGTCTATGGCCGCACCCACGCGTACTTCCCAGGCACCCAATGACAATGAATGTTCTCCCGGTGGTCGTCCCCGCCTTTGGCTGTACAGCCAATCTCGTCAGCGCGGGCGTGCGAGGCGCTGCAGAAGCTGCGCATGGATAACCGCCCGCTGGTCCTTCCGCGAGAGCTTGCCGATTTGACAAAGGAAGAGCCAGAAGGCAGAGGCGTACAGTCATGAAGGAACACACGGCCTCGCGGTGTAATTCTACCGACCTACCTACCAGACACTGGATGCGGCGTACATGTGCGAGATTCGATGTATAACTGTCGAGTGCAAGACATTGGACAATATAAAGAAAGACGGCATTCGATTTTGTTATTTGGGTATGGATAATAGGGAACAGGAGCTGCGCGATAATACAGATGCACGTATTCCTTGTTCCAGGGTAATGGTATGGTCGATAGCGAAGGAAAGCAGAGAATAAGTAGGGTACATTTGGTTTGTGGCATAAGTAGTCGTGAGTCTGAATCGTTTTCTCCCACTCAGGAGCGTCGTGAATATCATCCATGTCATGTCTCGCCCCGTCTCTCTGCGACGACACGCTCCACCCACCGGAGCATGGCGCCCTCCAGGATGCCATCCCATCCGGGGTCCTTGCGGGCTACAGCTTTAGCGTCGAATATGACGGGCGGCTGTTCGGGGTTAAAACGTTGTAGGGCAGCCGCGGACGCCGGCGAGTTCAGAGGTGTATTTGAATTCGGCGTCGTGCTGCCAGGATGGGCAGGAGCAACGATGGGCAGCAGGTAGCGGATTTTCAGTGCTCTGCGCATAAAGTCAGTACCAAGAGGGAGGAATCGATAGGACAGCGTACCCAGCCCATAGCCTGAGGTTATCGATCCGTCTGAACGTCCAGCCCTTCTTGACTTCGGCCTGTGCCTTGCTGTCGTCGGGGTCACCGCCATCGCGCGCGGCCTGCTCCAGCGCGAGAATGTCGTGGATACCGTCTCTGCTGATATATCCCCACGGTTTCTTGGATTTCCGGACGCAGGTGTTGTATGCGACGCAGAGGAGCTGCCCGGACGACAGGCAGTCCAGGAATCCTTCGCGAGGAGACGCCGGCATGAGGGATGGGAGGAGAGTGGCTGGGAGAAACATCGATAGGATGGCATGGGCACGGCCTACAAGTGAAGAGTCGATAAGCACGAAGCAGGGAAAGCGAAGGAAGGTAACAAACCAAGATCATCTCCCTCGAAACCTTTCCGTCGTGCCCACACTGGCAACTCCTCGTCGCCGATGCTATCCTCGCTCTCCGCCCCTTCTTCGTCGATTTCCCCCATTGCCGACGGCTCCTCGGTGATCTTGAAAGAGCTCATCATATCAAACATTCCAACAGATACCCTGCGCTTCGCCTTGTCGCCAGTACTGGAGGGGGTGAGAACCATAGGACCCTTGGTCTCCCCATCGCGGTCCACAGAGCTACCGCGTCTTTTGGCTCGGCTCTTGGAGCGAATACTCCCCTTTTCGACGGTCTTCCGTCTCTCCCTCTCCCATCCCCGCTCCTTCTCCTTCCCAGCCTCCCCGGTCTTCTTACCTTCGAAGAGGACTTCGTCGACCACGTCGAGATACGTGCCAACGACGGTCCTCTCCTTCTCCAGATCCTGTAACCGGATGTTCTGCTGGTAGAGCCACCCACTCCCCAGAACAAGCTTCTCGTCCCACCCCTCCTTCTTCGTCGCGTCCTTATCGTCATCATCTGGCCAGGTCTCCTCCTCGTCCTCCCAGACCGGGACGCTCTCATAGCGTCCGTGCACCTGCACGAGCGAAAAGGCAACCGAAGTGTCCGCGTCCCGCTCCGGCTCGTGGTCCCCTTCCTCCGGCGACAGCTCGTCGGAGTGCGTGCTGGGGCTCGCCATCCGCGAGTGCCCGCCCTTCGAGCCGCCGTCGCTCTGCGCATCGTACGCATCGTCGCTCAGCGGCAGCCGACACCGCTCCTCCAGCTCCCGCAGCACCGTAAGCACCTCGAGCGCAGACTTGCGGATGAGGCTCAGCGGGTCCGCGCGCGCGTCCTTCTCCTTCTCTTTCGCATTTGCAGCAGCGTTCCGCAAATCGGTAGTGGAGGAGGAAGAGGACAAGTTCGAAGGCATGTGTGGGCGGAAACTTCCCGGTGACTGTCGGGACCGGTAATGCGCGCGGATGGTACCAGCGGATTCGTCCGGGAGGGAGAGCAGATAGTTCCGGACGGAGCGGATGGCGCGCGTGGTGGTTTTGAGACCATCAGGACGTCAACAGCGTCTGTTGGACCGGAGCCAGCGACACCGAGCCGGTCCGTTGGGGGGCGGGACGGAGCGATAACTTGGTCCATGCGCCAGGCAAAGGATACATCGGAGAGATCGTCGATAACCCCTGGAAGAAGGGATTCCGGGTCCATTTCGAACGTTTTGACGTACGGAGGGAAAGATGGTAAGGGGGGTTGGGGAACGATCGGGGAAGGCGGGAGGTCCATGACGCTCGACTCCGCAGATTCGTTGCGTGTGTGAGTAAGGCCACCAAATACAGGGACAAGGCCATGGTGAGCTTTGGCTTTGCTACTGCAGGACAGTCAGTCATGCATTCGAAGGCAGAGAGAGATGAGAGAAGATAGACGAAAGCGGAGAGAACAACAAATGCTCGCTCATCAAGACGTTGGCGCACAAGTGATTACACGAAAGAATTGACATTGAAACGAAATTGAACGTGCATCCGTTGAAAGGAACAGACGCGAAGCTCCAACTTTGTTTCAATGTCAATTCTTTCACGAAAACTTTTGTTTGCCCGCGTCGATTTGCGGCAAAATGTCGTGGAAAGAGGGTGAGATGAAAGATGGATACTTACTTTTTCTTAGCCTCGATCCCCGTCTTGGTGAAGTAGTGCTGTAAATGCTCGATACTTCCCAGGGCCATGACACTCTCTCGCTTAGCGGCGCTACGGCTAAATGGCTTTTGAGGTTTGTTGGTCGAGTTTACATTCGGATAGAAGGCAGTCTGACGGCGGGCCTTCTTGGTCGCAGCCTGTGAGGGAGCTGCTTCGATGTCTGCCGCACCAGTCGACTCCGGAGTCAAGAGCAAGGGGGAATCCGTGGCCGACGAATCAGAGGTCATGGTGGCTGATTGAACCGCTGGGACAATGAGCGAATGGACCTTTTATCCCCCGGTTATAGACTGCCAGTGCTGGATCCTAGACGGGAGGAAGGAGAGCTTGAGGAGGCTTACTGTGCCGAATGATTTAGTAGCAGTTAGGCCATCTTTGGCCACGTTGCGCCCAAATGCCGAAGCCCCTTGATTGTAACTTATCAATCCATCAATTGTTTCTACATTGGCCACGGTTCCAGTCTTTTATCGGTGCGAGAAAAAGCAGCTAAGGAATTTGCTCGAAAAATGGTGAGGTCGCCGATAGTATATTATACCTGACATAAACTAAACTAACGAGTTTTTGGTAATTACACGCCCAGTTGGAATCTCAACACCTCAAAAGCCGCCCGCACACCTCGGTCACCCCAACTTCAGCCCTTCAATTTCCACAAAAAAAATCAGCGACGTCAACGAGTTGTCAAGCGTCATCAGATAATTGGCATTCGATTCCCAATACTCGGCTGTAGAACCGGATCTCTCTTTGAAGGGCGTCCGCTATGGTGTCTTTGCGTTTCCAACCATGCCCCTCGCCAGAATAAATTTTGTACTCGACCACGCCTCCACGTTTCTGAATGCTGTCGACCATACCCTGTGCATGTTTAATTTCGCTCGTAAAGATCAGCCATCGTTCAAGTCACGTACATCTGCTTGCGTACGAGGTACAGCCGTGTCAGAATCCCCTTGTAGGATCTATCAGGATATCGCATGAGTAGACTCTTTTACTTTGTAAAATGCCGTCAGACTCACGAGTAAAGGCGCCACAATCTTCTCCGCGTGAAACACGGGCGACCGGTCCAGCAATACCTGCGGATCTGCACCAACAAGCATGGTGAGGTACCCGCTTTCAAATTTGTGGGTTTCTTTCTCTATGGTTCGAAGGTCCGACACCCCATACAGCGACGTTCCTGAATCCAAGCGTGATTAGTAGGAGTCCGGCGAAGTTCTCCGCACTAACCTGCGGCAAACACACGCGCGTCAGCTCTGAGTGAAAGCGCGGAAAGAACAGTGAATCCTCCCGCCGATGGTCCCCGAATAACAACACGTTTCGGGTCTATGAGATCGTGCGGTGCCGAGGAAAGAATACGAGCAGCATCGATGCAATCATTAACGTCGACAATCCCCCACGTTCGTCGGAGGCGCTCCATGTATGCACGCCCATATCCCGACGAGCCGCCGTGATTGACATCCAACCTAGGGAATTCGGCTCAGAGAATTAGCCTAAAAAGAAGAGTAACTCACCATGCCCATCCTCGCGTGGTAAAAAACTGCTTCGTCGCGTTGAAAGACTGCGCACTAAACCCAACTGGCCCACCGTGGACATTTAAAACGCACGGCGGCTTTTCCCCATCCGTCCCGGTATACCCTGGGTTATTCGGGGCGTAGTATATCACATGAACCGGTTCGGTTCCATTCTCATGCGGCACCAATAACGAAAGAGGCTTGGGAAGGGAGACGTAGTCGGGAGGCAGTGTTAAACCGTGAGAACCAGATTGGAGACTAATAAAGACAGGCTCCGTCTGCGAGGATGAGGGCGATAAAGTGCATTGAACAAGTGCCGGCGCCGTGTCCGTTGTAGTCCCAATGAACACGATTTGATTCTGATTGGGACGAAGAGGTCGGATCTGTTGGATTTCCACGTACGGACCAATCAGCTGCTCGGCCGTCCCTGTCGTGAAATCTACAAGGTACAAAACGCTGCGCCCGTCTTTAATGGCAGTAAAGACTGCTTTGGTACCTTGTGCGTTGGCGATGGCGTATGGTGACCAGCCGAGCTTTTTTGGAGGGTCCCCGTAGGCAAATGACTCCGCCAACGGAGTTTCCAACACAGGCTTCACGACTCTGGCTGCACAATCATATGTCCAAGGATTTTCGAATCCGGATAAATCCGAGGTAAATAGAAGAGTGTCGTTGGATAACCAGGACGGATAAGCAACACTGATTTTGCCATGCTCGCCCGCAACATGCCTAGGGTTTTGCAAAACGAGTGGGGTCGACGACCCAGGAGTCGTGACGACATCAGCAATCCAGATTTCGGTGCCATTCCAGGGCATGTCCGGGAGGTCCCATTCGATCCAAACTAAGCGTTTGCCGTCGGGTGAGAATTTCGGGGACGAGTAGAAGGACGCGTCAGAGTCCACCGGAGACACAGTTTTCGTAGAAAGGTTTATAAAGCAGAGGCTGTTTACGACCGAGGAAGGAGATCGGCTGCCTGTATGATCCTCGAACACACAGATAAGCAATGTAGGGTCGAGGGGGTAAACATCAAAGTTTGCGAACTTGTGGGAAGGATTTTCTGTCACCGGGAGCCCGGAATAGGTCAGCATCGCTGGACCAAAAAAAAAAATAGAGTTACCGGGTGTGATCGCCTCGGGAACATTTGAACCTTCCAGGCCGACTCGATATACCCTCCCATCGCGGACATGGGAAAAATACGCGACACCATCATAGACAATGGCAGGAGCTCCGCCGTAGCCATTAACTTTACTTTTAACATCCCAATCGCCAGCTGTGATGTCGCGGCCGCTTTCTGTATGCAAAAGCGTGTCACGGCCGCCTTCAGCTGGGCGCTTTTCGATATGGTACACTTTAGACGTGAGAGGATCCACCAGAACATCCACGAGGTCTATAACGTTGCCCTGGGAAGAATAAAATCAGAGTGAGATTCAAAATGCGGCTATACAGTTGGTGGCTACTAGTACCGTGTTGGTGATTGTCTCCACTGTCAAGGGCGAGACCCATGTTCCGTAAGGCGCGACGGTCTTTGGGTTCATTTATATATACCGGTACGGAGGTATTGAATGTCCCAAAATATATGGTTGGGAAAAATCTGCTCGGTTAGTTGCCCAAGCTTTTTCGAAGCTTCGGACTTCCCCGGACAATTATCTTGCAGTCAGTCGACGGGGATCTATGGAATAGAGTCAGAGTCTCGTTTTTGAACACAATGGAGCGGGAAGCGTGTTAAACACCTGAAAGTTGGCAGATAAAAATCCAAAGCAGGAAAGGAGTGACAGAAAAGTGTTTGCCGGTGATTGGACAGCTCGGGTGCTATCGGAGTTTGAATTTGGTTCTCACCACGATCATCAGCGACTGAACTCATGCCTCCGACACCTTATTTATCCACTCCATGGTGCTCCAATATTGTACTCATTTGCTCCGAGAGCCGGCGATGTATCCCAGCCCAACGCTCGAAACGACCTATTTTTCAGGACACGAGCCACTGATCTGGATTGTCCCGGCCTCGGGTACACACCACTGTGGGACATTGATATCGAGGGGATGCCTTCTGGTCTTCTGATTCTGGCGGTCGAGACTATTTATTTATTCCAGGAACGTCTGACAATTACCACTTTCCCCCATGCGCACCACCTCGCTCTCCCTAGTTCTCGCCGGAAGTCTCTCAAATGCCCTCGTCAACATTACTGTCGACGACGCGGACACGGCCTCCATTTCCTTCACATCTCATAATTGCCTAACGCTACAGCCCGACGAGGCTGGAACATCTTGGCAAGTTTCTCCCGGGAAGTTCGTCCACGCATGCCACAATCAAACGCTGCGGCGGTGCGATGAGGCGGGGGCTAGCGTTAGCTTCAAATTTATGGGTATAAACATTTGTCAAGTACGGGCTTCGTGGCTCATTCATTCCAAGGAGTCGCTGTCTACTTGATATATCCTCCATGGCCGCACGAAATGGCCATCACTGCGACATTGGATTCGGACGCTCCCATTTTTCTGACCCTTCCTGCTCGATCCGAGGAGGTTCCGCTCCGTCCGGAAACTCATGCCTCTGCACCTGTTTGGGGTCTTTCTGGACTCCCTAACGCTGAACACACGTTGACAATTAGCAGCCACGGTGGCGGCGTTTATGTTGATGCCTTCATGTAAGTGATTTTGGTACTATTGAACTAGATATTGTGAATGATAAATCTCTCGGCGCAGGTACACTGCTCTACGCAATTCCACACCGTTGAGCCGTAGAAGAAAAGGCGCACCGGAGAGCCCAATAGATGACAATATTGGATCTATTCCCAGTTCTACCGGTTCTTCCACGTCCGCAGTTTCCTCTCTCTCAGCACTCTCCTCTCCACCTGTTTCATCTCCACCAACTGTTTCCTCCCCACCAACTGTAACACCTCCGCCTACCATCGCTACTTCTGGAAGTGCAGCTTCACATCGGGACACCGTTGGGATCGCGCTGGGCGTCGTTCTTGGTGTCCTTGTCTGCACGATTTTGTCTTTCTTCGCTTACCGCCGATATCGACAGCGAAGACCTGTCGCCGCTTCCTACGATGAAAAGCCTTCCCCTCCATATACAGCCAGCCTCGTTTCGTCATCCGAGCCGGTCAGACCACCCTCCATGCGAGAACGAAATGATCGGTTTTCGAATTCTCACACACCGGCGGGAACGCCACTCACGCGCAGCACTGGCCCCCCCTCCTGTTTAACTTCACTTTCCTCCAACAGCATGGGGTTGGCGCATCTATCTTCCTGGTCCGGGCCAGTCGATGAGAAGGGTCTCCATTTGCCCTCCAGCTTGGGGACGTCGATTCAAGACGACGACTCTGTAGCGCCGCTGGAGATTCCTCCGCCTGAATATGAAACGCAGCAATAGGAGCGCGGTTGCCAGTTCTTTGCCTGGAAGATGCGCACCGTAGGAATTTCTGGACCTTCTTGAGGAGTTGTGTAATTCGATGTATTAATTAGCGATATTAGCACTGTGAGCGCCGAACCCTTGGTTGAAGTCAAGGACGAAGTTCAGAACTTAGCCAACAGTTACAGATCTGATAGTAATTCATTCAGAGGGACGATGACCTAGTTGTCTCGATTCTCGAAAACCACAAAATAAATGGTGCCCTTTCATCTTCCCAGATAAAATGATTGCAATTGAACTAGCGCAGCCCAAGCGGAGCCTGGCAATCTTGCGTCGACTGATAATCATCTAGTGCCACAGACATTCACACGCTGGCGATGTTTGACATTGATGCATATACAATATTTGTAACGTTTGAAGGACCAGGGTTGGTTCCAACCTTCAAGGAATCTACTTCTTTGTCACCTTGGTGTCACTTCCACGAAGTTAAGGAGCACTAAATGCCTGTCGCACGTCTCCATAACGAAGATCGTGCCTCGCTCCTTCAGGTTCTTGGACTGCGGCTTGACTCCGGCACTGGCAATACGGGCCCCGGCAGTTTCCCAACGGGGCCACGCCGCAATATACATACACATACCTACCTGCCTTGAAGCTAATAACACAGCGTTGCTAAAGGTGAGTGGATTTTTCTAGACGGAGGGTTGAATTTTAGAGTGAAAGGCGTTCATTTACACCCCAATAGTTCCTCAGGATTGGAAGACGATTCCATCGTTGTCTCCATGTCTTCAAAATTCACAGAGCTGTCGCACATCTCGTACTTGATATTCTAGCTCCCTTTCGTTTTCTCGTGCGGCCTTCACTTACACATCTCCTGATCACTTCGCGAAGACTGTCGAAATTGTCTCTTAAAATCGCAGGGCTGTCACACGGCTCGCACCTGAGATTTTAGCTCTCTTTTGTCTTCTCGTACGGCCCTCTGAGACAAAGGCAGATGCGAAAAGACACAGCCGGCAGTGTTACTCTATCTCGCAGGAAGAGTTTTCTAGGATCTTAGCGTTCACAGTTTTCCGAGACAGAGGACAATGGCTGGAGGCGCTTACTTGCACCCGAATCGCCGACGACGCTCCTCATGATTGCTCCGAAGACTGTCTACACTGTGCTTTGTATAAAGTCGCAGAACTGTCGAACGTCTCGCTTGCCGCTTGCACCTGAGACTCCGGCTCCTTTTTGTCTCACATCTGAGACTCTGGTTGATTTTCGTGGTCCTATGCGATGAGACGCAGCGGTACCATCTTGCCAGCGTGGAAGGAGTTTTCCAGGAGGTTGGCGTTTCCAATTTCTTTCCGAGACGGACAGTCAAAAGCTTAAAAGGCGACGCTCCTCCTTATCACTTCGAAGACTGTCTTTACTATACAATTGCAGACTGTCGCACGTCTCGCTTGTGCCGTCTCGCACCTGAGACTCTGGCTCCTTTTAGAACGCAACGTTACTACATCCCGCTAACCGAGAAAAAAATTGAATGTTGGCGTCCACAGTTTCTCCCAGACGGAACGTCAAATGTTCGAATCACGCTTTACACCCCACATAAAGCTTCTCATAGTGATCCCTTCGATGCTTGATCACTTCGATGTTCATGATCGCTTCGAAGACGATTCTTTTCCCCATTATGCTTCAAAATCACACCACACTCTAGACCCTAACCTGGACGTCTTCGCTCTGATAAGAGTATATATAGAGGGTCCTAATCCGTCAACCATCGGGACATTCATTGCCTCGCTCTCTGCGCTACTAGCCTCGATCTCTCTGCAAAAATGCTCGAAAACCCAGCCACCACCGAATTATCCGAGAAGGCAGGCTCTACTGAAAAGGTTGACGAGACCGCGGTGCAAGTGTTGTCTGGCGACAAGGTCTTGAACGAAGATGGCAAGATCCTAGCTTGTTCCTGTGCGGCGTGAATATTGAGCTCTTTTGGTTAGATTATACACCCTCAGACTACGCGAGAGTCCTGCGTAAAGTGGACCGATATCTACTCCCTCTGATGTATGTGGTTCAAAGCTAGTATTGTGTGTTTCATCGAGCTCATACAATATAGGTGGATCTGTTATGGTGTCTACTAAACTCGAACCTATAAGTCGTGTTATTTACCGCTCGCTAGGAATTCAACAGACGGACAAAACCTCGCTTGGAACGCAGGCCATTTTGGTATTCGGTATGTTTGATATACTGTACTGATGGACGTTGCCATCTATAACCTGTTCCCAGCACGGACACAAAACTCGTAGGACAACAGTACCAATGGCTCACAACTATCTTTTACATGACCTATCTCAGTACAAGACTCATCCACTCCCGTCTGCCTCTGCTGATAGCCGGATTTAGTCGGGGAATTTCCGTCGAACTTTCTCATGCAACGGTGGGCGATGGGCCGAACGCTATCAATTTATATGCTTTGCTGGGGAATCTGTGTTGTGTCTGTCTCTGCCGCCAAACTTGGACACATCTCATGGTCAATACCTTTTGAATGGCGTCCATTTAATATTCAATCCTTGACCAGGTCATCCGAGCGCTGCAGGGCTTCTTTGAATGTACAATATCGTATGTCTGATTTTTTGTGAAACAGAGGTTCCTTTTTGATTAATTCAACGTAGTCCAGGATTCATTCTGATCATTGGAACTTGGTGGCGCTCACTTCATTCTTTTTTACCACTGTGTGCTCACCTCGTTCGCCCACTCGCAGGTATAAAACAGAGGAGCACGCAGCTCGTGCTTTATTCTTCCAGTCCGCAAACGCAGGTTTCAGTATCATCTCTGATCTTGTGCGTATGTTTCGTATGTTTCGTCCGCAGAGCGATCACATAATGTTTCTCTTTCAAGTGCACTTACGGAATAGGATGGCACGCCATGAATCATCCCGGTAGCCTTGAACCTTGGCGCGGAATATCTCTCTTTCTCGGCTCTGCGACCATTGCTTCTGCCCTCGCGTGTTTTTTGCTTCTGGGTAGCCCCAAGGAAGTCCGATGGTTGAGCCAAGAGGATAAAAATATCGCGTGAGTTGTGGTCGACTATGTGTTCATTGTGTTGTAATCGTTTCCGAAGAGCGGCGCGCATTTTGAGAAACAAGGCTGGGCGAGATGTTACCGGAGTCAAATGGAGCTGGGATCAGGTCCCTGAAGCGTTTATGGATCCGCAATTATATTTCTCTGTTTTAAATGGTTCGTAACGGGTTTATAATTGTTTCACACACAAAAGATTGACGACCTCTTCAGCATTCCTCGCATCGGTTCCCAACGGTGAGTCCTGTCCGTATCCCACATGACAAGCGATGGACGCGTCGATTCAGGTGGTCTAACAACCTTTGGAGCATCATGTACGCATCCTTCGGTTTCACCCAACTCCAAGTCCTCCTCGTCGGTATTCCGAGGAGCGTCGTATCCGTCTTGGTCTTCCTAGTCGTTGGCATTTTCACGCGACGCGTGAAGAACATGCGGTTGTGGGTCATAGCAGCCTCGGTCGTGCTACCATTTGTCGGAATCTTGACATTGTCGTTGCTTCCGAACGAACCCCATTTCAAGTGGATCAAGTGGGGAATGTGAGTGTTCTTGACCTTCTTGGCGAGATCAGCATTTTGAAGATATCCGCAGGTACATGTGTACTGTACCCTTTATCTTGTCTCTGTTCTTGGGGTGGACCCTTAGTAAAATGAACTGCTCCCATTTCAATTTATACCTGCTCACAGTGACTTAGTTCCGTCAAATGTCGCTGGCCGAACCAAGAAGACCATCGTGTGTCTGGTTTATTCGCTTCAATTTCTCATCTAATTTCTTGGCTAGATATCCTCTGCGACATTCTTCGGGTACTGTGTCGGTCAGCATAATTCTAAGGACGTATCGGTCTCACTCTTACCATATTTCTGCAGGCAATATGTGGTAGGCAACTTCACCTTTGGGTTCTGATTCTCACTATACGATGCCGCGCTCGTAATTAATTATAGTGGATCCCGTAAGCACTTCAATTCTTGTAATTATCTGCACCTCACTGACCGTACAATGGTCCACCTCAGAAATCTTCAGAACAGTGGATGCCCCACGCTATATCCCCGGCACCATTGGATGCGCCATTTGTTTTGCCCTCAATTTTATCCTCGTCATCATCTGGCGTTACTACTACGTTTGGCAGAATAAGCGCCGCGACAGAGCTGCTGCTGCCTCTGGTATGAGCGCGGAGGAGCAAGAGGCGGCTGGAAGGGAGCTGGGCGAGCTCAATGTCACAGACATGAAAAACCCGCATTTCCGGTGAATTTAATGGTCCTACTGAACGTTTGGAGGCTGATTCTTTTAAAGATACACGTTGTGAAGATCTATCGACTTGACTAAACATTTTTGGGCGTTGTGTTAGTGTAGGCCTATGATGTCCGGTTGAACCAGAGTTTGAACACGTCACATGATTCTTCAAGCTTTGCCTGGAAGACAGTGGCAGTGGAAGAGTTGGAGTCCGTGCGTCGTCCGAGGTTAGTAAAGTGTACGGATGGAGTCTGAAAAGCGAGGGAAACCTTGATATATTTGGCAAGATTCGACTGAGTCGAAGCCGCTTAACGAGATCCGTTTCGAGTGGAATAGCGCTTTGTACATGGGGACCCGTGGCCACCTTTTTCTCTCAATTCCGACCTAATTATCGCAAACTGCGAGGAAACAAGGAATCATTGAACGTATGAAGAGTGGGCTATGGATTGTGCACTAAACCCCACCGCAAAGACATGGTGTACCGCCCATCAATTCAACCCGTACGAAATTTTGACAAGGTCAGCAGCTCTTTCTCCAACAATATACACAGGGACTTGGGTATGGGCAGAAGGAACGATGGGCTGTATCATTGTAACGTGGTGAGGCTCGAGCAGTCCAAAAGAACTCTCAACTCACCAGTATAGAAGCATCGACAATCCGCAACCCCGAAATTCCTTTCACAACCAGGTCTGGATCGACGACGCCGAATTTGGCACCCTTCGGGGACATGCTGGCCGTTCCAACTGGGTGGAATACTGTCCCCGAATTATTTTTGATATATTCTCTCAGCTTTGCGTCGTCTGTAGCAGCAGCGAGATCTTCGAACTCTCGGATGACATACCCTTTCCAAGCCTTGGCGCTGAGGAAATTTCGGGCTGCACGCACTGCCTCCGCCATAACAAATAGATCGAAGTCGCTTCCGAGTAGATTCGGATTTATGTTGGGCTGGTCGAATGGATTTGCAGTTTTGAGAGTAAGCTCTCCGCCTGAGTCAGAGAAGTATCATGCTAAGTTTACCGCTTTACCACTTGATTGAAGAACGCACGCGAAGACGGGGCTGTAACAGCAGTCACTATTGTCATAAAGTTCCCAGTTGCTGGGATCGGCGCGAGCCGCACCCATCCATTCTGTTTTTGTCATAAGTTTTGGATTTCAGCTTGATTAAATGTGCTCACCGCCAACAGAAGCTCATAGTGCGCTGTATTTGGTCCAGCAGATGGATCCTCGATCGAGAAGGAGTTGTCAGGTACCCGGGACCAGATGAGATGGGCAAGTGGCGAATCCACTAGGGGTCCCATTTGAGTCTGTTCCCATTGGAAACGTCGGCAACGGCCAAGGTAGCGTTGCGAGTAATGGCATCGAACGTCCCCGTAGAGTTCACATACCATAGATTGGTTAATAGTGAGTGGTCGGTCAAATTGCGTCCCACGGACGGATTGTTAACGATAGTCTTTATCCCAAGAGCAGACAACTCCGTTTTATCTCCGATGCCAGAGAGGAGGAGGATCTGAGGGGTTCCAATCGAACCAGCAGACAATATCACCTCTTTCGAGGCTTGAACGACGGTTCGAGGACCTAAACCTCATTGAAGGGATGAACTAATTGAATAAGAATTACTAACCTGTTTCATTTTGCGTAAATTCAACAGCACGGAAAGCTGGTTTTCCTTGAGTTACTCCGGTTTGGATGAGTCGCGTTACACGTGAGTTGACGAGCACATGGAGGTTTGGTCTAGAAATGAAGTTGGGGCCTAGATACGATGTAGCTGCACTGCTTCGTTGACCACCATTTATAGTTGATTGTAACCAGCCTGGAGATAAATCAGGAAACTAGCTCGTGGTGATATGGCCCACAAATTTACCGAGACCAAGAGGACGTCCAGAATTCATGTCCAGATTGAATGGAAACGATTTGGGTTTCTCTTGGGTTGTTGCGATTATCCGAGTGTCGAATGGATGGCTGAACCCAGGTAGACTAACAGAATTTATTCCCGTCAAACTATGAACGAGAGGGTTATATTGCCCGTTCGTGTCATGGTTATCCGCTGGTGGGGTCCATTTTTCATTCTGGGCACCGGAACATAAACAAAATAGGAGTGCAGATGAAGGGATTTCGACTCACCTTTCGAATATATTTCTGAATATTGGTCCACGACCAGCCCGAGTCACCGCTGAGTTTTGCATATCGGTCCCATTCCTCAGAGCTTCCTCGGGTATAAGCCATATAGTCTCCAACCGGATCAGAATTTTAAGAGATCTTCCGAAACGAAGTCACTCACTGACAGAAGTCGAACCACCAAGCATATGGCCTCGTGCTATCGAGATGGTCAGCTGGTTGCCAGCAGAGCACAAAAAACGAACGATAGTCAATGCTTCTGCCATTAAAGCCTGGCTGAGGAGTGGTGGTATAGTTCCAATCGTACGGTGTGTTGGGATTGAGCAAAGATGGGAACATAGGAATGATGCTGTCAAGGACACCGATGTTCCTGAAAGAGAAGGATGTTATCAACGAATCTCTTTGGCGGCATTGAACGACGTACGATGGCCCGGCCTCTAGAAGGAGAACCGACGTACGGGGATTCTCGGTAAGCCGGTTTGCAAGAACGCTACCGGCAGCCCCGGCTGTAATATATTCTCAGCGCCTGATTATTATAATAATGGTATAAAAGAAATACGGACTCCTACGATCACGAAATCGAACGTTGAAGCAGTTATATCTTCGAAGGCATTGTAGACGGTAGCAACGCATGCAATAGGGAATATAAGAGACAGTACTGGGTAGCTGGAGAGATGCATGGCGTAGCAGGGTCGAGCCGCTTGTCGATGCTTCCCCGTTCGCATTTTAAATAAGCTAGCCATCCGAAGAACACGAAGCTTGAACAAGCTAGCTCGGGCGAAAACACCAGTCGAGACCTGCCTCGGCGGCATTGTGGCAATATCACGTCAAGACCTGACAGTGGGGAAGGCGGCAAGCGCGACAGGAAGCCAGGCACAAAGCAGAACAGGTCACAAACCCATTAAAAACTGCTTGAAAGAACGAGGAAGAAGCATTTAAGATGTTGAACATAAGCGCTCCCATACAACGGCCGCGCAATTTTAGCGCTATCAGCGCGAAAGACAGCCAGACTGCAAGAGGCACCCGCGAGAATCGCGGAAACCGCACGATTTGCCCTGGAGAAGACCAAAGCGCTCAAGGTACCGGTGTGGCTCAATTTTAGCGTCCAGTAACATGGAGGAGCCTCAGCCGCTAAGAAACGTGGAAACGGCATGCGGCCAGAACAAGCTCTGCCAGTGACGAACATTGTGCAGTCGTAAATAAATTATCGGCCGATCTTGGAGCCATTCAGAGTGAGTGTTCAAGTTGTATCGGAGGCATGTACAGTAGGGTCAAGACCACAGCGGAGGTACCAATCAGAGTGAAGCAAAAGCTGGAAAGAGATCAAGTTATTACGGCATAACCTACAATAAGCCTCTGTCAGCATTAAGCTTGAAGGGAATCTCGGGAAAAGCTGACGGTCAGAAACTACCGCGCCGAAGATCGATGCATTGAATTAATTTTCTGAGGAAGAAGATTTTTTTCCTGGCAATTTCTCGACGTTATACAAAAACGCCGACTCGTCAAGCTCAACTCGAATTCCATCAAATGCACTATCAAAATACATGAGACCCCTCATATGAAATATAAGTAACCCGTAAACATTATTCTAAGTAATCCGAAGCAAAAGAATAATTAGGCCATCGAGGGTGATCCAGACAGGCCCTCGATGGCAGAGAACAGAATAGGGATTAAATGGACTATAAGTAAGGAGACTGAAATATTCGCGCGCCGACTGGCGAGCGCAGGGATGATGATGACCGAGGTCCAAATTGAGACTGATAATTATGCAAATTGGGCGCGAGGTGGAACTGGGAACGGTCGACCATCTCCTTCTCCCCGATGAACATGCGCTTCGCTGGCGTAGGCCTGGAAGATCCCTTGGATGCCTTGGTTGCTGGCTGCTTGGCACGCGCAGATTGCCGTACGTTGGTGAGCCGAGAGGCGCCGAGGACTCGAGTGGGCGATAGCTGCGCAGGCGCGGTGACGGGAGCATCCTGAGCGGCGTATCGGACGGTGGGCGAGGAAGGCGCAGGAATGGCGACAGGAACATCCTGGTAGTGCAGACGACGGTGCGGAGTGGAGAGGGTCCCGGTAGAACGCGGGTACGACGAGGACCGAAGCGCGCAGGGACCTCATATTCGCTGAGCTGCTTGAGGTGACAGCGGGGAGCTACTTTCTGAAAGGCATGGGTCAGACATGTTTGAGATAGGTAAGAGAACAGAGACATACCGCACGCACCTTGGCAACGCACACAGCCGGCACCTTGGACCTGACACTAGGCTTCAAAGTCCGAGACAATGAGTCAGACAAGATGCGAGTGTAACGTACCAAAGGGAGGTTGGAGCGAGCCGCGACGAGGGCGGCGGAAGCAGCAGCCTTCTCGAGGTCGTGGGCGCAAATGACGGTACGAAGGGGTGATCGGCCGACAAGGGCGTGGCGACGACGGGTGTCGAAATGTGCGGGTATCTCGTATTCCTCCAGTTGGTTAAGGTGGCAGCGGGCGCGACGTTCTAAAGGATGGGTCAGACATGTCTGGGAATGGACAGAACATCAAAGACATACTGTACTGCAAGGATCATCGAAACGCGCACAGCCGGCACCTTAGGTTTGGCACTGGCCTCCAAGGTCTAAGACAAAAAAAAAGTCAGACAAGTCGCGAGTGGGATAGAGTTTCACGTACGACAGCCATGTTGGCGGCGGGCAGCGACGAGAGCAGCCGCGGTAATCGACTGTGTACTCTACAGCGGATATGGTCAATGCGGGGGAGGTATAGGGGGTAAGACGTACAATACTGATAAACGACTGGGCAGTGGGGATGGGAGCGCCGGGAGCTTCCTATACACACAATGCCAGAGGTGTGTCATTGGAGAAGAGGTAGGGGTGCATATCTCAGCGTCCCGCGTACGAAGGGAACCATAACAAGTGCATCGCGCATCCCCCGAGCACCAGAACCACGAGAACACCCAAAGCGACAATTCCGTAGGGCGAGAGCGAGAAGGCGGGGCAAGAGGGCGAGGAGGAGGGGAGAGGGCATTTGGGTAATGAAGTAGTGAAGAGAAATCATTATCCTTCGCCTCTTCACCCTCCTTCATACCCTTTCGCGACGCGGATGTAAATGTCTTGGACCCATGGTTTCAAACGGGATGTAAAATGTCTTGAACCCGTGGTTTCAGAGCGGAAGCTTTTTTCTGAACTTTTTGTCTCACTTGAGAAAGGAGAGGGACAGCGGGCCGTCGCCATAGTTGTCGCCCAATAGACCACCCAGACAGTTCAGATATCCAGAAAGACATATCCCAGTTGCAGATAGGTTTAAGCGGCGCACAGAAACATCGGGGAGATGGTGGAGGAGCGCAAGACGCGATCGATGTCCATTTTAGGAAATCCCGATAAATTCACACGCCATTTCCTCTGCTCTTGGCCAAGCTCTTGCTACTGTTCGATGTTCTGCCAGAATTCACTTGCAACCGATAACTTTACGGGTCGATTCAGATTTTTCACTTTGTTTTGGTTCTGCAACGCCTCGGCACCAGGCGGCACCGCTTTCAGCTTTCAAGTGACTTGACTCCGAACATTGGCCCCTCAAGCCTTGAATCTTTACAACGACTGTCTCAATGCCTAAGTCAACCAAGATCTAGCATACTCGCAGCAACACGTCCAGGAGCCGGCACTGGAGCGTTATGGACTTGAACTGGACGCAGACGACTATCGCAAGCTAACGAGCAGTGCAGAGCGCGAGAGACCGTCCCGAGGAAGAGTCACTGGACAGGTCCGACCATTAACGACACCCGAGAGATCGGTGCGGTGACATGCTGAACGACGAAGGAGGTGACGAGCAATTTGGGGCTGTCGTGTGGGCAAGCCAAACGCTCGTGTGTGTGTGGAGTACTGCGCTTGGGAGAGTGACGACCCTGCTACCGGAGGGAACAGTCGTCACGCGGCGGAAGGGGACGAAGGCTCGGAAGGGGAAGAAATAACGAGGTTCATATTTTGACGCCAACGAATTTCTTGTTTCTCCAGGAGGTATGTTGAACGCTCGCTCGAGATTACTGGAAACTTATCGAACGTAGTGTTTACTGTATCGCATTTACTTTCGTACTAAGTCCGTTCCTCTCTTGTGCAAGGGTATATTATCTGGCTTCATTGAATGAACTTCCCTTAAGACGTAAAAGGATGTCTGCCTGTTCCGGAGCTTCTTAATAGCTTCTTGTTAATTTCAAGTTCTTCCCTGCTTTTCGAACTTTGCCTGGACAAGTCGGTCTTTTCCCTCACTGCTGTGCACAACTTGCCCAAACGCATTCAACCACCAACTCTACACGTGCTAGCCTCGCGCACGGACCAAGTACGTTATTCCAATGTTTTTGTGACATGTTTTCCATCACGGAGACTCACGCACGGACCCTCTGCGGACACTATAAAAGGTGGACGCCGCCATCTGGAATCTTTACCACTCTGGCCTTTTGGCTTAGATCAAGTGTAGTATCTGTTCTTAATAGTTTAACCACTATTATGCTCGCACCGCGAGCATTCTTGGGTTATCTAATTTTTGCCGCCCTTGTCCTTCTGCTCTGCTTGCACCAGTGGACGCGATGACCTTGCTGCTGCACTACTGGCTTGTGTCGTCAGGGGATCCTTCTTTCTTTTTGCTGCTTCCTTTGAGCGCTCCACTCGGAGTTTGCTTTCAGATGCAGCAAATGGATTGAAGCTTTATTTATTATGACTTTGTTGTATTTGCTTGAATGAATTCTTTTCGCGCTTCTTTCGCTGCGTCCTGAACCGGTTCCATCGAATTTCTAAATTAGGAAGTCTCCGCTTTTTGCTTCGCTTGTCAGGACGACGGACGTGCAGTTTGCCCAGAACGGTTTGAATGACATTTGGCCCTAAATAGACAGCGATGAACTGCGAACACCGTCGATTAAAGATCTAAAGCAGTAAACAGAATTATCTTGTACCACCCGAAAAACATTCCATAATGGCCGTAGCCTCCCCATCCTCCGCGGTACATCACAGCGCCTCAGCCGTCTGCCCAGCTGGGTCGAACTTTGCTGCGTACGATCGTGCCGCAATAAAGCTATCAATGCGCTCGCAGGGCTTTCCGCTGGCCTTCCCGACTATTCTGCAGCGCAAGTTAGCATTATTACGCGCAGCGAACTAAAATGAATGAAAAGCAAGCAAAAGCGCTCCGATTGCAAATTAATATTAACCGTCATCCTGTCGGGCGGTTACAGAGCTAGCAGCCACTCGTAAACACAGCGCAACACAACCGTCGGGGGTGCTTAATTTCGTCTTTGCGGCCAAAAGAATGGAAAGAAAAGGGGGAAGAGTGGAGGAGTGTTAGCTACCTCGACAAGCATGCGCAGCGCTGCGGCGGAGTCTGACTGCTCGGGCGACGACGTCGCAGTACCACGGCTGGAGGCGCGAGGAGCGCGCTTTGCCCATGGGCCGGCGGACGAGCTCGCCCTCGACCGGCGCGGGGATGGTGTTGTCGTAGTCGGGCAGCACGCATGTCGGCGCGGTGAGCATCTTGACGATGCGCATGACGACCGTGTCGGTGCCCGCGTGCTCCGGGAGGGTCGAGAGCTCGAACTGCCGAGAGCGGATCCTGCATCCAAATATCAATGAGTACTCATGATACGATGAAAGGCGCGCGACGCACCGGTCCACGGGCGCACGAGGGGACGGTACTGCGCGCGGTTGTCGGCGAACATGTAGGTGTACGTCCAGGGCTTGACCTCTGTCTCCCCGACGACCCAGACGTGCAGGCCGTGGTGGAACGCGACGGGGAACGGCTGCCCGAGGCGGTACAGCGTGATCTTGGAGTCGAGGCGCTTCTTGTTCGGCGTCAGGGCGAGGCACTTGTCCAGGTCGCCTGTGTGACGAGCCCTTCGTTTAGCAGCTGCTGGCGCAGGACGCCTTCCGGCCGACGGCGGAGGCGATGCTCGCGAGGGGACTGCCCAGGGTAGGCCTTCGTGGAGGAGGTCGTGGCCGTCCGGGAAACTCGATGGAAGGCCCCGTGGAGTGATGCGGAAGCGGAGGCCGCCGGCCCATTGCGGGCAAGTTTGCGGGGCGTGGTAGTAGAAAAAGCCGCGAGCCTCGACCGGAAACGGCTGATACGCGCCGTCTTTCTTGAAATACGGATAGGGAAGGACGGGGTGCGTGGAATGAAGGAGATGTGCGGGTGGGCGACATACTTGAGAATGGTATAATCTGCGGCAGTGAGGTATGCCGGATTGAGGGTCGTCAACTGCGGTAATGTTGTCCTTGTTCTCCTCGTCGAACCAGTCGTGTGTGTTCATTTCAGCGTCTTCGCGTTCGGGCATGCCGTCAAACGCAATACGAGTACGGACTTTTTGAAAAGGCGAGCGCGCGTTTCGCAGCGAGCTTGTTGAATTGGAGCTTATTGTCGCGTAGTGCCAGCCCAGCATCTGGGTCTACGCAGAGCTACTCTTGTACAAGTCAAGAAAATTTTCATTGCATCCAAATTGTGGGAAGGTGTCCAATTCCGTGAAGCATGAGGAAAGCCTGCGATCTAGACCGAGTCAGGGGATTCTTAGATAGAAAGTAAACGGCTTTCCATACATTACATATAGTCTGGTTGCAACAAGCTCGGAGACACGCTCTGTCGGCGAGGAAGAACTTCCTAATGTTGAAGTGAAGGTGAGAAGAGAATGAGTGACATGGTCACACTTGTGACACGACTGGGGCTTCCCGCCGTCATGGCCGACGAGCCCGCGCCCGTCTTCACCTGCTGGAACGGCATCATCGCCGTGCGCGCCGACGCCTTCTCTCCGCACCGGCCAGCTCTCCACCTCCCCCTCTCGCGCCCCCTCGCCCCCCGCATCCCGTGTATCGTGGATCATCTTTAAAAGTTGACGCTTGTCAACTCGCAGTAACTCATTCATGTTCGGCATCGGTGGAAGACATTGACAGGAAGTTCCTTGTTCAAAGATGTGTTCAATTGACTGATTTGAGCTCTTGAAGGTTGTGTCGAACTTCGAAGCACATAAAGATCTTCAATAGATGAAGGAATAAGACAGTTCTATTATCCCCCATGAATTTCGGCGAAGCTGTGGGCGAAGCTCAGCCTTCTGGAATAACGGGTTGGATTGCTACAGTGTCGCATGGCCATCACAGCGGCCCGACTTTCTCTCTCCCTTTAAATTTGCATGCTGAATGGGTGATTGAACAGACGATGGTATTCGCATCGGCAGTCTGTTTCATGGTGACGCGGACAGTGTTCGAAAATTGCTCCTCATTTCACACACAATGAAATATAACACCGAATAAACGCCCAAGTGCGCAAGTTTCAGATATAACAAACAGTGTTGAAAGCTGTTTCTCCACCCTCACTCACGTTATAACACAGATCCAATTTGAACTCTCCTTATGGCAGATATAGACCACTCCTCAAAGGCGAACAACGGTCCAAATCTGCTCACGGCGGCCGGTGAACGGCTCGAGGGTAACCTTGAAACAGCCCTTCGCAAGTTGAATTGCCCCTGCACTTTATATTCACGTACCGGGGCAGCAGGGAGAACGTTGTCTCCCGACTGAGTCGCCCACGCAGTAAGTGCCAAGTTGCTAGTAAGGTTAGGTCAGTTGAGGATGAAACTGGTACAATGTGGGTCGATGAAAACTATGGCAAACTCCAGGCACACGCGCACCTTCCGGACGTCGCACTAGTGCAGTTGGGATTAAAGCCTTGCTGGTCGAATTCGCTATGAAGAGCTGCATAAACTAGGGGCCCGACATAATCCCCTGGGATGTCGGAAAGGGTGGGGTTGAAGTAGACGGAGCCTCTAGATATCAACGGCACGCTTGCGAGGATCCAGCCAGACTCGGAAGGCCCCCACGACCACTGTGGGAATATGAGCCACGTCCGGTGAGGGCCAAGTCAAGAAACGCACCATCTGGTTAGACGTTACCGGATTATTAGGCGGGAAAGAGACGATGGGCCCGGGGTTCCCGCTATCGGCGAGGTCAAGGACGTTCCCTTGGAAGTTCATGAGCATGAAGATGCCAGTAGCTATGCAAGCAGGATAGACATCGTGCTGTATGTGGTTCTGCCCTCTTCGCTGCGTAGACAGCCTTTCTTTATACTCCACCAGGAGCTCGATGGGGTTGGCCCAAGGTTCAAGGAGAAGATGCCGTCTCTGTTCAACGCGGTCCACCTTTGGCATGGTTGCTAGGAATTATATCTTGTATTTCCCCGGATGAAGCTATTACATCCACGACGGAGATGGGGGGAGTGCTATTAGCGGGGGCAATATTGGTGTCCTAGGCACAGTCGACTTTCTTCACCCTGTGCTTACCCTGCGCAGAGTGGTTAGAGGATGTTGCATCCATAACGGAGACAGGCGAATGAGGCACCGTCGACTTTCTTTACCCTGCGCTGAGCGGCCGCTGGCGGCACATGGCGAAATTGGAATCGCTTTTTAGACAATGAGTTTGTACGTCGCACGCATCTAGGTTCCAGTCCTTTCAGAGTTTTTCTTTGGTTTTTCTTCGTCTGGATTCTGGAATATCCTAGAGTCAAAGGGGAAGAGGGTTCATACTGAACAGCTGAGTAGCACATGAGGACAGAAATGACTATACAGCAAGAGGAACACAAAGAATTTCGGCGACTAGTAGGGCTGCTCAATTCTTAATCCGAACGGGTTCAGTTCGGATTTTTGTACACATAAACACGGACAAATAAGTCCATTTCAATCTCCGCTGCACTCCTAATCGGGCGACTCTGTGATCCGCAAACTACCAAAGTCCAAGCTCTGTTTGCAAGCACCTGATCGTGAATTCCGCCATGTGTTTCGGTATGCCACAATAAATACACCAAACATTGTCTAATACCACTGGCGGGGATATGTTCGATTTTCTAGACAGCGAAGTAGAAATAATTCGATACCGAAACGAGCGATAGAATACGACATCCCATTCTCCAAGAGCTTCCACCTCCAGCTTCCACAACCAACCTAAGTCTCCCTTCGACTGTATTTCTTCAAGTGTTCTCATCTCTATATTCACCGTCCAATTGTTGCCGGGTCCCACACCTATCGCCGTTCAATTGGTTTGCCGTCGTCGTGCCGTTCAAAGAAAGAGAAACGTTCCACGAACGCGATAGGCTCTCCCTTCGGATTTCGAAGGCAGAGACTACTATTATCTACCACACGCTGCGCTGCATCGTAAACCAAACTCGGATTCTGTACCTGTTTCTAAAACCCTGTATTTTTTGCACGTTGTTGTTATGCCCGTATCTTTTCTGTACCACAATGCGACCCACGTTCTGTCCACGTTTCGTTTGAAGATAGGATATTACTCGAGAAAATCGCGCAAGTGAATAGGTGGGAAGTTGGATGTGACGCGGTTCTTGTCAACGGTGACGGTTTTACGCTTATCTCTTATCCACCGACGGGCATAAGTACGGTTCTGCTCCAATTTCCTCTTTATTCTTGCGCTCATGCTTGCCACCAACAGAGTCCATGCGTCCCATCCACCCCTCGCCCCGCTGACGAGTATAATTTCCCAAAAAAGTCGCACCAAATCCACCGACTTCGACCCTCCTAACTTTTTCTTTAATTCTGCCCGCCCTCCAGCCCCTTCTCGCACAAGATCTCGTTCTTCGCCGTCTTTCACCTATACCCTTGTTAAGGCGCGTATGCCGCCAGATTCGGATGAAAATACAGATGAAGACGACGTGATATACACCGCGCGTCGCACCCCCACTCTACGCACGCGTCTTTTCGGTGGTCGTGGCAAAGCGGACACTATATCCACTACTCCTGGTCAGCTTGGTGCTGGAGAGACTGAGACGGAGCTTGACGAACCGGTACGCTGATTCACCCTTTAATTTCGTTCTTTGCGGTCGAGGACTATCCCATTCGAAATTCCTCCACAAATTCAGCGGACATACTTTGCTGGGAGGAATGTGGCAGTTTTGGACAACGTGCTTCTGGCCGTTCTTTGAGACTTCAATTATCGTCCGCACTACGTGTTGGCCGAGGACCGCTGCTGAGAGAGGGAGCAGTGGAATAGTTTTGGAGGCGTCCACTTTTCCCGCGTCAGGTCTTCGTGCCATTCAGTTCCACCCGTTCTACCCAAAATTTCCTCCAAAAGATATATCAGTTTGCCCGTTGAGCTCTGCTTTTCTTTGCTTGCGAGGAGCAGCGAAAGATCTCTGCTTCAATTCTAATGGTGCTCTATTCTCCAATCTAACGATCTTTATAGCCACGCCACTTGCCTACCTCGCGAATCCTCCCCGCCTCGGCCCCGCTCGTCCCACCGAGCACTCTTGAGCAGCGCCTTACTCCACTCCTCTTCGAATTTTCTCGCCTGCTTTCAATTGTCCCCGCCATTTTCGGCACCCTTTACAATCTTTACCTCATCTACCATCCCCCATCTGCCCCCGCGCACCGGAGCGCATCGACTTTTGCGTCTCCGCTCTCTGGGTAAGCCTATCATGCTAGTTCTCAAAACAAACCTAACACGAATATCCGCAGGCCATTCTCACCGGCTACCAATGCCTCGCCCTCACCACCGGCCTCCTCACGCGCTGGCGGGTCTACTATCCGCCACTGCCGACGCTCATCCGCCTCCTCGCGCTGCAGGCGATCTGCTGGCCCGCGACGCATCTCAGCCTCACGCTCCTCGACTACACGCGCCGCCCCGCCGCCGTGTGGGCCGCGATCGGGACGACGACGTGCATGAGCCGCAGCGTGCAGATCTGGGTTACGAGCAACCTCTGGTGGGAGGTTGGCGCGGCGAATGGCGCGCCCGCAGCGGCAGCACCAACGCCACCAGCAGGCGTGGCCGTCGCGGGCGGGTGGCGACGCTTCGGCGGGCGCTGGGGCGGGCGGCGCTGGGACTGGCGCGAGGTCGCGGTGCAGTGCTTGCTCCCTGCCGGCGTGCTGTACTTTGTCATGGCGTGGGCGGAGCAGCTGCGCAGGGAGTGGTCCGAGTGCTGATCAGCGTATCGTTATTGTACCGTGCGTTCTATTGCTTAGGGTTTTTATAGCTTATGTTCCGCAGTGCTTATACTGTTTTGTATTACTCTTTGAATATATCCAAAACTTACCTCCATCCTTCGGCCCTTCCTCACATTACTAAGTGTTCCCTTGACAGCTACTTCAGACACGTCCTATCACGGTCTTGTTGGGGTTTGGTGAGCGCCGATAAACATACACGGTGAAATGAGCTGATTTTTTACTGGCCGATTTCAGGAAAATCGTCCGACAAATTGTTTTGATGATGTCTGTCGCACTATTTAACTTGTCTTACGGCCCTCAATATTCTACCTGCTCTCACCCTTCAACTCGAGGAAATGGCTCTTGCTCTGAACAGCGACAAAGGTATGGTCGACGGCCGCGAGCGCGACCGGATCGCCAACTACACAAAATTCTGGGACAAGGACATTTCGAAGGAGAACAGCACCCACACTGAAAATCGCGTGGACAGCTACACCGACGTCGTCAATGGTCTGCATCGCACCCCCCTTCCATTCATTCACAACGACTAATTAATTGTTTTCAGGCTATTACGACGGCGCGACCGAGCTGTACGAGTACGGCTGGTCTGAGTCCTTCCACTTCTGCCGCTTTTATGAGGGGGAGGCCTTCGCTGCGGCGCTCGCAAGGCAAGAGTACTACCTCGCCGCTCAGATGGGGTTGCGGCCGGGCATGCGCGTGCTCGACGTCGGATGCGGCGTCGGTGGGCCCGCACGCGCGATCGCCCACTTCGCGGACGTCGAGGTCGTCGGCCTCAATAACAACGAGTTCCAGATCCAGCGCGCGCGGCGGTACGCCAAGCGGGCGGGCCTGAGCGACAAGGTCACGTTCGTCGTCGGCGACTTCATGAAGCTGGAGGAGCAGTTTGGGAAGAACTACTTTGACGCAGGTGGGTTTTTACCTGCTTCACTATCCGTCCACTGATCTGGGCAAAGTGTACGCCATCGAGGCGACCTGCCACGCTCCGACATTCGAGGGCGTGTACGGCGAGATCTTCAAAGTCCTGAAGCCGGGCGGCGTTGTAAGTCCTTTCTTCCTTTACAATCTGTTGCAGCGTCCTCTAAACCCACTTCCTCAGTTCGGCGTCTATGAATGGTGCATGACGGACAAATGGGATCCCTCCGAGCCCTCCCACGCTGCCCTACAACACGAGCTCGAGCTCGGCAACGGAATCCCCGAAATGCGAACCATCGCGGCTGCCCGCAAAGCGCTGCAGACCGTCGGCTTCGAGTTGCAGCACGACGAGGACCTCGCGGACCGGCCAGACGTCGTGCCGTGGTACTACCCGCTCGAGGGCGACGTCCGCAAGGCGCAGACGTTCTGGGACTACCTCACCGTCTTGCGCATAAGCCCCCTGGGCAAGTTCTTCACGCACAACGTGGTGTGGGTGATGGAGCTGCTCGGGCTCATGCCGAAGGGGACGCACGATGTCGGAGAGGCGTTAAGGATTGCGGCGGTTGCACTCGTGCGCGGAGGTCAGCTCAAGGTATGCGTATCAGTCTTGGGATTTAATACATGCTGATATTTGGACCTCAGGTTTTCACACCGATGTATCTGGTCATCAGTCGCAAACCGGAGAAAGATTGAGCGTACCAGGCAGCTACATTGGATGTACATGCATAAAAATACAGCCGACTTTATCTGTAGTACATACCATTACTGCCGCTCGCGATCGTCTACGTAACCCCTTGCAATCCCACTCCTTCCTTGCTCCAACACGCTCGGCGCATCTTCCCCCACGCGGGTTTCGAGCCCGCGGAACGTTCGCTCTTGGAAAAAATGGGCTGGGGAAGTTTCTAAGCAGGAAACACACATGGAAGGCAAGTGCTCGTACCAGCCGCGCTGTCAGCCAGCGCAACAGCGGTATCTTGGTTGCGCAGGATTACAGAGGACGAGGGCTCGTTCGGAAGTGCTTCTTTGCCCTTGTCCGGCCCACCGAAGCGCTTTGCATGCCGGTACGTTCCTGTGATCAGAGAGAAGACAGGTTGGTCGGGGTCGTCTGAGTCTGGCGGTGGATCCTCCGATGTGTCTGGATTTTCAAGTATTTAGGATTTGTCGAGATGAAAGCAAAGAGCGTACCCTCGGCCCGGGACTCAGCTAACAGCTTCTCGAAGTCAAGCACATATCGGCCTGTCCAGCTTTGCTCCGCCTGAAGCGCGACCTCGAGCTCGAAAGGCGTAATAATGGGCCGAAGAAAATCCTACTGCGCGTTACATTTATTCAGGGATGCAAGATATAGTATGCGTACTCGGGCCTCAACAAGGCTGTTCTCGGGACATGCGACCAACACAAAGCACTCGATCTCCATGAAGTTTGCGAGTTTGGAGGGATTGAGCTTGCCCACGCTGATGGTGTAGCTCTTTTTGTGCGAGCGCGCGAGAAGCGCCCGGAGGTGCTTGATTAGCGGCAGATACGAGGCTAAATGGGAGATGAGTTCCGATCTGTGAGTGAACGGATGGAGCTCACCGACGCCGAGGGTGCCGACAAGAATGCCAAAAACATCAGCGTCGCGTGCCTTTTGGACAGTCGCGTAGCGTCGCATGAGCAGGCGGTTTGTGCGGGTGGACTCGAGGCGCGCTGATTTTATGGCAGGGTCATATGAATAGACCTAGAGAGCGAGTTCAGTTTTTGATCAAGTCGAAGAAGGGGACGTACGCTACTCGTCGAGTGAGTTATGAGAAGATTGGTCAGGCCAAGGCTTTCACCACCAATATAGATGATGCTTTCTGGTACGGGCTCCGTGTCCGTCTGATTATCAACGATAGGAGATATCTGCGAGGGAACCGACAAAGAATTTAAATGTATTGGAATATGCAGAGCCTCGTGCAGGGCAGCAGCAATGCTTTCTGACAACATTGAGGAAGATTGAATTCATAGTGCTCCGTGCACTTACCCGCCTGGTGCGCATATGATACGTCGTATCGAAGGAGCACACTCGTGCCTTCAAAAATTCCAGCTAGACGTTGAGAGCAGTCCTCTACATCAATCGGTTTCTTTCCATAAACATAGATTACTGGCAGACGCGATGTTCTTCACGGAAACTATGAGACGGGGATATAAATGAGAGCCAGAACATACTGGCTCATACAAGCATGTCCATAGTGCACCATTGCGTCGGCATCGACGTGCTGGGCGGCCACTTCGTCCACGCAACAGCTAGCGTAAGACGAGAGTTACAAAGCAGCATCGCGCAAGTCAGTTGGCGACGTGCCTGCCGTAGGACGTGTCCGCGAGAACATAGAGCTCCCGTCCAATGCCAATCCCGGACTTGAGTCGCCGATATATCGGCACAGAGTCGTGCAAGAGCTCGTCAGGAAATTGGAGAGCGACGCGTTTGTAATCGCCAGTTAGAATTTCTGCGATGGTTTGTTCGATCTCGTAGAAATTGTCGAGCTCAGACGGCGACGTTACGGTGCTCTCCGGCTGAACATCTATCGTGCGGGATATTGCATCTGCGCCTGAGGCGAAGAAAGTCGTATTTTCTGCCGACATGGCGGAAAAGAACCAAAAATAATGCGTTGGAGTTAAATCTGGCCCTCGTCTGAATATAAAAGTGCGTCCTCCTTCCAGAAAGTGGCGCTTGCGGACCAGTGGAAGATGAGGAGGATGGAGGTCCGAAGCAAGCGCGTCACACTTGTGTGACCCCCTGGTCCTCCTGCTCCAATCATGTCCGGGAAGGACAAGTACTACTGGAGCCAGCTTCGGGCTGCCCTCACCGCCGGCCAATGGGCAGCCCAGTTCCCCGCAAAGGCCCCCAACGGAACGGTTCTATCATGGTCCGAATTATTTCGAAAATTTAACAAACATTGCACGGGTTACAAGGATGTTGCTGAAGTCGCGTCACAAACTCATGCTCTGGCTTTGCTTTTGGCTGCAAATTCGAAGGACCAGGACGTCGACCAACCTCCAAAAACTGGAGAGTATTCTTTGGAACTGGCCGACGAGTGCGTATTGCCAGAGGAGCGCGTGGCAGAGGCTACAGCGTGCTACGAGGCGTTGAAGAAATTGGAGTCCTCCAATTTTGACGTGCGTGTTGAAATGCATGAGCCAGGAAATATCTTATTCATCTCTAGACGCTCAATTTTGCCCTAGCGTACTATGCGTATGCTCTCGGGAACCCCTCAGAGTGTCTGTCCCATCTGCAAAAAGTGCCCGACGTCTCGCATATAAACGAGCATATTCCGGCACAGTTAATGACCTATACCACGACCCGCACCACGACCCGCACTACGACGCTCTCACTTCAGGTCCCTGGCTCTGCTGGAACTACGCCGTCTATCTCGTCAGTAGGGACGTCGGATTCAACCCCAGCTGGAGAAATAAACGACGGACGGACCTGGGCGATGACCGAATCGTTTCGGAGTATTTGTCTGCAGGGTAAGGCCATGTCGATCTTCGACTATGCCGATCTAATTCCTTCCAGGCATGTCAAACGAGAAACTATTCCCCTCCGAACCCGACAAGGCGCTCGGAGTATATTCTTCCGCTCTCCCTCTCCTCTCGATGACTGAGTCTGAGCTCGTCGTATCCAAAGCCACTCCCATCACCGCCTCTGGGAAACTTAACTTCACCTACTTCACCCGCTTCCGCGAGCTCTGGCGTTGGGTCGAGTCCATCATCTGGCGTGCCGTGGTCGTTAGTGCGCGCATCTGCGACATTAACCGTGAGGACACGCACAACGTTCTCTGGTCGTGGCTCGCGCACTATTCGACCTGCAGCGCGTATTGGCCGTCCAACTTTCGCACTGCACACCGCTGCACGATTTCCACCCTGTACATCCGTGCCCTTGTCCTACGCAACGGTAGTCCGCTCCCGCCCGCGGATATCGGTAAACCCCCACCGTGGTTGCACACCGCTCGCTCCGTGATTCAGGAGTACCGCGCGATCCTGAGTGTCTGTACACACTTTCCGCGTGCCGGCGAGCGTAACGTCAAGGTCGAGGAATTTGTCGACCTATGCGTCGCGGTGTGGGAGGCCAGCGGCGCTGTGGGCGACTACGCCGGCTGGGTGATTGATGCAAGTCGCCCCCTTCTCATTCCGCTGCGCTGCCTATTTATTTTATTGCCCCTCCGTAGGTCCTTTGGTGGGCCACGCGCATGACTTTTAATTCGTTCCGTATCATGCGGCACATGACGCGCCTTTTGCACGTCTCCGGCGACGCCCCGCTCGCTAAGCGTACCCTCAAGTTATATGTGCAGATCGTCAGTAAGGCGTGGCAGGCGAGCAGCGCCGGCGTCTCAGAAGACACTGATTCGAACAGGCGCTGGGTCGAGACGCTCGTGACCGGCTCCCGCATGTTGTGCAAGTGCGCGTCGATCGCCCAAGAGGGGATCGAGGATGTCCGTGAGGCGGGGAAACTTATTGTAATGGCGCGGACGCGCCTTGATGTGGATCAACCTGACCTTTGCGCCGCCGTCGACCTCGCGGAAGGCGTGTGGAACTCCGTCATGGCGTTTAAAGGTAACATCAAACCGCCCTTAGTACCATTGGTCTGACCATCTTCCCAGAACGAGATCATCATAGCCGTCCCAAACGCCTCGCTGCTGCGCATGTCCTGTTTGTCAAAGCAGTGGCGGCTCACCCCACACCCTCAAGCCATTACCACCTCGCGCTATCCTTCGCGCGTCCCGGACCTGCATACGACCTCGAGCAAGCGACACTCAACGCGGGGCTCGCCGTCGAAGGGGACCCGAAGGAAATCCGATACTGGCATCTCATCGGGCTGCTCCTCGCTGCGTCCGAGCAGTGGAAGGCTGCCGAAGAGATTCTCGAGCGGGGCGCGGAGATTGGGGAACCGGCGCAGGAGGACGAGCCGACTGGGAACGGCAATCCCGAGCTGCTGACTGATGGGCGGCCAATCGATGGGCTGCCCAACTCTGATACTCCGCATCCGGTCCTGAAACGGATGTCGGTACCTCCTCCACCGCCGGCCCCCATCTATCTTCTTGATAAGCCCGAGCTGTCAATGCCGCCCGCGACTGACTTGCTCCTTCCTGTGGCCGACCACGCTGCACCGTCGAGGCAGGAGCTGTTTGAGTATTCGCTGCAGCTGCGGATGACGCAAGTAGCGCTGATTGAGCACGTCGAGGGCGCAGAAGGCGCGGAGACGAAATGGCTCGAAGTCTTCCAGTGGATCGCGGAACGGCGGGGTGTTGCTGGTGCGTAGATTCTCACCTAGTCAACTATATCTGACTTTTTCATTGTTTTGAAGCAGCAGCAGCGACGTCGGAGAGTGGAAGACATCCAGCGGGGATGAATAACCTCAAGTCGCCCTCCGAGCTTGTGCTCTCCGTGTCACGGTCTTCCCATGACAAGAGTTACAATGATCCGTCTCATCCGTCTCATCCGCTACAGCAACCTGCTTCCGCGATACCGCCGGATGATGGTCCATTGACTGCGCCTATGCCAATCCCTATCACGATCTCGCCGGCGACACCAGACGAGACTTCGCGCAACTTTTCCGTTGACCACAAAGCAGCGGAAAAGATCCCTGAGGAGAGTGTGAATGGCACTATAAAGGGTCGTGGCCGGTCTCTCTCCATCGACAGGGATACGTCCAAGTCGAAAAAGATGCAGCAGATGCTGAAGAATCGTGTCAATAAAGGGCAGGCCCAGATCAGCGTTATTTCTAAGAGAATTGGAAGTGGCGTTGTCCGGAACAGAACTCTGCGACGGTCAAATTCGACGCCTGGTCAGTCGCTCTTGACTTCCTCATAGCAAAGCTCACCCTTCGTCCGTTCCAGATTTCCATGCAGTCCTCCGTCAGACGTCGTACCAAGCATCGTCGATACATTCTCGACGACACATGGGTTCATTAATTCGGCGTGACTCAATCACACCGAGCGCATCACCTCCGCCGCCCCCACCGCCGACACTGCCTGCTACTCAGGCGTCTAAGTGGAATCACACAACTGCCAGGGAAACGCGGCTCGAGAGCGATCTATGGCTCATGTCTGCTGCGACGTTTCGGAGGCTGGGAAAGATCGAGCAGGCCAAGGGCGCCATCCAAGAGGCCGAGGTGAAGGATGAGGGGAACCCGGCCGTTTGGGTGCAGGTACGTTATTCATTTAGCCTTCCATCCAAGCCTCAATTCACAGTCATACCAGCTTGGACTGTATTATGTCGCCCTGGGGCATACGCAGCACGCGATCGACGCATTCCAGAAGGCCTTGTTCATAAACCCGGACGACATATCTGCGTCTGTGCACATGTGTCGACTGTATCTCACCCCCGAAGGCTCGTCGCGCACTGCCGAGGACGAGGTTGACCCCAACAACGTTGACCTCGTCGCTGGGATGCTGGCACACCTGACACGCGGCCCGGGGTGGGATGTGCCCGAGGCGTGGTATTTCCTTGCGAAGGCATATGGGATGCAGGATCGCAAGGACCGCGAGCGCGAGTGTCTGAGTCTTGCACTGCAGCTGTCTGAGCAGCGCGGCGTTAGGGATGTGGCGAGTGCTGTTGGGTGGTGTATCTGAGCTTGGTGGTGCACGTTCATACAGTCTTTACTCTGTTGCATTGGTACATTATAGTAATTACACAATTCATCGATACCCATGTGCAGTATTAGAGAGGATTTCATCATATATTTTTATTGATGCTGTTCTAAAGGTTGACTCGTTTTTCGACATTGGGGCACACCAATCCAAAAATAAATACATTGACTGGTGCATGACATCGGAGTGAGAAAGGAGACGCAGTGGGTAGAGTAAACCCAAGTTAAAGCTTCGCGAAAAGCGGAGACCTTCCTAATTTGGAAATTTAATGGGAAGCGTTGAGGACAGCGAAAGGAGAGCGCGAAAAAGGATTCATTAACACAGATACAACGAAGTACATATAAAAGCTTCAATCCATTTGCTGCATCTGAAAGCAAACTCCGAATGGAGCGCTCAAAGGAGGCAGCAAAAAGAAAGAAGGATCCCCTGACGACACAAGCCAGTAGTGCAGCAGCAAGGTCATCGCGTCCCACTGGTGCAAGCAGAGCAGAAGGACAAGGGCGGCAAAAATTAGATAACCAAGAATGCTCGCGGTGCGAGCATAATAGTGGTTAAACTATTAAGAACAGATACTACACTTGATCTAAGCCAAAAGGCCAGAGTGGTAAAGATTCCAGATGTTCGATCCCACCTTTTATAGTGTCCGCAGAGGGTCCGTGCGTGAGTGACTCTCCATGGAAACATGTCACAAAAACATTGGAATAACGTACTTGGTCCGTGCGCGAGGCTAGCACGTGTAGAGTTGGTGTTGAATGCGTTTGGGCAAGTTGTGGGACCAGCAGGACCGACTTGTCCAGGCAAAGTTCGAAAACCGGCGGAGACCTTGAAATTAACAAAGAAGCTATTAAAAAGCGAAACAGGCGGGACATCCTTTTACGTCTTAAGGAAAGTTGATTGAAGCCAGATAATATAAGCAAGGTACTGTATTGGACTGTTGCACAACAGAGGTATCGCACAAGAGAGGAACGGACTTGTTACAAAAGTAAATGCGATAAACACTACGTTCGATAAGTTTACAGTAATCTCGAGCGAGCGTTCAACATACCTCCTGGAGAAACAAGACATTCGTTGAAGGCGTCAAAATATGAACCTCATTATTTCTTCCCCTTCCGAGCCTTCGTCCCCTTCCGCCGTGTGACGACTGTTCCCTCCGGTAGCAGGGTCGTCACTCTCCCAAGCGCAGAACTCCATACACACACGAGCGTTTGGCTTGCCCACTCGACACCCCAAATTTGCTCATCACCTCCTTCGTCGTTCAGCAGTGTCACCGCACCGATCTTCTCGGGTACCGTTAATGGGTCGGACCTGTCCGGTGACTCTTCCTCGGGACGGCCTCTCGCGCTCTGCACCGCTTCGTTGAGCTTGCGATAGTCGTCCGCGTCCAGTTCAAGTCCGTAACGCTCCAGTGCACGCTCTTGGACGTGCTGCTGCGAGTATGCTAGATCTTTGGCCGACTTGGGCATTGAGACAGTCGTTGTAAAGATTCAAGGGCGACAATAATGATTGGAGTCAAGTCACTTGGAAGCTGAAAGCGGTGCCGCCCGGCGACGAGGCGTTGCAGAACGCAAAACAAATCTGAAAATTGTGATTCAACTCATAAAGTTATGAGTTGCAAGTTGAATTCTGGCAGAACATGGAACGGACCAAGAGCAGAGCTTGGTTGAATCTGTGGGGTATATTTGTTCCAGTTGATTTCTACAAACAAGGCTACACAACGCGCTATGACGTCCGAGTCGCCACATCAAATGTCTTTCTCAGTTACCTCCACAAATGCAAAACCCATCCTCTGAAGTCGGCGCCGTAGTTTCACTCCTTACGGCTGCAGCTGCTCCAGATATACAGAAAGCCGCGTTCCTTAAATATTTGACTCCGGATGCTGCATTCCGACACCCTCTTTGCAATGTTAGTCCTGGACCTGGTTCGAGAGACCGGCTGCTTGGAATATACCAGTAAGGGATCCAAGAGAGATATAAACAGCTCTTCCTCACATTTTCATTAGATGGTACCGCATTCTCTCGCCCCACATCGATATTACCGTGAAGCGCGTTGGTACGTCCAGTCTGACTTCCGAGTCGTGCGCCACTATTTTCTTCCCGTATTTGAACGGCATTTCATCTAGTCCACGACCCAGCCAGTAATACTCTGCTACTGGATGTGGTTCAGTACTTCCATCTGCGTTTCTCTCCCTTCAAAGCCGCCCCATCGAGACTGCTGGTTCGCTTGACCCTGAGAGAAGAGAACGGACTGCACTATATCGCACTCCAAGAGGACTTTTATCATCCCGATGTACGTCCGTTCTTCATTAAATTTTAATTTTAATTTACACCTCTCAGGATTTCATGTCGCTCATTATCCCGCCCCTCGCACCAGTCATTCGGACTGGTCTCTCTATGACCGCTACCGCATCCGATATCTATGCCAAGATTGGCCAACTGCTTGGCTTCTGGGCTACAAGTGGCCACCACGAAACCCACGCTGGATTGTATGACAAAAGGAATGACTGAGAGTCTGCGTTCGTACGTTCTGTAAACCTTGTATTTTTGTCCGAAACACGTCTTCTTGGTGGTTCTCGTCTGCGCATTTAATTTAGACAAATAAATATGATTATGTCCAAATCGAGTAAAGCCGCAGTTGCGGCTTCCGGCAGCATTTTTCTTCCGAACTCATTGGGCGAGAATAGAGGCATCAGCTGACAAGAACAGACCCTCGCGATAACGCCTATATACCAGCAGTTCAAGCTCAAGATGCACCGAAGTTCGATCAGAAGCAAGCTCAGCTCATTCCAGACCCTTCTCAGCGTCTTCCAGTGCCGCGAGGCTCTCTTGACCAAATATAGCTCTGGGCGCTTACAGCTGGAGCTGCGGCAGCGTATAATGACGATCATCTTTCATATCCACTTTAGGTCCTGACCTTAGCCGCGTGTGCCAAGGCACTTTCACCACAACTGCCATGAGCCAACAAAGAGGCCAGCGAGGACGAGGACGCGGGGTCGACAGAGGTCAGGGAGCGGCAAGGGGAGGTGGACCACCGAGAGGCGGCCCACCTCCACCCCGCGGAGGCGGTCCGCCGAGTGGCACTGGGCGCTCTATGAGTCCAGCCGCCCGTGGGGGACCTCCCCCTGCTCCCAGAGGTCGTGGCCAAGGAGATTTCAGAGGCGGCCCACCTAGGGGCGGGCCCATGCGCGGTGGTCGAGGTGGGCCTCCGGGTTCCGTCATCTTTGCCGAAAACGTACCCGCCACTGTTCCGCCTCGGCTATCGAACGCAAGCCACGACCAACTCATCAAATCGTTTAGTACTCTCAAGGCAGATCCTGACCGCCCGCTCCGCCCTGGCTACGGAACGGTTGGGCGACCCATTACTCTTCGGGCCAATTTCTTCGCTGTGCGGGTACCTAGCGGACCCATCTTCGACTATACCATGGAAATAACTCCCAAAACCAATTTCAATCGCCTCAAGGCGCGCATTTTCTTTTTGCTCGAACAAAGTGATGTCTGCAAGCCTCTCCTGGGATACATTGCGCACGATCGGAGCCAGCGCCTTGTATCTGCCAGGGAGTTACCCCAGCCGCTCGACATCGCGGTTCCGTTTTACGAGGACGGCGAAAGTGGGCCCAAACCGGGAGGTACGGTGTACACAGTCTCTATCAAATTCGACAAAGAACTCGATGTGGAAAGCTTGACCAAGTATGTGTCCTCCTTTCACTCGCATCGTTGCATACCCAACCTTCTTCGAGATATCTAAACGGCGATGTTGGATCCCGCGATTACAATACCCTACCCATCATATCGGCGCTCAATCTCGTTCTCCAGCAACATCCTACCAGAACTGGCGTCCGCGTTTCCAAAAATAAATATTTCTTTCCGACCTCGTCTCAGCCTTTCCGACTTAGCACATGCCTCGTCGCTTTTCAGGGCTTTTACACCTCGGTGCGGCCCACCTACAAGCAGCTCATGGTCAACGTGTGAGCATCATGGTTGCCACATTTCTTTCCCCCAACATCTCATGTACGAAACAGAAACAATTGCATGACCGCATTCGTCGAGCCGGGGAACCTCGCCGACGCTCTTCTAGCGTTCAGCCGCAACTCCAGGGGCGCGATGCCCACATTACCCAAGGTCCCGCTGCATTCTAACATGTTTTCAACCATTATAATGACTTTGAATCTTACCAGGCTTTCGCGAAGAGCATAAAAGTCACGACTAGACATCTCGGATTCAAAATGCGCAAGCCGATAAAGGCCATCGCTTCCACATCGGCTCGAAACACGTTCTTCAACTGCGAAGAATTCGGCGGTAGAATATCGGTCGAGAACTATTTTGCCAAAAGTAAGCCCTCGTTCGCACGGTTCAAAATATATGTTCGCCGACAAATATAATATAGAGTATAAAATCAAACTCACCCACCCCGCGGACCTCCCGGTGGTCGATATTGGGAGCGCGAAGAAGAACAACTACGTCCCTGCCGAGCTGTGTGAGATCGAAGCGGGGCAGGCATACCGCGGCAAACTTAGCGACTACGACACAGCCCAGATGATCAAGATTGCATGCAACCCCCCGCGAGTCAACGCGGAGGCTATCACAGGCGAGGGGTTCCCCGCGCTCGGCCTGAGCCCCGTTAAAGCGCCCGTGGATGGGTTCAACATCGGAGTAGAGACCGAAATGGCGGTGATTCCGGGGAGGGAGCTGAATCCCCCGAAATTGTCGTACTCGAAAGGTACCCCGAATGTCAGGAACGGTAGCTGGAATATCATGGATGTAAAATTCCACCGTGGCGCTATCGTCCCGCGTAACCAGGGTTGGTGGGTTCTGGTGGTGCGGGACGGCGACGAGATGTTGAAAGGACCAACTGACGAAAGGCTGAAAACTCTGGTCACCAAATTTCGTTCCAAGCTACAGCGGAGCGGCATGCAGATTTCAGATGACCTTCCCAGGCTGCTGGCGACTCCACCACTTCAGAATTTACAAGACGCCTCCAGAGAGGCCGCGTTGAAAGAAATCCGGAAAGTTATCGACCTGGCCCTCAAAGATGCAGGAAACAGGAAACCCAGTTTTATTTTGGTTCTCTTGTCTCACCGCGATAATTATATCTACCCGGGGATCAAGGTATATACCCATTTATGCCCAGATTTAAACTTTAAATATTACATAGCGCTTGGGAGACGTAGACCTCGGTCTTCATACCATACACATGCAATTGAACAAGGCTTTGGGAGACGAAAGAAAACAGGACCAATATCTTTCGAATGTCTGGTAAGTCCGTTCCTACATATTTTTGACTCTTATTCACCCGATGATTAGCTTGAAAGTGAACTCGAAACTTGGCGGTATCAATCATTTGGTCCGTTCTTTTATGGCGTAATTTCGGTTTCCGCACACTTACTTGTCACAGCTTGACGCCAGCGCTATGAGGTGGCTTACGAAACAGAAAACGATGATGGTAGGGATCGATGTTACCCACCCTGGTCCAACGAGCAGAGAGGGATCCCCATCTATCGCGGCTGTAGTCGCAAGTGTCGATAACGATTTCGTCCAGGTAATTTTCACATTCCCACCGATTTCCACTACTGATGTTTTCCCTGCAGTTTCCCGCCAGTTTAAGGATTCAAAAGCCAGATCCGAACCGAGAATCGAAAGAGGTTCGTCCATATTTATATTCGTCCACACAAACCAACGATGCTCTCTAGATGTTATCCGAGCTAAGGGATATGCTAGTAGAACGTCTACGCGTTTATGAAAAGAAGAACAAGGTGCTCCCTCAGCGAATCATTGTTTTCCGCGACGGCGTGTCAGGTGAGTGCTGAAAATCTTCTCAACACAAGCTACCGTTAACCAATTTCCAGAGGGTCAATTCGACATTGTCATCAGAGAAGAGAAGGCCCAGATCCTTGAAGCTTTCGAAAAGCTCAGCACCGCCGCCCGCGGACCAAAGCCTTATCGTCCTGTTTTCTCCATCGTGATATGTGGGAAGCGTCACCACGCAAGGTATTTTTTACGTATTTCTTATGTCCGAAGATTCAACATGGCTTAGATTCTATCCCACTTCCTCCAATATGGCCGATCGAAATGGAAATACTCAACCGGGTACCGTCGTGGATAAAGGAGTGACTGCTGTGTAGGCGGACTCTACTCTGACATCGTTATATTCTCATTTCAAACCATCAGCTTCGATTTTGACTTTTATCTCCAGGCCCATGCCGGGCTCCAAGGAACGGTACACCTTGTTTACTTTGATCCCCTTTCAACTTGGTCAATTGACACTTTACAGGTCAAGCCTACGCACTACACCGTGGTGTATGTTATTTCGCTTTATTCACGTTTCGGCTCATTTATTTGGCATTTTAGGTACGATGAGCTCAAATTGACGGCAGATGAATTGCAACAGGTCAAGAGTCCTCATTTTTCCGAGCTTAAACTAACATGCATAACAGGGATCTAATGACTTCTCCTACCTGTATGCGCGGGCCACCAAAGCTGTGAGCCTTATTCCGGCTGCCTACTATGCCGATTTGGCTTGCGAACGGGGTCGTTATTACCTGAACGAATTTATGGTGGACGACAAGACTACGAATTCCGGGAGAGGAAACTTTGACCGGGAGGAAGAGAAGACCCGTGTTTTCAATGCTGCCAGGGGTTCCTGGGGTGAAGGGGTACGGTTGAATTTATATTTGTTCATCTCATATTGACGATCTGGCAGATCCATCCCGACATCCGCGACTCTATGTTCTACATCTGATTTTTTTCTTTCTTTCTCGTTTATATATCCATTTTCGTGTATCAATTTGCTGTGCCCAGTATGTACAAGTACTGTATGTCTGCTCTTGATAGTGTTGTATGCTCACTACTGAAATCCGAGCACGTCGATCCAAGGTATCAAATAATAGTCCATCGGGTGAAATTTCGAGTTTATCGAGTAAAAACATTCTATAGCCTTTTGAACCCAATCCAATACTTCGTTGGCCACAACAGTCACAGTAGCAAAGTCTTATGGTTGACAAGAATTTGAGGGCAGGGTTGCCGGATATCGGGCCGTTTGATCGCGTTTGTCGGTATGACCGCGGCCGATTTGGTTCACTTGAGACTCTCCAACATCCAATGCTCCCACGCGAAGAAATACTGGGCCTCTTGAGCTCCATGGGTGTCGATTTGCCTAGAAAGACAAAGCTTCCTGACCTGGAACTCGACAAACGTCTATCCAAAGCACTCGACAGTGCTCAGTACCTTTCGCGCGTCCTCCCAACGCCTCCTCTCGATCCAACCTCATATCCATCGTGGTTCCATGACAAGTCGAACAAACCAGTACTCGAAGCAATCGGGAGACATAATATTGCAGAAGCGACCATGATCGACGCCAGCCAAATGAGGGGGATTGACAATCCGTTCCCGCTCTACACCAATGCTTTTATGGACTTGCGACAGACTCTGATGTCGATTGGTAACGCCTGCGATTCAGGGCTGGCCCCAGTCATACTTCAGGACAAAGGGGAATCGTCTGGAATCTGTATGAGAGTGAGTCACCCCGCTTTGTTCTCGAGAACCCAGCTTATTAGCAACGGCGCACCAAAGGTGTTGGACGTCAGACAGTTCGACGACCAAACCCCGATTGTGATAGTTGTCTTTCACCACGATGCCAAGAATTCTGTTTCCCGAGCAAGCTTCGACTGGATCTCCAGCTACGTCTCTGGGTCGGCAACTCACACAGCCATGGCCAACATTACCGCCACCGTGCAAGAGCAGCACCTTCTTCTCCGCCTTCTCAATCAAAATCAAAAACGCCTAGTTTCGACGTACAAACCAAAACGAGCTTCAACCGAGTCTTCATTTGCGCTTTCTTTCTTGCTTCCTGTCGGGTGAGTAGATCCACAAGATGCTGTCTCAATAATATAAAGAACTGTGACTTTCAAGGCCATTGGGGGCGCAAGACATGGCCAAGTACAACACCAACAATGGCTGCACTATCTGTGGGGAACCCGCGAAACAAAAATGCTCGCGCTGTGGCGCTGTTCGATATTGCGACGCAGGTAATAATTTCCTCTGCTTTTACATAGCTAGTGCTTACATTCGAGTATCTAGTCTGCCAAAAGGAGGACTGGAAGACCCATCGTCCACTGTGCAATGGCTGGCAGGGCGCAAAATGGCAAGGCCTCACATTCGTCCTCGCTGACCGGCCCGTTCCCAATGGATTATCTCTTCGGATTAATCGGTACGACAACGTCCAGCACAACGACATGCAAAAGCGCTTGGACCTTCTGAAGGAGAGCGACGGGGGGGCTCCGCCGAACACCCACGGCAACGTACCATTCATCGTCAAAATCCAGGTCAATTCGTCCAAAGCACAGGGCCCTGCTCATACGTTATTTCCGCAAGACCCGAGCGACGACACCCCAAATATGCTGATATATGATCAGCGCCAAATTCTGGACGTGGCGCTGCTACGATCGTCCTCAGAAGAAGCAACGCCATTTGACGCTATTACGGAGGTTGTTAAAGCGAAGGGTGACCGCGGGATCAAAGCATTTTTCTGGGCCATCCGCACTGGAGAGTGGACGATGGACGTTTGTCTGGACCGGTTCCCCGAGTGGCAGAAGTGGTAAAACCGCGTATATTTTGTCCTGGCGCGCATAATACATAGGATGTTATCGACTCAATATCAGAGATATGCGATTTGAATACTGTAATACAACACTGCCTAGTCGTTCATTTAGTTTGGGAATTTCGGAACCCATCGCGGTAGTACGATTTTTTGGTTCGACTGTGTATTCCCAAGGCTGGTGATAATTTATCTGACAGCCTGCCTATAGAGCTGTATATTTTCGCATCATTGCAGTATGAAATGGTTTCCATCTCCATGTGCTTCCCACCCATTGAATTAGGAGCACCGACGGGCAGGGAAAGCTTAGGGAAATGACTGTCTGTCCCCGCTGCCCACCAGCTCTCAGCCCAGCAGCTGGGACCACCTTCCAGACAGGCAGTCGGCAAGTGACTCTGTGCGCGCACACACCGCGGCTCTTCCCCGCACATCACGGAATCCCACTCAAAGATTAAATTCGTCGAGATACTTACAACCGGCTAGAGGAGAGATTCTACAAAAAATCCCTACATTACTCTACATAGTCTTCTTCTCGCGCTTGCTCTGGAACGATTCGAGGCCCTTGAGGCGCTCGGTCAGCGTGGGGTGCGAGTGGTGGTACGCCGAGTATCTGCGGAATCATGAGCTCTTCCATCCACGGACAAGGGACGGAACACGCACAGCCAGTCGACCCAAACGGTCGAGAGGTTCTTCACGTGGAGCGTAATGAGCGCGCGGCCAAGGCGCTCGCCCATGTCGCTCATCTTGTCGTCCGCGAGCTTGTCCTGGAGCTCGCACGCGAAGCGGTCCGCCTGCCACTCAAAGTGCCTGCTGACGGCATGCATGCCAATGCTCACGAACGCCTCGAGTGGCGTCAAGATCATCTGGAGCGTAGGGTCAACGGTAGAATGTGGGGAAAGCGACGGGGCAGCAGACCTGGAAGAGGAGGAACGCCACGATGGTGGGCGGCTGGGCGGCAACGGCCTTCGAGAAGTCGAAGGAAGCGAGGACGGGCGGGGCGTGCAAGAAGGCGGGGAAGAGGGCGAAGATGGTGAAGACGTGGACCTGGGAGATGGCAAGCATTTTGGTGGGGTGAAGGTAGTACCAGTGGCCGAGTTCGTGCGCGAGGACGGCCTCGACTTCGTCTGCCTGACTCTGCTGAATGAGCGTATCGAAGATGACGATGTGCTTGCTCTGTCGTGGACGTCAGAAAGAGAGAGGACTGGAGAATGAGAGCGCACGCACCCACGGCAGACCAAAGAAGTACGCGTTGCTGTGGGAGCTGCGCTTTGAGCCGTCGATCTCATAGAGATGCGTAAGTGGGAATTTGAGCTTGCTGGCCAAGGATTCGATGCGGGTCCGTAGCTCACCCTCTGCGAGAGGCGAGAGCTTATTAAAGAGGGGCTGGATGAACATCGGATAGATGACGACCATGATCATCTGGAAGGCAATACTATGGGTACTGAGTGAGAAACGGAAGTAGGAAACAAAGGATCACATACACGAAGCCCACAAGCCATGGCACGAAACGGTCTCCTGCCCAGTTAAAGATGCGCAGGAATGCCCAGAGGAAAGGGGGGATCAGGACAGCCCCAATCGCCCAGCCTTTAAGCAGATCCGCGACGAATAGGCCAGGCGAAGTCTTGTTGAATCCATATTTTTCTTCGAGGACCTGTCGGAAATGTAAGAGATTTGTAGGCAAAAAAGCAAGGTAATCGTTGGAACGAACAAAAGTGCTGTACACTGACAGGGGCAGAGTTGGAAGAGCCGAAAGGTAGAACAGCAGGCACACAAAACCAATGGACTGTGTAATCTGGTGATATGGTCAATATCATCGCTCGCAAGACCATTTTGCTTCGACGCACCTGGTACTCAACGCCATAGCCGAACCTTGCCATTACTCGCCAGCAACGTCCCAGGACCATGCATAGAACCCAAAGTGCAGCATGGTGGAATCGAGGCACTGCCTGTACAAGCCCGAGAACAAGGCAAATTTAGCCTTGTCCTTGCCATATTTTTGAGACTTTTCGAAGTCAGAAGCGCTGATATGCGAAGCGAGGGCCGCCGGGGGCGAAGTTTTGGAATATAACGGGTACTGGCGAAGCCTAGGTCTCGTCAGAATCGCAACAATATGGACACGTTGCCATACGCACAACAGGTAAGACTCGAAGAGTGTTACAGCCCAAGAAAACACTTGGACGTAGAACTTCCAGTCTATGGGATCCACAGAAACAAAAGCCAACTGCTGCTGCACCCTCGCCAGCTGAGAATGTAGAAAATCCATTAAATGCGGGGTGAAACGTGTCGAAGAGCAAGCGAGTTAACACAGCCACATTCCTGTACTTGCACTCGACCTCCATGTCATCTTCGCGAAAACGTAAAAATCGACCTGGAAAAGCGTCTTTTATAATTCCAGAAGATGTAGATATTCACCGGATCCAGTGCTTTTCATCCAAGCGTACGAGGCAGATATAATTCGGGGCCCACAAGCAAAACAAGCTGCCGACAGTTTGGATGTCGCCCAGCACCTGTCGATTCGAGGCGACCGTGCTAGACCAAGTGGACTTATCCAGTGGAATCCGCCGAATTTGCATACCGCTCCTGCCTTTCCGTCAGATGCAGACGATGATTTCGCATCGAGTTCGCCAGATACAACAGTTAATAATCCTGTCTGGGTAGATAGGTAGGGCGTAATTTCATGCGGTTTCGTGGCTCACTATATCAATCAATCCGTGGTTCGAACTAATTCTCCTTTTTCTCTCTATCGATGTTCGATATCTAATGTTGGCGTTCAGATACGACGCACGCCTCTTACTGGAATCTCTCCCAAAGTCAAACCCGAATTTCGCGCCTCCCTCACCTACTGGGTGGTCTGATCTGCCCTCTGACACAGAGGACACCTTCTTTTTTTCGCCACACGAGGCAGACGACTACAGGCAGGAGAAGCGTCGGAAACTTATGGACCAAGCGCGGGAAGAACGCCTCAAGGCGCGCAGGGCGGAAGATGGCGAGCCAGAGGAGGAGGATGTCTGGGGTGGCAGTGACGAAGAGGTTTCAACATTTATCGACCTCGCTGCGACAAATCTAATCTTTGTATAGCCCGACGAAGCCCAAGCAATGTTGATGGAAAGAACGGCAGCAAGCATAATGGCAACTGGCAATCCTGCTCAGTTGGAAATGAGAATCCTAGCTAACTACGGCGGCGATAAAAGGTTTGCTTTTTTGCGTGGTCGCTGGAAGGCGGCGTGGATCGCAATGAAACAGAAAGCACAAAAGGCTCAGGAGGCCAAAAAACCGCCCACTCCGACTGTTGGACTCGGGAATCTTGCGGACTACGGAGATAGCGACGAGGATGAGGATAAGGATGAGGAAGAGGTAGATCCTGACCTCCAGCCCAAACCTGAGACCGCTTTGGCAGGGCGCCAAGCGAGAGCAAAGGCTTGGGCAGAGTCGCGTCGAGCATCGAGATCGAATACTCTGAATGAGTCGAGTATCCTCTGTATTGCAGTACGTGAACAAATACCCGCATTTGAAATAAGGCCTCCAAGTGCTTCAGCCTCTTCACAAGATGATATCTACACCTTAGACCGCTGCTCCCAATTAGTGAGCCAGTCGGACAAATCATCGTGTGAGCGCTAATAATGATATTTAGGACGTAGTTTCATTAATGATTAGGCAACGCGCCTTGATATAAGCGATTCGAGCCTGGATCGTCTCCAAGGTCTGGGCGAGACTCATACTGTACCTGCTGGTGTCCTTGTCCTACGGAGCAATTGGATTCAGCAAGTTTAGTAGGGAAGACCGGACTTGCTTTGAAAAATTCCTCAACACCATTATAATCCTCCTGGGTCGACAAGCAGCTAAAGCTTGCCTTGAGAATAAAAGTGAGACGTTGGAATCATAACCTGCAACCCACGCACTTCTACCAGGTACTTCAACATGGAGGTGTTTTCAAATCGTTTGTGGAACTGGATGCATACGGACCGTGGATATGACCAAGAGAAGAAAGAAAGAGCACTTACGACCTCGTAGTTGTCTTTAAAGAACTTGGCCAGCGGTCTGCGAGCCAAGCCATTGGACGCAAGTCCGTAAAAGAGTGTCGCTGCATCCTGGTCCCGCGCCTTAGTGAGTATGTATGAGAAAACCTCATCCACGAAGCCCAGATCTTGAGTACATCCAACGGCGTACCTGTTTGAGAGTCTGTCAGACGATATGAAGCGCATGGCCACCGGTGATCGAAAACTTACAGAGCTGCAGTTTGAGCTGACGGTTTAGTCCCATCTTCTATGAACTTGAACAGCGCGTCAAACTCTTCCCGGCCACCAACTCGTGCTGCCTAAAATGGTCTCGACTTGAGTTTCAATTACCGGGAAATGGCCCACCGATATGAATATCGTTTGCTGAAGATTCGGGGGAATTCTGGTGTCGTCTCCGGTCTTCATATAATCGGTGAAGCGACTGCACAGTTCTCGGATGATGCTTTCAAAGGTTATGCACAGTTACCAACCTGCAACGAGGGATTACCTTTTGTCCCTTCCGGCCGATGCTCCTTGAATGGCAGTCTTCCGTAACTGCACGGTATCGAGCGCTTCTCCATCCGTAAAGTCGTATCCAAGACGTTGCACTAATGGCGCAATAAGGTCTGCCTCCAGAAAGTTAAATGCAACGCGGAGTTGTAGGCAGGAAAACACGCACGCGAAGGAAAGCACGGAGAGCATCACTGATCTCGGGATGCTCCCAAAATAGGCGAATAACCATTCCTATGTTGTTCAACATGCTGTGCCAGACCAAATCTAACCGAGATGAATTCGCGTCAATAGAAATGCTCCAAATAAATTGACACTCGCAATTCGTTTCGTTTCGCCAGATGTCGACTACATTGAGGAGGCTGCTGAGTGGAACCAATCCAGCATTCGATAACTCCGCAACATCGTAGATCAGCCCGATCCGATCGTTCAAAGAGAAAACAGTGCCATCCTTAGCCGCCTCTGCGGCAATTTTGGATAGGCGCTCAGGAGTATAGAGTACACGGTCTGGAGTCTATATCAGAACAAAGAAGCCACAGGCCAGATGAGAGAGGAATATTCACAGAAACCAATGGAACCTGAATTGAGTTTGAAACTCTTGCTGGTATCGAGAACGAAGGTTTTCTCCCTTTCATCGAGGATCGCCGTCTTGTCCACAAGGATTTTGTCATCCTCGTCAACGGAAAGAATGTTTAGTGGCACACTCCTGTTGAATACATAAGATAAATAAAGATTCAGAAACTCAAGAAAGATCACACCAGATCGTTTCATTTTCTTTCGTGTCAGGTGCGCCACTGTTTAAAAATCTGTCCTGACGAACATGTATTCCATTCGAGGTCTCAGTAACAGTGATTAAGGGAAACCCGATCTGAAAAATAACATCAACAGGCAGAGCAGAGAGCTCTATGGGAGAGTACCTTGGTTATCCACGCGTCCATTAGAAGGTGGATGTCCTGGCCTGTCCTGGCATCAACAATCTCTCCCAGCTACTATCAGGGTGTAAACGCACCAGTCGCAGCTGCGATCCCATCCCAAAGATCGCGGGTGACGCTATTTCCGTATAGATGCTCTTTCAAATAGATGGAAACACCTTTCATGAATTTTTCTTCCCCTACATAATCTGAGAGCATGCGGAGCACTATTACACCGCCGTCAAATTTCAACTTGAAATCATATTGGTATTCCACTTGCCGGAGGCGGCCTTGGAGTATGAAAGCCCGTCGAATATCTACGCGATTGAATTGCAGGCGCTAAAACCGGACGATAGGTAACGATGAATGCACACCTGGTTGAGGAAATTTGCGTCAGGGCAGTCCACCTCGATGGGATGGGAGGAAATCTTTGCATCGAGCCCAAGGGCAAAATTGAAATGGCCCGTCAAAAAGCTCGAGTGGACGTCCCACTCGGGAAAGATTCTGGAAATGTTCACATATAGTCTGGATATCGTACCTATCGACTTACTTGGCTGCCCACAGATTAAATTTGACATTTGAAAGAATTAATTGGACTTACCAAGTACGATAACCTCTCCCATCTAAATAGCACGAAGGGACTTGTTAAGAATAAACACCTTGGATCACTCGAACAGCGCACCAGCGTTGCAAATCCTTAAGAATCTTAGCTTATTGTACCACGGCAGTAATGGAACTTCCACACCTTCGTTGAGATACAGATAGTTCCACCACTGCAGACCAGGTTATTGAGAAAGCGGGGATTTCCCGACGCGTACCTCCATCGTGGTAATATTACCGAACCTAGTGCCGTTGTTGAGTCGGTATCACCCTAGCAAATATAATGAAATTTACCACATGTGAGCGACTTCGTGGCTTTGTGTTCCGGCCACCGATTTAAGAACGTGGATGTCTGTCTTTTCAGGATCCACTAAGAATGCGCTTGCTCGTCCAATGATGAGACCCCAGTTCTGGTGTAGGTACAAATAAATACGAGCCGGAACTATAATCAAAAGCCTACCTCCATGGCGCCTGGCACATTTTTAGATAAGGGCTGAAATAATGGGGCGGTACTCACCAATATCGAAATCGTTGACCTTATGGGCGTTGTGAGGATAAGCATAACACAACTAAGACCAAGCTCACTGCCAGAGTGTCCAATTTGGGAAGCGGGTACTCAATGTCAAACAATGTCTCGTAGAGGGGTAAAACTCGGGCGGCTACATCCAAAGAAAACTCTGCTTGCTGTATGATATCGGGTGTCGCTAGTGGAACATGGTCAGGCCGTATTTTGAGAAACAAAAAATCCAACCATAAACCCGAAGAGGGATTATCCTTCCGCTCAACGGCATTTCAACTTTCTTCTCCAAGTACGAAAAGCACCCGTTGGCAAAGGCCACAAGATATGACGACATCGGGGGCGTTTTCTGGAACTCGGTGATTTTCCACGCGCTATCATTCGACAAATTGGACAGAAGACTAGTGAGGTCTGGGTTGAGGGCAGAAGTCTGGTCGTAAACTGCCTCCAGAGTAGCTGGCATGTTGCTGATGTTGACGGTGTCTAATTGGGACACCATTCTGATGGAAAATGTGGCCTTGAATAATGGTTCATCCCAGCAGGGAAAGGCCGCTCGGGCATCAATGGGCTAGAAAGAGGCTGAGTCGGGTTTCACTTTGAAGCGGTCCGTGTACTGACTTGGAAATGGGTCAAGGCATAATATTCGGTTTGACCATTGTTCTTCCAGGAAGATTTATAATAGCCCGTCATATCACGCAGCTTGGCATCGTAATAAATCTTCAGCTGTGCCTTGGATCCGGCGGGCAGAGCGGTTAAGACGTTCAAAGTAAGTTGGCCCTGTTCCCTTTTGGCTACTTGTGCTGATTGCAGGCCAGCGCAATAAATGGAACTTGATTCCAGTCAAGAGAACTGTCAAAGATCCTTTCATGAACTCACGCATTCCCCAAGTTTAGATCATCGGAGCAGTTGAGAATGATTGTAGACGTCTCTTCCATGACATCCAAACTACGATGCGTTAATAAAATCACCATCTATAGCAAGCGCCCCATAAATACTCACTCGATACTAACAAAACCACCGAAATCGAGCGATTTTAGATCGGTCCATATAGTGAGATCGTAATGAGAAGGCTTGACGTTGGTCGGAAGTCGATATTTGTCTTGTCCTGGATCTTCGGAGGTGAAGAGGGTTTGGAGGACATCGTAGATGGAGACTTGGACGAGGTTGCGTGATTGATTGAACTCGCAGCTGAAGAAAATGCGGGGTGCTCCGTCTTCAGCGGCGTGTTGCGGTGCCACTGCTCACCGACAGCCTAGTGGAGTTAAAAGCTGTTAAAAGTCTCGATGGACAGATCTTGTGATATAATGAGCAAAAAATAGAGAGGAAACTGATACCACTTGCCATTCAAGTTATCTAGACTTCAAAGCATATTTATCTCCAGCCCATAGCATTTTGGGGGATTTTAGGCTGTTTAGAAGAAGTGAGGTATTGTTTGTTTAAAGTCTTGGCTCCTTGAATTGAAAAAGAACAGATGACTAAGAATCTCAAGTTGGAACGTGACCCGGTTAGAACGACCAACCAGTGCCGATAAGGCGCCGACCAAGACTGGCATACTAGTACTGAATTGAAACCTTCTCGTTCCAGACGCTCTTCACTTCATCCAGACGTAATTCATGAATGCTTGGTGACTTGATATCGATCGAAATGATACAAATATTGCTGGCAAACTTCATGTTGAAGGACCGGCGGGCCCGCAAATTTGATTTTTCCTGTCTCAAACGTTTACGATTGGATCTGAAACCTAGGCCACTCATAGAGAACCTCTCCAGACAAGGACTCGAGTGGGCGACATGGTGAGAAGAAAGTAAGCGCGTGAGGTCGTGCTTGGATTCAATGAGCTCGGTGATCGCCGGTTACAAAGAGTGCATCCGAAGTGCATCCGGGTTGGTGCTCCGTCCGACTCTTCGGCGTGAATGTTTCTTTAAATTTTCAACACCCGACGATCCTAACCGCTGCATCTATATCCCGCCCCGGCCAGGCTGATTCATGGTTTACCTCCTTTAGCGCACTGAGGCTCATCCATACTCCCCGGCTCAACCCCGGCTTATTCATGAGCGTTGACAGGGACATGCTTGCTCAGTATAAAGACGGAAGTTCAATTATGTGACCCAACTTTCGTCCCTTGAACAATGGCGATGGCCGAGTCACAAGATTCCAATAGCATTGAAACATTTGACCTGGCTGGCGATCTCGACTTGGAAGCGCAACTCACTCTAACGGAATCAAAAGTGGATCTCAAGCCCGATACTGCACATGCGCCAGCCACCCTTGCTGCTGACGATCCTGAGAGTAGGTCGTTACTCGTAGCCTTATTGAATTTTCCTCATGGCCCATTTAGATCCGAGAGATTGGAGCACTGCTCATAGGGCGGTAAGGTTGTTTAACGAAAGATTTTCTGGTGTTGACTCGGATCGTTGGACGCAGATGATCAACTCGATTCTTTGTGTATGGGTTTTGACTTTAACTTATTCTTCCACTGCATATGTTCGTGTCGTGCCGATTTCCTCATCTTCTTATCCCTGAGTCGGTATCAAGTATACCAACGTTGATGCAACAATATCATATGTCCCAGGAGGGTGAGTAAGCGGTGGCTCTTGGCTTATTGCCTGTTTTCACCTTTTTATCCCCAGTCGCAATCTTGGGAGTCACCTTATTTGTGTGCGTTTCAGTGACTATTCTGGATTAACCTGTCTAAATTCCCTTCCGTTAGCTTCGGATTTGCAGCTGGTCCCCTGCTGTTTGGACCTGCGTCTGAGCTGTACGGTAGACAAGCCGTATACCGCACATGTGGTCTACTTTATAGTGGTATGTGCCCGTTTCAGCTTTCTTAAAACCTGTATCATTCATCATTGTTGTTAGCTTTCGGCTTTGGAGCAGCCTTTGCCCCCAACACCTCAGGCCTGCTCATCTTCCGGTTTCTTGTGGGATTTTTCGGATCTGCGTCAATCAACAACGCCCTGCTTCGATAGGCGACTACACCTCACCCCTCGAACGGGGAAGGTATTCTACTCTGTGTATGTATGCCGTAGACTCCGTTTCCCACTACTTCACTAATGATCGCAGACGCTCTTTGCGCTTTTGGTGGCCCAGCGCTTGGACCTTTGGCCTCTGCTTTCATTCAACATGATGCTGGTTTCCGGTAATTCTTCAGTTTTAGTTCCTCGCAATGTCTGATCCAAGTACCTCAGTGGAATCTTCGGGTGATGGCCGTTTTTTCGGCAATTCTGAGCATTCTTGTGGCATTGGTACCCGAGACGCATGGACCAACGTTACTCAATGGAGGATCGCGAAAGAAGGGAAAGCCCCCCCTCCATTGAAGTTCAGTAAGGTCATGTCTGTATTTAGAGTCGCACTCGCTCGACCTATCATCTACCTTTTCACTGGTGCGAACTAAAACCATCTCTTGTTCCTGTATTTATACAAGTACAGAACCGGTGGTCATGCTGGTTTCGCTCTATCTCAGCACTCTCTATGGGGCACTATATGGCTTCATTCAAGGTAAGCGCGTTCAAGCGCACATCAGCTGGACTGACTTTATTGCCCTCGGCCTCGAAGCGTTCAGCGTAGTCTATCTCGAGATCCGCGGGTTCAAGAGCACATCGTTTGGACTGACTTACATTGCCCTCGGTCTCGGATTTGGCGCTGCGTGCATTGTACTCACGACAATCGGCCGTACGTCGGCCTGAATAATATGTACGGTACCATATTCTTACCATCGAAACAGAGTCCTGTACGAAAAAAGTGCATCGATTGACGCTGCAAAAGGCCGCCGGCACAGCCCGAAGCCGACTCGGGTTGCCCTATCTTGGTGCAATCATCTCGCCATGTAATATTCTCCCCTTCTCTTCTGTCCTGATTGATTTGATTTGACGAAACCCAGATCTCTCTTTTGTTTGCTTGGACTGCGCCGTTTGCATCCGTTCATTGGATCGTCCCTTGTATAGCACAGTTCTTTTTGCGTTCAGCATGTTTTGATATTCACCGGATTTGTACTACCCTCCTCTTCTGTTTTTCCCGTCTAATATACGCTCACCAGATCCCATACCTGATAGATTGCTATCAGATGACGGCGGCCAGTGCTTTAGCTGCGGGGATGGCGAGTAGGGCGTTGGTGGGTTCCATATTTCCATTGTTTGCGCTCCAAATGTAAGCTCTCCCTCTTCCATTGTTTCTTAGTCTAACTTTCCTACAGGTACCATTCCCTCACTGTACAAGGTGCAACGTCCCTCATTGCTGGGATTACCTGCCTTCTCGCACCGATCCCCTTCATTTTCAGGGTGTACGGGGCTAGAATGCGTGAGCGGAGTAAATATGCTGTTGTCAGCACTTAGATACGTCACGGATAATTAAAAAATGTAATGAAACACCCTAATAAAAAAACCCAGGATCTCATCACGGCTGTCTTGGCCGACGACGATTTTCCATTGCGCGGCAGCAAGACTGCCTATTTTGGATGGAAGCGTTAGTTTGTTCAGTGCCTTGAAGTACTAGTCTCTTATAAACAGATGCTACAACAAAATTTGAGCTCGTACCTCGCTCTGTTGTAGATGGGCGTAGCCCACTGACACATCATGCTTGCATTACCGGCACTTATTGGTTCAAGTCCAGTATGTCTTAAATATGTCCCCGTATTCTGGATTGAGGTTTTGTTTTTTGTGAATGGCCATCGACCCAAAGTCGATATTTGGTTTAAATCAGAGTCGACATTCGGGCCGAAAGCCGAAATCACGACCAAACACATGTCTACACCACTCATCCTACGACCGCTTTTGGAAACTTTTTTGTGCCGCCTCCTAGACTCGGCGCTGATGCTGAAGCATGCATTGGTCAAATTTGACGGACATTGATCTATAGTACGTCCCTCAAACTCCGCGTTCATGGTCCTCAGGCTCGCCTCGTCAGCCGTTGCCTCACAATGGTTTAGATTTTTCCGACAAGTAAATTCCTACCCATTTCCCTCAGGGTTATCTTGGCGGTCTGGTAGAGCGTTAAAAAGTCGAGTGTCGAAGTCAACCCATCCGCGAGGCCGAATGGTACCATCAGAGGAATCCAACCTGCGTTGCGGTCAGTTCAGCATACAGTATTGAAATGTGTTAATGAGTGAGTTAATACTCACCCCTCGCATATTCGAATGCAAAGCAGCCCTCGTGCATCTTGTACTGCTTCGGCGTCCCGCGGGGCAGGTAGTGCACCATGCCCGGCGTATACCGCTCCATCTCCAGCTGTCCTGGACGGAAGGCCCACTGTTCCCCGACAAGAATGTGGAAGTAGTCGTCGGCAGGAAGCAGCCCGCTATGGCCCTCCGTCCCCAATGGCGTGCCAAAGATGAAGAGGTACTCGGTAATGCTTGCGTGGATAATATACAGCGCGCCCATCGCGCCACCGGCGTTGTTGAACAGCCACTCGCTCGAGTCAACGTTGATTTTAACTTGGTTGGAGGGGTAGGTAAGAGTGAGGTTCGTAACGATGTGCTGAATCATCCCGGCGGTGTCATTTGGCGAGGATGCGATTGCCGCTTGCGCGAGTTGGTGCAAGTGGGAAGGGTCGAAAGTGTACCATCGATCCTGAAGAAGTTTCAGCAGCAATTATCGCGGGCATGGAACCGTCCACACTTTAATACGATCTAGCCAAGCACCGATCCCGATCAAGAGCAGCAGGATGAAGGAGCGCAAAGCCCATTTGTCGAGAAAAGCCTTGGGCTCGGAACTATATTTAGTAGAGGCTGGCATGGGGGCGAAAGGAGGCGAGTTGCAGGGATCTCAAACCGAGGTCGAGAAATTAATTACAGGAAGTCAAGTCGTACCATATTATAGTCTCCCATCAATGAGATTGATCGTTACTAAATTAAGTTCGTTCGTTTACGGAGAGACCTGGACCTCAGTTCCATGATCACATCCCAGCGATAGACACCTAGAGAAAAGAAGCAGCATTCTTTAGAAATGTTGGCCAGCATTATTAGGTGAGTTGAGCACAGAGGTCGAGATGTCGAGGATATTCTCGCGAGGATCAGAAATATATTGCAATGCTATGTACTTACTGCGCCTTGGCCGCCTTTTTTAACGCCCGCCGCCGGATGTCCTTGTGCAGCTGGTGCGTATACCAGATGTACACAGAAGGCAGGCCCAGCACGGACAGCACATACTCCATCATCGAGTGCGACCAAAACGGCGTGCTCGTCCCGGGCCTCCCGCCATACGTCGCCCCACACCCAAGGCCAATTTTTCCCAGCACAGACCGTACGTACGCCTTGGGCGTCGGAATCATCGCAGACGAGCGCCGAATCTTGGATAACTTCGACACCTGCAGTATTTCGTTAGAAAGGCTTGGGGCAGCATCGAGTCGACATACCACGAAGTACGTATTGACGTGTTCGACGACGATGTTGTGCGCGCGGACCTCTTCCGCGAGCGCGCTTGTGAAGGTCGCGAGGAACGCCTTGGTCCCCGAGTACGTCGCGAGCATGGGCGACGGCACTGCACCCGCAAAGGACCCAATGTTTAGCACCAGCCCGCGTTTCCTGGGCACGTTCGGTTAGCGTGAGGCACTGAATAACAGATAGATTTTTTTTTTGTTCTAACGCACTTACGAATCATGCCGGGCAGCACCGCGTATGTGACCCGCAGCGTCGCACCGACATTAATCTTCACAATGTCCTCCATCTCGGCAATGGGCGTGTCGACGAGGTATGCGGGCATCGCATGCGACTTTCCGACGTTGTTTACTACGCGTAGTTAGTTTTTTTTTTGCCATGTACATGTCGCGACAACATACCGAGCACCCCGATGTCGAGCGCGTCCACGTCAGTCGCAAGGGCCTCATACGCGCGATCGTCGGCCGCCGCAAAGTCGATTGTGTGCACGGCCGTGCGCACGTTGGGGTACTTTGCCTCTGTATTCCGATAAGTCGGAAATATTCAAGCAACCAAGAGAGCTGACGCACGAATCTCGTCACCAACTGCACCGAGGACGGCAGTGTTCCGTGCAACGAGCAGCACATTGAACCCGCGACCCGCGAGCTGTAGCGCGAACTCTTTTCCAATCCCGTCCGACGCACCCGTCACCACCGCCCACGCGCCTTTTTTCGCGCCAAATTTCTTCAGCTACACGAAATTGGTCAAGATGACAGTACTTTGGACGGTATTGGGACGAACGCTAGTCCCTGGCAGAATAAACGTCTGGAGTATGACCGAGAGTGTCTGGTATGCGAAACGGCCCACACCAAAGGATCCAAGGGCGAGCAAAGCGGAGAGCCACCACGGGGAGGTTTTTACTGTCAACAGCATAAGGATTTCTTCATTGGAGGGCTGCAGGTCCCACCAAAAGACTGGACCGAGCTCATCGATGACTGGAGCGAGTCCATGAATGCCTGCAGCGCGCTCATAGCTTTTGGTAGGAGGCAAATTTGGGTTTCCATTTACGGACGTTTGGCCGATAATTACGGCAGACATACAAGCACAAGAAATTGGAGCTCAATACAGACGACGTCTACGGTATGCACAAAAAAATCTCAAGGCATTGCTACTAGTCATCCGGAAAGTCAAGCAGGGGCTTGAAGAAAAGATTGTTGCCATATTCGACACGCTCCGCCACGGTCATCGGCCCAATCTCTTCCATGAACTTCCTGGAGAAGGACACGGGGACTATTGATATCGTCAGCAAGGCTCTTGGAACATTGGCCTCGTACACACCACCATTGGAGGTTCGAACTTCAGCTCCTTCCCGTTCCGTTGTTGTCTCAAGTTCAGGGGGTCGGGATTGTGAAGCTGTCTGCGCGTCTAATTGTACAATTAGCGTTGAGTAGATCGCCGATAGGATGAACTGGAAAACACCGTTAAGAGAGCCCTCCCCTCCGTCAACCGTCTCATTTCTGTCTTCTGGAGTGATCGCTCTCAGCGATTCAAGAGGTGTCCAGATCTCATCGACCAATTGTGTCAATACCGTGTAAAGCTCAAAATGTGGGGAGGTTTCGGCAGGGAGACCAAGCTTGACACCGCACTCGAAATATACTCGAAGCTTGTTATGGCAGCTCAAGGCCACGAGGAAGGGGTTGACCTCCGAGCCAGGCTTGCGATCGAGAAAGAAAGGGACGAGCCGAGGGCCATCAGGAGAATTAAGGTGGAGATGCCCGTCGGAGGAGGAAGGGTGATACTCAAGAAAATCCGGCTTTGGTTCAGACACGCGTCTTCGGAAAATGGGCCCCATGTCCGCGCACATAATGGCGACGTCGTAGGCCACCCGGTCGAGCCACTGCCAAAAATATTAGAGTGATGGACCATTGGAAGAGAAACAGCTGACAGATGCATCCCATTGTCTCCACGACGCCGTACCCGTCTTATCATAGATTACTTGTCTTTCAGAGCGTTCCATCTTCAGGTGCAAGATCAGCCTGTGGACTTCTTCAAGAGCTGGGCACCACGACCATAGCCCGAACTCGAAGCATTTATACCAGTCGGCGTTGACTGTGAAGCCATTGTTATATTTGAACGAGTTGAGTCCGGGCAGAAATCCTTACGCGTTTGTAAATTGGACACATCGTCCAGGGCAAAATTCGAGGGGACGATTCCGAGCCGACGGAGAACAGAAACCTGCGGAGGGTGTTCGGACCTTGCTGGGACAGCTGACTTGCCAGTCAATCCCGCTCACCGTGAATTCATCTTGTCCCTGATCAAATTCGCAAATATGGGCATAGTCATCGGTAGGTGCGGGATATTGCCGACGAAGCACCCAGTGGACCCGGCGCTCGAGAGTTTGTCGCATAGAATCTTTCTCTTGTCCCAGTTGACGTTAGAGTGATGAAAGTCATTCTCCCATGTCGCATGGGTCGCCGGTTTTTTCCAGCGAATAACGGGGAGCCGAATCGTACAACCGTGCTCGTCGCCCTTCTGTTTTGACATTGCCAGCTGAACCACACAAATCTCGAGAGGGTTAATAGCCGAGCACCCGAGTATTTCCAGCTCGCAAAGGGAGAAATAGAACACGGAGTCGAAAAATGTCGTTCGGTCCACGTCACGGTCGCATTACTTTGAAGACCAAAAAGCAGAAAGTTTGGAGAAAGAACTGAGTTGGAATTGGAGTCCGAGAAAAGCGAGATGAAAATTTGGTCAACCCAAGACGTTGTTTGACCTTGTTGAGAAAACTGGCCGATGTCCTTCCTTCCTCGAACTTCTCAGTTGGTTCCTTCTCCCTGAGGGCAGACGGTCTGCAAACGGCGCGAATGAAAGTCAAGATAGTGTTTGAATATCTGAAATAGTACACTGAGGACTAAATGGTTGCAACCCCGCCAGGCGGATCAAGCAGCTCAAGCCCTGAGACCGTTCTTTCCAATGTATTAACGAATCACCGAGAGTACGAGCAAGAGACGGCAGATTAAGAGGTTTACTTTCGGTGCGCGCTGACAGTGACAGATCGAGTGTCAAAACCTCCTGACGGAGCTAAGACCCCCCTTTCTAGTTGCACCATCATGTCGGTTAACGAGCTCAAGCGTACGGGCATTCCGGTTTACTATCTACATGCATTGACCCCGCACACAGCGAACGCAGAAATCAGTGCTCGCTGGGAAGCTATCGCCATGGAAAACAAGCCTACCTGGGTTCTGCCAAGTCCTTTTGAATTATACGGCACGGGTCGTTATTACACAGATGAATGGGGTCCTCGGCCCAAAACTGTGCGATGTTCTCAACAATTATCAAGGCTTGACGCTCACCTTTTGCCTAGCTCTTTGAGCTTGCCATGTACGAGCTTTCGTGGGCCATTCGCAGTAAGCCAGAATGGCAACGCAAGGCTGCCGACCCCGAAATCCGTGGAAAGTGGCGCCGAGAGGCTTTGGAGCAGGCAGCGGCAGCTTCAGCCTTGCAAGAGAGTTCTGAAGATGTGCATGTATGTCTAACAGACAAAATGGTGGGCGACATTACTTGAGAAGGGCGCCCTACTCAGCGTAATATCTTGTTCAGATCGATTATGTTCTCGCGGAGCTGGACGGATATGCAAAAATTGCCGACAATGAGAGGGGAATCGAGGTAGGCGACGATGCCCTAGTTATTTAAATTAAATTAAAACTAACGGCCTTTGAGCGCGGCTGCTTCGAGGCCATCTGGTATTCAGACCGTTTGATTTCGGACGACATCCTTGAGCGTCTGAAGACCGCGGCAATGGCGCTCGAAAATGTCCCGGATGCCCAGAAGGACTGGCACCCAGGATCGAACAAACAAGTGCTTGATCTCGTCCACCCCTCGTTGTACTGTGTCGTGTACGGTCGAACCTACGCGTATCTGCCAGGAAAACCCCGTATCGCGGCGAATTTTCTTCCAGTGCATGCACCAGAGGAATCTGGATGGACGTCTCAAGATTTCTGCTGGTTGCCGTCCGACTTCGCCGTCGACGCCAACGGTGCTGTCACACTAGCCTCTCCGTACATCAACAATCTCCACCCTCTGCTACACCGGCCGCTGTATCGCGTAATCGAGGAAGTGCTCACTGCGTTCATCCCAATGTTTGAGCGCGTGCTCGGTGACTCCAATCGAGAGAATGATCGCGTCCCGTTTTCCGACAGTAATCGATTGGAGGAGATATCCTGCATATGGGGGACCGGTGGAGAGCCATACCCGGAGGAGGACCCACCAAGCGACGAGGACGAGGAAGAATTCTATAAGAAATTCCGGGCTTCAATTCCCAAGACCCTTCCTGAAGCGAAGGACTACACTGGGCAACTAGATGCTAGCTTCATGTCGGTCTCATTGCATGGGAGAACCGTCCAATGCATCATTAAACTCGCCAATATACACCTTACCCCGGCACAACCCGAGTATGAAGGCGGGAGTTGGCATGTCGAAGGTAAGGCCTCAGCTGGTCTCACGAGACCAATGCTCACTGCGCGCAGGAATGGTAAATGAAAGCATCGTTGCTTCCGGAATTTATGTGCGCTGACTTTTCGATCGCGCGTGTTGTCGCTCATCATCTCTTCTAGTACTACGACGAAGAAAATATCACCGAATCCAAACTCTCATTCCGCGTTCCCGTTGGCGAGCCGATATATCATGGGCAGGATGATAGTAAGAACAACAGCCAATCTTCCTAAAAATTAGTATTGATAACACCCATAGGTGAATGCATGTGCCTTTTGTATAACATGAATAGGTGCGCATTGCTACAGCGCCAATTCAATCCCTAACTTGTTCCTAGGGACTCCGAATGCCTCCAGGACATTGGTGCAGTAGTACGTTATCTTGCACACTGCTATCAAGGATCTGACCTTCAGTGGATAGGTAACCAAAGCCGGCCGTGCGCTCTCCTGGCCGAACTTGTTCCAGCACTGCGTCTCTCCATTCGAGCTAGCTGATCCCTCCAAGCCAGGACACCGCAAAATCCTCGCTATCTTCCTCTTGGATCCTACGAAAGACCCTGTCGTCTCGACGACGGATATACCACCCCAGCAGGCGGAATGGGCAGCGGCCGCGTTTGAGGAGGCGTGTACTGACACCTCATCGGTTGTCAGCGGACTCCCGCAAGAACTGCGAGATTTGATCAAGGACCATTTCCCAACGACAGTCATGACCTTCAAGGAGGCGGAGGCTTACAGACTTGAGCTGATGAAAGAACGCACGGCGTTCGTGAAGGACCACACGGGGACGGCGTATGGTCATACGTTTAATATGTGCGAACATTAGATTCTGTCGTACTTACCTGTCGAACAATTGTCAAATTTATTTCTACTTCTCGAATTCGTGTGGCTGTACACCGGCGTCTTGTTCGCTTTAAACGCAGCAACAGCCAACATTCGATGCAAAGGCGTTAGCACCTTTACCACGTATCCTCTCTGCCTGGCCGTTTCATCATGAGTATCGTGTCCTCCAAGTTGTACAAGAAGCGGCTTCAAGGATGGCTCAGCTACGCCTTTGCTAGGTGACGCAACTGCACAGTCCTGACGAATCTTAATCGTTAACCCCTACCAATAGCGAGGTCTTTGTTATAGTTTCTTTGACCCTCTTTCTCCCTATATGTTTGGAACAATTTGCTCGGGACAACGGGTTCCTACTTCCTGAACGGACCGAGAGGTGTACTGCCGCTATTGGCTCGAACCCGACGCCTATAGAGCCGACAGGACGATGCGTAGTGAAGATTGGATGGCTCTGGATAGATACAGCAAGCTTTAGGTTGGTCCCTCAAATGCGGAGAGGAATGTCTAAACATCCACCAGCTTGTATGTTTACTCAATATCTGTGGCCCTCCAAGCTCTCACTGTGATTTCGATGGGAGGGATCGCTGACCACCGTGTGCATTCACGTTTTCCTCCGTGAACTTCTGCCTGACGCCTTGTCGCACAAGCCCCACATAGGAAGATACTTCTCTTGACTTTCGCCTTACTTGGTGCCCTCGCAGCAACCACATTCTTAATCCTCCCGTCCTCTTCGCCCGTCTGGTTCCTTGCAGCGCTCCTCGCCTGTATCGCCAACGTCGGCTTCGGTGCCTCCGTCGTCGCCATGAATTCGTACCTCCCCGCCTTGGCTAAAGACGCGCCGGAGGTCGTGCAAATCATGATCGAAATCCAAGAGTCTGCAGACGATGTCAATGAAGGATTGGAGTCTGTTTCCGAGAACCAAGAAACGCCGTTAATAACGCCCTCGCTGGAGAGCACGGCCCTGCGTGCTCGCTATGATGTCAAGCTCTCGAGGGCCACGTCACGAATATCCTCCCTTGGAATTGCGATGGGCTACGGCGCCGGTATCTGTCTGCTCATCGTGGCCTTGATTCCCGTTACGAAACTCCATGGCTCGACGTTCTCCTTGCGGCTTGCCATTGGGCTTAGCGGCATTTGGTGGGCCGTCTTCACCATACCCGCGGCGCTCTGGCTTCCTGGGGGAAACGTCGCTGCCACAGAAGAGAGTGCCGCATGGCAAGACAGTGATAATGACAAGTGGAACGCACGACGAGAGATTGTGGCGGCCTGGAAACGGCTCGGAGGGATGCTGCACCCGCGCGAAATAAAGCGTCTTAGGAACACGTTCAAGTACCTTGCCGCCTGGTTCCTGCTTTCCGACGGTATGTCCCTTCATCATACGACCTTGAAAATATTGTCTCAATGTGATTGTCAAGGTTTCACGACCATTACGTCGACTGCAGTCCTCTTCGGAAAGACTGTCCTGCACATGGAGCCCACGTCGCTGATCCTCATTGGCGTGCTCACGCCGCTATCGGGAATCATGGGGTCGCTGTTGTGGCCTATGCTGCAGCGTAGACTTGGGTGGTCGAATCTCCGAATCATCATCACCCTCGTCATCTTGGCGTCGGCCATCCCTGCGTACGGTTGCCTCGGCTTCCTGAGTGTCTTCCAGGGCAATGTGCGTTTCGGAGGCCTAACAACCCCAGGCGAGATGTTCGTTCTGTCCCTATATTTCGGTAAGCATCGGCGTTTGCCTTCGTTGTCTGATATTAACGCGTTGATCTAGGCTTCATATTCGGCGCATTCCAAAGCTATGCGAGGGCGTTTTATGCAGAGCTGTTACCTCCTGGGGAAGAGGCCAGATGGTATGGACTCTATTCTATAACCGACAAGGCGAGCTCCTTCTTCCCATGTGTCAAACCTCGGCTTACACTTGCTCAATAGTCGAGCTCTTTTATCGGCCCCTTAATCGTTGGTCTGATATCGGACATGACGGGGAACATCCGATACGCGTTCTTCTTCCTGGTTTTCATGATATGGCTGGCGGTGCCGGTGCTGATGAGCGTGGACGTAGAGACAGGGAGGAGGGATGCCCGGGAATATATATACAAGTGATCATTTCATTGGACCTTATTGTACTCGGAGAGTTTGTACATTATAATTTCTAGTCGTTTATCAATTGCCACCAACCTACGCCCGGCGTTAACAACTCGCGGAAAGAGCAAGTAGAAGAAACTCTCACCTGCATCAAGTTTACCTCAATGATATTGCCTGCTTTATCCAACTCGTCCATCGCAAGCTATAGGCGTCGCAAAAAAGTCAGAAAGTAGCATTTTTACAGCTGCGCACCGAGATCGGAGTGTCAGTCTCTTTCACCCTTGTACCGTCGTAATGAAATCGTAGAAATGCTGCAAACGGTCAACAGGTTGATACATAAGTTGTGGAGGTGGATGTACAATATTCATGCTTTATTTTTGCGGCAAACCGATGCATGACGGTGTCCAACATTTTGTTTTCCTTCATATCGAATAACTGATCTGAAGGTTTATCAATGAGACTATCGGGTTGAGCATTATAGGTCACATACAATTATCCCCCCACTGGATTCTTACTCTGACGAACCCACTACGAGGCGGTATCCCTGCCAAAGTTGTAGCCATTTTTTTTTGCCAGAACGAATAGTCGGTACTCGCTGTATAAACACTAGATGGTGGGATACAGTCCGGAGGCACGCAGCAGTTCTTCCTCTCCTACGTTTATATTGTTGTTTCGGGAACTTAATCATATGCGCTTCTTGGTTATGGAAGACCAACGTGTGATCGCCATGAATAGATAGAAACAGAAGAAAATAAGTACAGGATGTCATAAATAGTTCAGCACTCTAGCACACCTGCGTCATGATTAGCCATTGGTGTTGTACAGTAGTAGCGGAGAATACGCACTGCGTCGAGGACAAGAGAAAGGGATAACTACGAGCGGGTCCAGGAGCCACCCACTTGCTCCAGACTGTTTTCCCCTCGCAAAATCAGAAAACATTACGGAACAAGAAGCGCAGCACATACAAGCAATCGATTTGGTCCCCGTCTTCGATGCCCAAACTGAGATAATCAATTAATGAGAACCATGCCTCGAATGAGGGATCAAGCGCACTCAGCAGGTGTATCGTCTTTGCCGATTCGCGTTCCATCATAGACGAATTTGAATGTGCCTGTCGCGGAAAAAGACGCGTCAAAGAGCTGAACTACGAGAAGGAGCCGCGTCACTTGCCCGCATCTTTCCCGAATTTTTGCTGCGCACGATTAGCGATTAGGGGTAGCAAAGGACGCGTCAAACATACCTCGGCCGCCTGGAAAATCTTTGTGAACTTCGTGTTGGGCTTGACCTGTTAGTACGAGTTAGAATCGATGCAGTGTCGGTCAAGGGAGGGCTCGACCTTGACTGTTATCTCTGTGGATCGCATCAGAAGGAAGAGCGAAGATGGAGGCCTCTAGACTTACGGTTTCCTTCATAGGTAATGTTCAAATTGAGTTTGGGTTTGACGTCCTCGGGCTCTTGGGACATGGTGCGTGAATAGAGTCGTGGAGATGGTGGGTGGTCGGGGTTAAGTGGCGAGTCACACGAGCACGTGCTAGTCACGACGCGTTTGTGGACCAAATATTCAAGAGGTGATTGATCTCTGGATCGTTGAATATGATGTTGAATAAGCGAGATCACTGATGTGGTGCCGGATGGCTGCCGAATCACAGCCACTTCCTCTGGAGAATGGGTGTCCGACGTCGATGGGGCGTTGACGACGTGCGGCGGCTTGAGACGTCCTTGCTCATTCTTATAATAATGGAATGCCTCCTCAATTCGTGGGTGCCTCTAGACTGAAGACATTCAACATATCAATGGACTACAATTTGTGTATTTGCAACATATAGGGTTACACCAGTTTGCAGGGCAAGTTAGAGAACTATTAGAGACGTCTCAAGCGGCGGCGACGGTGTTCAGTGAGCGGAGGAAAGAGACGCGGCGCATACTCAGACAGTGATGAATTGATTATCATTGCCTTTTCTGGGGGGGGGGGGGGGGTCGTGGGAACGTATTGGCTGATCCAGAGATCGCTCACCTCTTGCAAATATTGACGCGTCGTATACGGTATAGCGACGCATCAAAAGTTACAAGCGGTCGAACCGTGTCTGATATTATTTCCAAGAATCCTGCTCGAGGAGCTGGAGTACTCGCACTAGCGAGGGAAACCAAAGCGTTGGGAACACAGCAATGCCGGGGGTGGGAGGGGGCAGAACTTGGAGGAGGGAGAATTACAAATAAACTGCCCCGAGATGTAGGATTACTTAGTATAGTAACAAATATAGAAATCGCAAAAAATCCCCTGAGGTTGGTCGTGTGACGCTAAAACTAGGAAGATGTGGGTGAAAAAATCGATGAAAGAGTAAGTAAACTAACTCTTACCCTAAGGACTTCGCCGCAAAGATCTTTCCACCGCACCGTCGATTGATTATGAGCGAATTGTGCTGTCCCGGTCTCAAGCCTCTTTTCCCAAATATCTCGGAAACCAAGTTTTGTCCACCAAAGACGCCCCCACCAATCGTTCATCATATTTTTATGCCGATGATCGTTGAAATGAATGGCGACCGGGTATTCCCCAGTTTGCGAATGGTACACCATGGGCGGTAGGAGGTGATAAGGAATAATATCGTCCTTGACAGCTGACACAGGATAACGAGTGTTGATTATCACTCCGGAGTCGACATTTTGAGCGTTGACCCAGAAAAGGCGGGACCAATAATCCAGGATTATACGTCTTTCATGGAGAAATTCATTAAAAATTCCTACGCCCAGTGAATAAGTTGAGAACCATAGTTTCAATCACAAGTAAAATGCACCTTGATCAGTTGAAGCTGTCTGTGGAAGCCGAGATGCGAGATGTCGGTAGAGCAGCTTCATCGATTTGACTGTTCCAATGACTGTCCCACTATTTGCCCAGCGGGGGCGCCGTGTGCTAATAATCTGGGATAAGCGGTCTGTCTGCGGTTTGAAAATACTCACTTTGAATGCGTGCTGTTCCCACCGTGTTCTTCCCCTTCACTATAAGCAATTCTGGGTACGGGAGACTCCGGTACACCGCGACATGCAGGCTGCGGACTGTAAGCGACCGGCGAACAACTTTGTAAATAAGGACTGACCTCTTCCCATTCGTTCGGCCAACATGCCTTGTCGGCCCCAATCACAACCGCGTCTGACCTGTACTCTTCATAGCGTTCCAGCAGGGTCTGGGGTGGGAGTTGAAGCCAGACATCCCACGCGTCCATCATGAACACCACATCATTGTCTTGCAAGCTTGGGAAGTTGAGAAGAAACTCATAGACACCTATTGTAAAAATCAGGAAATTTTGTTTAGTCTCCGTTTCTGCAAAATTAGCCCACCCGTGACTTTCATTCTTTGCATGTAGCTCCCGTCGCCTTGCGCCTCCCAGTTGAGAATAATTGGCGAGTAACCGTGAACAAGCGAAGACATGAGCACTTTGCAGAAGAGTGGTCCAGACCCATCGCTGTTGATTGGTAGCAACTGAAATAGTTTTCGTGGCCGCGCGTCTAACTCGGGGGAAAAATGCCACAGCCTATCTTTGTGATACAGAGCAGCAGGGAGAGTGAGGAGGAGCAGGATCACGACAAGGGCCAACGCTAAGAGCCTGAGATAGCGACCCCACAAAGTGGAAGTCATGTCAAAGATGCGGTAAAGGGCTTCGGCGTATAATAGCACTCGGGGCGCTCGGTGCCGGGGCAGGGCCCGGAGTCTTGTTTTCGCCATATCTCCACTCGGATTGAATAGGCCCAGTTATGTGGCCAAGGCATCTTGAGATTTTGATGGTGTGAAGTGTTTTTACTTGAAAACGGGATCTCTTCGCCGTCGTAGAAAAATGATAGAAGCTTTCAGCCAGCTGTCCACTCATTCGAAGGCCGCTTCTCGTGTCTCGGTGTAGATCACATTCATGGTGATTAAACTGCAGTCTGCAGTTTCGAAAAGGAGTCCTTGCTGTCGAATTTCTGCGTCGAGCGACGAGAGCTGGATAGCGAAGCTCGGGAGATCGTTATCCGTGCACAGATCTGGGATTTTTTTGGCGCTGAGAAAACAGTGTTGACAGGTTCCGAGTTCGTGTACAGTTGACGTTAGGCATCGTTTTCGTGGTCGCACGCATCTGTCTACGTCTGTACTGTCACTTGCAGATTTTCTTTGGTCTTTGTCTCTTTGAGTCTTTCCTTGAAGTTTGTCAACCAGCTACCAGGTTAGGAAAGTGAATTCTGTTCATGACACGGGCCGTGGGGAGGAGATCGAAGGGAGAGAAACAAATTGGTGGGAACAAACTTCCAAAAGGGGACGTTTACTTGACTTGAACCTCCACCTTGCACGCACGCGAAGGTGCTTCCACCAGCGCCTGGAAGAGCCCAACTCGATCATAATAATTTCAATTGGGCCAGGATAAACGACCAGTAAACATCGCCTCAAGGGCCTCTTCCTCAGCGCTAGCTCATCGATCCTACATCTGGAAAAAATAAATAGCCAAGGCAAGATTTATGTAGCAAATTGTAGGCTCTGTAGTCGGGGGAGGGTATCTGTAGCCATATGTAGTCACCCAATAGTCACCTGTAGCCAGTGCATACTATAATTAAGCTTTGGAGTGAAAAATGTTCTAGAAGTGAAAAATGCATTCGCTTCAGCTCAGTTTTGGTCCAATTGCCTTCGGAAGTGGCTCAAATTGAACCGACAGGTGTGTGGCTCTAGGATATAAAAAAATCTTGATGGAAAACAGATCGATATTGAGCGAGATTCTGCTCCGAGCCATCAAAACCACTGATCCCCCTGCAGAATTCGATGCCCTGTAATTTGTAGCCAACGGATCGTCGGTTCAATTTGAGCCACTTCCGAAGGCAATTGGACCAAAACTGAGCTGAAGCTAGTGTTGCCGCGGCTCGGCTTGGCTTGGCTAGCCGATCAAGCCAAGCCAAAAATTAGCCAGCCGAGCCGAGCCATATTTTTTTTCGGAAAAGGTGCAGACCACTGCTGAAAAGGTTGTAGTGTCATTGGTTTGGCATTTGGTCAAGTTTTACGGTCGGGGCTCGGAAAGCTGTCAGACGGCTGAGCCATGGCTCAACACACTTCAGCGTAGGACCGAATTTCAGGGCACCAGGTTATGTATCAAGTGTCTTGGTGCATTGAAATAGTTCACTTATGCAATATCTTTCACCCACTTGCAGAGTTTCGGCGTGAAAATGAGCTTGAACAGTTTGTTCGGATTGTTGGGGAAACAAAGCCAACCAAACAAGATTTCTTGTTTTTGTTCACTGGCGGTGTGTTACAACTTCTGGAGAGCTAGAATAAATGAATGAAGCCTATGAAAGACAAACTAATTTTTTTAGACACCCCTCTGGCCCGTGAGTCAGTGTTATGCAAAATTGAGCCCAAGCCGCGGCTAAGCCGCAAGCTAGCCGAAGCCGTCAAGGTTTGATGGCTTCCAAGCCGCCGCAAGCCGGAGCCGATCAAGCCATGGCCGAGCCAGCCATAGCCGAGCCGCGGCAACACTAGCTGAAGCGAATGCATTTTTCACTTCAAGAACATTTTTCACTCCAAAGCTAGCTGATGTCGCGTCACGTACTGTAGCCGGTACTGATACGATGTCGCATCAGTCGGCTCTGTAGCCGACATAGCCACATGTAGCTTACATAGCCAACCACCCTCTCAAGAAAAAAACTCAGGGATGCTGAGGCCAAGTAACTAAGTTCATTAGCACTGCAAACTGAAAAAAATCTAACTAAAGTCAGGAAAAAAGCGCTCTTGGTGATTTCCACTGTCAGTGCCTCCGGAGGCAATGAGCATACAATTGACCTACAAATCCGCACACATTGTCTGTCATTCAGGAATGACCTTACCTTCATAAATGTCCTACATAGGATCCGATACTCGGTGTGAAATGATTTAAAAGTGGATAGAGGTTGTAGTCATGTCCGTATTCCGGTGATCCTTTCCGATTCCAATGGTACTTTAGTCTAGTAGTATTTTGTCTCTTCAATAAAATTTCTTTGTTCTCGTGAACTTGTCGTGAGTTCAATTCAATTCCCGTTACGAACATTCATTTCCACAGCCTAGATTCAGTTAGATTTGTAACGACTGCAATATGAGAGCGAAGTAGGGATGAGAGGTTTGATCAAAAAGACCTCCCAAAATCCTTTTTTTTTTTTTTCAAAAGTTTTCATTTCAAAAAGGACCGGAAGGGTAGCCTGCCGGCTGACTACAGAGTGCTACAGTGATTGGCCGCTTGGCTACAGGCTACAGAGCTTCGTCGGTTGGCTACAGAGGCTACATAAAGGGGTACTTTACAACGGGGCTACAGGTGTGTAGCGCTCCATTGTGGTTCCACTTTTTCCTGATGTAGACTGGCAACTTTCTTCGTTTGCTATCTTTCAAGCTACCATGTATGGATACAACATTCATGGGGATGCTATAATGCGAGACGTGTCCCTTCCAGGCCCGGCGGAATCGGCGAGTCTACACTGTGTGGATATGAACCTCGCCCTCGACAAACTCATTCCCAAGTTCTCGCCGCTTTTTTTGGTCGATCCCCCAATACACCGTGTCCCCGATGACCTCCTTTATGAGCTCTTCATGACTCTCGTCGGCGATCTGCCCTACCAAAGTTGCGACCTAGCCGTACGTTTGTCCCATGTGCGTCGCGACTATTATTTTGCGAGTCGATTCTCGAACACAGTTGAACATTGGTCACGTGTATGGTTCAACTTATCAGCACAGCAAAATTCAATTTGACCTAGCTGCTAACGTCACTACAGCTTAGGTATGAGTCAGTGGAACTGGTTCGACGAATCAGTCGTCGGATGGGAACGCGCAGACCAGTCAATTGATGGGTGGGGATCTTTATCATGCAAGACCCGAGAGTCAACCCCCCGGACGACTTTCATTTCCGCTGTCCAGCAACTAGGTCGGAAGCAAGGCGAAAGAGCGCGCAGCACTGCTATTAGTCCCATAGCCAAGCTTGGACTTGGACTTCGAAAAAGAAGATTGAACCCAGACAACACTGAGGCACCGAGAACAATTTATGTAAGGAATACGTCTTGCGGTGCACACTGGAACATCCAGAAGGTCGCTATCTCGGGGCATTGATGATAATCGGGTCTTAAAAAGTGGGGTCATTATATATGAGGGCGAAGCCCGGCGAACCAAATTAATTTCTGCCACGATGATCGTCCGCCTCTCCCTCCTCTTTATCTATACTTTACCCCTCGTTCAGGTCTGCATCTCCGCCGTCTCGAATCGCACAATCGATGATTTCTACGGGGATGCAGTGACCGGCCTCGTCCCAGTCTACGATCCGCCGGGGGTGTGGAATGTCGTCGTTGTAAGCACCTCAGTGGTAATATGTCTAGAGCTTCACTTGTTCTGAGCAAAGGCGGTAGGACAGCAACTGCACGGCTTGTGAGGCGAAACTCGACGCAAGCCAAGCGTTTCAACAGACGTGGCATGACGGCACTCAAAAAGGGACTATTCCTTGCTCCGTTACCCTCCAATTTACGGGTGCGTCCCCGCCGAAACACTTTCCTTGGAGCCGTTTTTATTCATTTCTTTCCGCAGGCACGGCAATATATATTTTCGGCATTGTCCCTAATATCAATAACGGCGCAGATACCATCGTCGACCTCACCTTCAGCCTCGACGGCGCCTCTGTGGGCAGCTATTTCCACATTCCCGATGCCTCGACCACTGTTCTATATTCCGTCCCCATGTTTACGAAGGAAGGCCTCAGCAATGAGGCGCACACACTGGTGGCACAAACGGCGACGCCGCACCTGTTCATTTTTGATTATGCGATGTATACGTGGGTCTAACTTTGTATCCTCATCAAGTTTCACTTCTCATTAGAGCATTGGCAGTTTCGATGATGGAGTATCCACTGTTACGCCTGTCAACGGACCAAGCAGCGCGTCAAAGGCCACCACCACGGTGCGGGTGGGACCCAGCGGCGGACCTAGCTCAATCGAGACGTCAGGGGCACAGAGCTCATCAACAACAGCCAGCTCCGCGTCGAGCTCCGAAACGAGTGGATCCGTCCAGCCAAGTTCCATTACAGTCCAAATTACAGCCACCGTCTCATCCAGCGCCAATGCGAAGCAGACCTCGGTGTCTACCCACCTCCGCACCGCAATTGTCGCCGGGAGCGTATCCGGCACCGTGGGGGTTGCATTGCTGGCGTTTGCGCTGCTGTGGTTCAGACGCCGGAAATACCACAGCGTGCCGCGAGTGGAGCCCTTCCTGTCGGACCCTGATTCGCAAACACAGATAAATGGATCAGGCATAAAATCAACCAGAGATACCAGAACAGAGACGCAGGAAGTCCGGCCGCCCAGTCTGGACGAGACAGTCTTGCCATCATATACACCTCAGGATACATCTCACTTGCAAGCAACGCAGCCCGCAACGCAGCCACCACAAGACTCCGGTGGATCGTCGGGAGGTAAATAGAATGCCAATTGGGACAAAGGACAAATGCACGATGCGGCCACAAGCTCGTGCCATGTATGGGTTTTATGGGTGGAAAATTTCGCCTTGAACAAACTGATGTCGTTTGCGCCGATGACGACGGAAAGCAATGAAAGATTTTCTCTTGGTTAGTTTTGTGGTATCAGAGCATTTTTCGTCTCTTCCTTCTCTTCGATGAGGGATATGTCCGCCGCCTCTTCATAAGTTCATATTCATCAGAATGGATGCGCGCTGGAAGGCGCTGGAGGCCCGGCCCTCAGGCGAATTTGATGTATGTATCTTTGACCGACTCGACAGCGCTAGCTTGGAGTCTTGGGTTGGTTTTGCTTTTCCTCGAGCATAATGCTTTAGATCGGATGCCGCCACAATTTTCAAGGTATTAGCCGAAGAGATGCCCATAGTATCCGATTCCAAGAGTGGAAGTTGAACATTGGTCACGTGCATGGTTCAACTTAATTAGCACACTGCACAGCGAAATTGACTGTATTTGACCACGATATCGATGGACTTTACGCGTTCGCACAACGTTCGCATCTGACTACTGATTTCCCAAGCCAACAGTTCCACTGACTCCAAAACTAAGCTGCAGTGACGAGCGCCGTACAGACTTCCACTGTGCGAAGAGAGTATTCGCACCAGCGAAGGAAACCAAAGCGCCGTGAACACAGCAAAGCTGGGGTTGGGACTCGGAGGAGGATATTATGTTCGCGAACCGTCACGGCGAACGCGATAACGATTAAAAAAAAAAAAACTGCCCCGAGATGTAGGATTACTGAGTATTGTAACAGATATAGAAATCGCAAAAAATTCTCTGAGGCTAGTCGTATAACGCTAAAACTGCGAAGATTTTTTTTTAGGTGAAAAGTGGATAAAAGAGAAACTAATTCTTACCATAAGGACCGCAAAGATCTTTCCACTGCGCCGTCGATTGATTATGAGCGAATTGTGCTGTCCCGGTCTCAAGCCTCTTTTCCCAAATATCTCGGAAACCAAGTTTTGTCCACCAAAGACGCCCCCACCAATCGTTCATCATATTTTTATGCAGATGATCGTTGAAATGAATGGCGACCGGGTATTCCCCAGTTTGCGAATGGTACACCATGGGCGGTAGGAGGTGATAAGGAATAATATCGTCCTTGACAGCTGACACAGGATAACGAGTGTTGATTATCATGCCAGAGTCGACATTTTGAGCGTTGACCCAGAAAAGGCGGGACCAATAATCCAGGGTTATACGTCCTTCGTGGAGAAATTCATTAAAAATTCCTACGCCCAGTGGATAAGTTGAGAACCATAGTTTCAATCACAAGTAAAATGCACCTTGATCAGTTGAAGCTGTCTGTGGAAGCTGAGATGCGAGGTCTCGGTAGAGTGCCTTCATCGATTTGACTGTTCCAATGACTGTCCCGCTATTTGCCCAGCGAGGGCGCCGTGTGCTGATAATTTGGGATAAGCGATCTGTGTGCGTTTGAAACAAAAATACACGCTTTGAATACATGCTGCTCCCACCGTGTTCTTCCCCTTCACCATAAGCAATTCTGGGTACGGGAGATTCCGGTACATCGTGACATGCAGGCTGCGGACTGTAAGAGACCGGCGAACTACTTTGTAAATAAGGACTGACCTCTTCCCATTCGTTCGGCCAACATGCCTTGTCGGCCCCAATCACAACTACGTCCGACCCGTACTCCTCATAGCGTTCCAGCAGGGTCTGGGGTGGGAGTTGAAGCCAGACATCCCACGCATCCATCATGAACACCACATCATTGTCTTGCAAGCTTGGGAAGTCGAGAAGAAACTCATAGACACCTATTGTAAAAATCAGGGAAATTTAGTTTAGTCTCCGTTTCTGGGGCGCAAAATTAGCCCACCCGTGACTTTCATTCTTTGCATGTAGCTCCCGTCGCCGTGCGCCTCCCAGTTGAGAATAATTGGCGAGTAACCGTGAACAAGCGAGGACATGAGCACTTTGCAGAAGAGTGGTCCAGACCCATCGCTGTTGATTGGTAGCAAATGAAATAATTTTCTTGGCCGCGCGTCCAACTCGGGGGGAAAATGCCACAGCCTATCTTTGTGATACAGAACAGCAGGGAGAGTGAGGAGGAGCAGGATCACGACGAGGGCCAACACTGAGAGCCTGAGATAGCGACCCCACAAAGTGGAAGCCATGTCAAAGATGCGGTAAAGGGCTTCAGCATATAATAGCACTCGGGGCGCTCCGTGCTGGGGCTGGGCTCGGAGTCTTGTTTTCGCCATATCTCCACTCGGATTAACTAGACTCTGATTTTTGATGGTTTGAAGTGTTTTTACTTGAAAACGGGCTCTTCGTCGAGCCGATTTATCAGAAGAACCAAGCTCGTAGAAAACCGATATAAGCTTCCAGCCAGCCGTCCAGTCATTTGAAGGCCGCTTCTCGCTTCTCGGTGGGGATCAGTCATGGTGATTAAACTGCAATCTGGAGTTTCGAAAAAGGAGTACTTGCTGTCGAATTTCTGCCCCAAGAGCTGGATAGCGAAGATTGGGCTAGATTGGGTGATCGTTATCCGTGCACAGATCTAGGACAGTTGACATTGGCCGTCGTTTTCATGGTGGAGCGCGCACACGTCTGTACTGTCACTTGCAGATTTTTTTGTTCTTTGTCTCTTTGTATAATAGCACTCGGGGTACTCCGTGTTGGGGCTGGGCTCGGAGTCTTGTTTTCGCCATATCTCCACTCGGATTAACTAGACCCAGTTATATGGCCAAGGCATCTGATTTTTGATGGTTTGAAGTGTTTTTACTTGAAAACGGGCTCTCTTCGCCGAGCCGATTTATCATAAGAACGAGGCTCGTAGAAAAAACGATATAAGCTTCCAGGCAGCCGTCCACTCATTTGAAGGCCGCTTCTCGCTTCTCGGTGTAGATCACAGTCATGGTGATTAAACTAAGTTAAACTACAATCTGGAGTTTCGAAAAAGGAGTACTTGCTGTCGAATTTCTGCGTCGAGAACTGTCAAGAACTGGATGCCAAGATTGGGAGATCGTTATCCGTGCACAGATCTAGGACAGTTGAAAAATTGGGCGTCTTTTTCATGGTGTAGCGCGCACACGTCTGTACTGTCACTTGCAGATCTTTTTTTGTTCTCTTTGAGTCTTCCTTGAAGTTTTCAATCAGTGTGTACTAGGTTAGTAACGTTACCTTTTTGGGTTATTAATAAAACGGATCCCTGGACTAGGTGTTTGTAAGTCCTTTTTCAGAGTTGTGCATTGTCGTGAGCATTGACCGAACGAATTCTTTTCATGACACGGGGCCGTGGGCAGGGGAGGAGTGAAAAACAAATTCGTGGGAACAAATTTCCCAAAGCGGACGTCGCCTGAACCTCCACCCAGGTCTATCCAGGTACTACTTCGCCAGCGCCTGGAAGGCCAGAGCCCAATTCGATCATAATAATTTCAACTTGGCCAGGATAAACGACCAGCAAACATCGCCTCAAGTGCCTCTTCCTCAGCGCTAGCTCATCGATCCTATACCGACTTTCTTCGTTTGCTATCTTTCAAGCTACCATGTATGGATACGACATTCATGGGGATGCTATAATGCGAGACGTGTCCCTTCCAGGACCGGCGGACTCGGCGAGTCTGCACTGTGTGGATATGAACCTCGCCCTCGACAAACTCATTCCCAGGTTCTCGCGGCTTTCCCTGGTCGATCCCCCAATATACCGTGTCCCCGATGACCTCCTTTATGAGTTGTTCATGACTCTCGTCGGCGATCTGCCCTACCAAAGTTGCGACCTCGCCGTACGTTTGTCCCATGTGTGTCACGACTGGCGAGCTATCATTTTGCGAGCGCCTCTACTCTGGAGGTTCATCGCTATGCATTCTTCAGGCTCTCCGAGAGATCACTCCACAACAGTAGAATCATTTCTGCGTCGCTCGCAAAACCAGTCGATCACTGTCGCTCTTTATATTGGCAAGAGGCCTTTGTCGGCCAGCACCTTTATCCGGATTCTGCGCCAGCATGCCTCTCGTGTTCGGGCTCTGCGTGTCTTTGCTTCCGACTTTCCTTCCCTGGCTTCTCATCTCCTGGACCTTTCACCACTGTGTTTTACGTCCCTGGAACACCACGAGGCTCTAGTTCGGTCAGATCGTGTCCCCGGGACCTTCACAGCCGTATCTCGTTTCTCCGATTCAGAAAATATCAACGTTCCATCCTTCAGTCCGTTGGGGGTGCCAACTTGGCCGTCTCGTCTCGCCCTCACCGCACTTTCGTTCATGTATTCCTCCCTCAAACTATCCGACTTCTTCCGTATCGTCGAGACAGCACAGTCTACACTCCAGCACCTGAAACTCTATTTCCAGTGTCGCCTGGATGTACTCGAACCAAGGCCCTGGGATCTCATCAATGGCCCTCAGATACATTTGCCTGAATTACGTTCAATGGCCTTGGGCTATGACGACCCACTTTCGCCCGTCCCGTTTTTGCATCGTGTGCGGCTTCCGTCCCTCGAAGCGCTCTCCCTGCACGACTTTCAGCGATGTCGCGAGCCAGAAACGCCTGGTTCCGGCGACTTTATGTACAGCCTCTATATCCCTGGCCTACAACCTATGCCCCTCCTGATCACCACTCTTCTCGCCACAATCGCCTCTCCCCACCTGCTGAGGTCCCTCCGCCTCATCGGTGTATACGACACCTCCTTCCATACGAACATCTTCTACCGCCTCGGCCCACATCTCCGCTCGCTGTATCTTGCCGACTGCTCGGATGACTTCCTCCCGCTGCTCGCGGATGCGATGCTCGTGAATAATCCGCGATGGAGGCTCGAGCGCCTGACCGTCCGGGGCATGGACAACGACGATCTGCTCAAGTGTCTTCGGATTCGCCACGCGCAGAAGTATCCGCCGCTCAAGCTGCTCTCTTTAGAGCCCTATATACGTCCCCCGCCGCGCGAGACGCTAGAACGATTTGCGGAGGTGGTAAATGTATGAACGATGGTCGGCGCGTATATTGCAGCAATCTTTCTGGTGTATCCACTATAATACTATGTAATACCATGATCATCGCTTTGTTCCAGTACTGTCTTCAAATCCAAGCTTCAAAGCGCAACAGGTGCGCCCGCTTGCAGGACCAAAGCGGTGGCTGTACTCCAATTGCCAAAATTGGTCCAAAATTGATCTCTCGCTTTGGTCGCCTCATTGGCCAAGCCTGCTTTTGCTGTCCACCTTTGCTCACGTACAATATACCTTTTGCAAATTGCTTCGCAGTAACGTTCACTGGGGCACTATCGCGGTGAAATTCGGTTCAACATGGACCGGCCAAAGCAGGAAGCGCACGCTGCGCACCAAAGCGCATCAAGGCCCACGGGGCAACCAGTGGCACCGAACAATGGAAGACAATGGAAACATGCGCACGCGGTCAAAGCAATGACCGATGTGGAAACAATGGCGTCCGAGTCTCACCTGGGTCAAAGCAAGGGCCAAAGCGTCCAATGACAGCCGATGCTATTTAACAGGCTCGAATCCCGGTCTCGTTCTCATTTTAACACTCACCTCCCTCAATGGAAAGCTTGCCATCCTACGATTCTCACCACAAATACGAACTCCCGGCTCAAAATCTTCTCCCCCGCGCCCCGAAAGACACACCGGAGCATCTGCAGCAGATCTCACAACAGCTCTTCGCCCTCTGTTATAGCGTCGAGGATTTCATCAATCTCCCGAACGAGAAGCATATTCCTGGCATGAGTTCTACGATTGGAATTTTTTCCACGAGGTCATCAACCTCCTCCCCCGGACTCTCGAGCCCAAGGACATTCACGACTCTCGGTATGTCATGCACCGTTGCCCAAGCTCACATCGCTCATATACTACTCAGAGTCAACCTGTTTGAAAGCCTCGTCAACACGGAAATGTCAGTCTTCCTCTATATTCCTAAATCTATAATGCAAAAGCTTATCAATGGTATAGCACCACACCGTTGGCGTTGACCGAACTGGTTAACCCCGGAGCCGACGCTCCCGCGCCACTGTCAGTCTTCGTGGACGGTGAACCGTTGGATGAAGAAGTCGCCATCGACACCGTCGCCGGTGGCAACCGGTACACCAAACGGAAAGATTTCGAGCTGGTTCAAAACTCCCTCTCCGAGACCGACCTCGTAGAATATACCGTCGAATTCGTCCCGGATAAGGCGCCGAAGCCTCATTTGGACGACTCGGACGCCTCTACTGAGGACGAATCTCTGGGTGTTGAGGAGCATGAGGACGCTCCTGAGCCTGAGTCATCCAAACTCGCACGGAAAGCGAAAGCCCCCTCGAAAGGTTCCCAGAAAGGCAAAGCCAAGGCGGTGGACGGCGAAGCCAGGGAGGCGACGGAGAGCAAACAGAGAGCAGGGAAGAAGAGAACCGCATCAGAGGCGGCGCATTGGGGCGACTGGGAAGATCGGGAGGAGACCCCTGCTACCACGACAGCGACGCGCCCCCGTTCCGCCCGTATTGCTGCAAAAGCCAGCAAATCCACCGAGCCGCCTGCGCCTCCCCCAACTCTTGCTCCCCCAACGAAAAGCGTGTTACTAATTCTAATGCGATCCGAGAAGTGCGCACGGCTGTTATCAATCCTGATACTGGTGCTTTTACCGGCGAATACAACAGGAAGCGCCGTCGGACGGATGATGATGATGCTGGTGGGCTGTTTTTAAAAAGTGGGGACGACTTCCGGTTTCCCATCCGGCTCCCTACGAACCTCTGCCCTGTGTGCCCCCAACCGCCGGCCAGAAGGCCCTCCGCGTCGGAGACATGTGGTATTATTTGACGACGAAATAGTCATTCTTCCTTACTTTGACCTACATACTTACCTAGTATTCTTTTGTATTTTTTTTCTCCCGTCCACGGTGTCATTGTCAACGGTTTTGCTTTCTACAAAGAATCTCCATATTCGGAATCTGGCGGTAGTAGTCACGTGCAAGGCCCTCAAGTGTGGCTTTTCCCTCAACTTCAGTCCAGATAACCGTACGAGCGATGTCTCTTTTCTGTCTCAGTGGAGCCGATGTAGCCCGCGTCACTTCAAATTTCTCCCCGTCCGAACTGCAGACTCTAATGGCACAAGTATTTTCCGTTCTCACTCACCGTAACGCAGAAACACCCGAGTCGTACACCCTCCTCGGATTACTATCCCTACGCAAAATCACACCGCGTTGTTTATGCCCGCCCGAATCGCTCAAGCGCACCCTGGGACGCTCCGCGGGACTTCCATCAAAGTCGTTTGTATCCCGACATCTCCCAATGATCTTCGCGGCCTCCCAGCGTCTACCCTCGTCCTCGACGAAGACACCGGCGCCGTCAAGGCGATACTGAATGCAACCAATCTCACCGCGCTCAGAAACGCAGCTGGTATGTAATTGCGTTGGACCGAGATTTCTTTGACTGGGACACAAGGCTCCCTTCTGTCGACCAACCTGGTTGGGCCGCGCGCCCCGGCCAGTGTCGTTGCTTTTGGTGCAGGAGCGCAGGTCATTGCCTCCTTTCATTTAATCTTTATTTTTGAGACATTGTCCCGGCGCAGATCGAATCACATCTGGATCTCCATCTGCGCGCGTTCCCTTCAATCCAGACATGCACCATCGTCAACCGGTCTATCAACGAACGCGCTTCGAAGCTCGCAGATCTCTTGCGTGCGCGTTTCCCGGCCGTGAAGATCTCCTGCCTAGCTCGTCAGTCCCAATAAATAGCAGGAACACCCGACGTCTCTCATCTTGATTTCGGCAGACGACGCTAGCGCCCCGAGTCCCGATCCCGCCGTGAAGGACGCCCTGCTAACCGCGAACCTGATCATATGCGCAACGTCGTCGACCGTGCCCCTGTTCCCCTCCTCATGGGTGAGCGACGGGACGCACGTCGTTCTGGTCGGCAGCTACAAGCACACCATGCACGAAATCGACGAGACGCTCGTCCGGCGCGCGCTCCCGTCCAATGCGAGCTCGCGAAGCGCCCTCCTAGTCGACTCGCGCTCCGCGTGTCTCGCGGAAGCGGGGGAACTCATCTCCGCTGGGATCGAGGGGAACCAGGTCGTCGAAATCGGGGAGCTCGTTTCCTTCAATACAGAAGGGGAGCTACTCTTCGATGCGGCACTCCAACTGCCCGCCGTTGAGAGTCGGGGAACGACAGGGCCCGTGACGATATTCAAGTCCGTTGGCGTAGGACTGCGTACATCTCTCTTTCAAATTCTTCTGTGCTCAGCTGAGTGCGCATACAGAAGACGTGGTCATCGCTTGCGCTGTGGTGCAAAAGGCCGAAGAGCTAGGAGGAATCGGACGCTACGTCGACTGGGCTTGATTCTTGGTCTGTAAAATCTAATAGCGCTGTAATTATTCCGGATACATAGATACGTACATATATACAAAGTTCATTATATATGATATAGTACAGACGCTACGAGTCGTAGCCACAGCATCTTCAGAGCGAAAACGAAGTCCTTTAACTCACGCACGCCCTCACTCACCGAGCGAGACGAGCACCATGCTCCCCACCCCCGCGAGTAGACTGCCCAGCGCGAGCGCGCGCCGTCCGACGCTAGGCAGCTTGCCGTCTTTCTCCTCGTCCTCAACCTCGTGCGAGTGCCCCTCGCCGTGCCCATGCCCGGGCCCATCCTCGAGGTTGCCGAACACAAAGTCCGCCGCAAGCATCTCGACCGTAGCGGCGTAAATGAGCATCCCCGCCGACACGGCCGACATCACGCCCTTGACGAGCAGTGTGCTGGGGTGTTCTGCGCACGTTCATCAGCATAAGTACATTAAATGACCAGTAATAGGGGAACACCGACTCTGTGCGCTATGTGCGAACGCGAGCATGCCGATCGCGAGCCCCACGGGCGTCGTGAGCGCGAAGAGCAGCGAGAGCGTGATCGAGAACCAATCGCGGCGATGCGTTTTCGGGGAGGGCAGCTGCGCAATCCGGATCCCGAGCGACAGCCCCTCGAAGAGCTGGTGGAAGACGATCGCGGTGAGAAGAGAGGCTGAGTATGCGGGTGTTAGTGCGGGAAGAATATAGCGCGTGTTGCGACGCACTGAAATCGCCGCCGCTGGTGAGCGCGAGGGTCAGTCCGATGACGAGCGAGTGCAGCATGATGCCGAGTTCGAGGACCTACAGACGTCGAGACTCAGAAAGTATACGGGAAGGGAAAATGGGACGCGTACGATTATTCCAACGACTTGGCGCCCGCGTCCTACCGTTGGTGCATGATCGTGGTCTCGCTCAGGCTCCGCTTCGACGTCGGTGTCCTCCCCCGGAAGAAAAGTTTCCGTTTCTTGGTTAGCGGTGGTCACGCAGATGCTGAGAAGCCGACCGTCGCGACGGCTGAGCGGGCAATGCCGCGGCGGAGCAAGGACGGCGGCCAGGTATGGCGGCGTAATCGGTGAGGCTTTAGGACGGATATGAACTGGGACAAGGAGAGGTGTAGCTTCTGTAACCTCTGGTCTAGTCGGGGATGCAGAGCGAGATGATACGCTGGAGTCGACGGGGGACGATGGTGCGGAGGGATCTGCGTGGAGAAAATCTACGTAGGAAGTGGATACATCTAAAAGCGAGTCAGATTCTGCAACAGAGATAATGGCGAACGCACATTCTACGAGAAATATCAACAGGAGCGAGCTCAAACTGCATGTATCGTTAGTGCCGCGATGCTAGAGCACGACTTTGCACGAACATAATCAAGCCCGTGTTTTTCCCAACCCTGGGATACTCCTTCTTCGTAGCCGGGTTCTGAAGATGCTCAAAAGAGTCCTGCAATAGATGGCAGAACGCCGTCGAAAGAATGACACCTGCCGACTGTCAGCAAAATCATACTACAGGCATTTTGGGATTGAGTACCAGTTCCATAGTGCTTTCCGATGAAAAATGCGACATGTGGTATGCGCAAAAGTGAGGAGCGTTTGGACACACTGGGGAAGGAGACGGCGAAGAGAGACACGAAGAAAATGCCGAAAATGGCGGCCATCTTCAACTGTGCTTCAGTACGACGACCAGTCGACTCGACAAAAGAATCCATCCCAGACCCAGCACGACGACGAGATAGTCCAAGGTCGATGGAACCAAGAAGGAAGCTGAAAGGAAGCTTTTGAGCCGCTTTTTGAGACTGAGTACCGCATCGGTCGCACTTGCGTACTTTCCGCCGCAACGTGACATCCAGATCAGGAAATTTGATGGCGGCGGGCTTCGGCAAATTTTGATGGCCGCTACTTTCGGCATGTCATCTACCAAAGTTCAAAGTCCCACTGGGCCACAGACAGGTTTTCTGTCCAATGGGTCTTGTTTATAGGTTTTAGCATAAGTTTGGGCAATTAATTGGTAAGAGCATTTGGACCAGTTGAATAAAATCTGGGCTAAAAAATCACGAAATAAATTCGAATGCTTCTTTACCAGGACACCTTACAGCCACCAAACCTCGGAACTCTCAGCGCTAGCCAGATACCAAATGCTTACTGAGGGTCGCAGGCGTTGTTGGAAACTAAATGAATATACACGGGGAAAAAAGAAAGAAAAAAATGGCCTTGCAGAGAATCGAACCACGAACAAAAGGAAGACCCTTACATAAATAGAGAGTACATAACCACTACACCAATAAAGCATTGAAAGAAGGGCCAACGGTATGCATGTCGAGCCGCAGGCAGCGGCCATCAAATGTGCCGAAGTTCGCCGCCATCAAATTTCCGCATTTAGGTTGCCACGTTGCGGCGGAAAGTCAAGAGTGAGCACTTGGAGGCCTTATTTCAAATGCGGGTATTTGATTACGTACTGCAATACAGAGGATACTCGACTCATTCAGAAGTATTCGATCTCGATGCTCGACGCGACTCTGCCCAAGCCTTTGCTCTCGCTTGGCGCGCTGCCAAAGCGGTCTCAGGTTTGGGCTGGAGGCCAGGATCTACCTTATCCTCATCTTTATCCTCATCCTCGTCGCTATCTCCGTAGTCTGCAAGATTCCCAAGTCCAGCAGTCGGAGTGGGCGATTTTTTGGCCTGAGCCTTTTGTGCTTTCTGTTTCATTGCGATCCACGCCGCCTTCCAGCGACCACGCAAAAAAGCAAACCTTTTATCGCCGCCGTAATTAGCTAGGATTCTCATTTCCAACTGAGCAGGATTGCCAGTTGACATTATGCTTGCCGCCGTTCTTTCCATCAACATTGCTTGGGCTTCGTCGGGCTACACAAAGATTAGATTTGTCGCAGCGAGGTCGATAAATGTTGAAACCTCTTCGTCACTGCCACCCCAGACATCCTCCTCTGGCTCGCCATCTTCCGCCCTGCGCGCCTTGAGACGTTGTTCCCGCGCTTGGTCCATAAGTTTCCGACGCTTCTCCTGCCTGTAGTCGTCTGCCTCGTGTGGCGAAAAAAAGAAGGTGTCCTCTGTGTCAGAGGGCAGATCAGACCACCCAGTAGGTGAGGGAGGCGCGAAATTCGGGTTTGACTTTGGGAGAGATTCCAGTAAGAGGCGTGCGTCGTATCTGAACGCCAACATTAGATATCGAACATCGATAGAGAAAAAAAGGAGAATTAGTTCGAACCACGGATTGATTGATATAGTGAGCCACGAAACCGCATGAAATTACGCCCTACCTATCTACCCAGACAGGATTATTAACTGTTGTATCTGGCGAACTCGATGCGAAATCATCGTCTGCATCTGACGGAAAGGCAGGAGCGGTATGCAAATTCGGCGGATTCCACTGGATAAGTCCACTTGGTCTAGCACGGTCGCCTCGAATCGACAGGTGCTGGGCGACATCCAAACTGTCGGCAGCTTGTTTTGCTTGTGGGCCCCGAATTATATCTGCCTCGTACGCTTGGATGAAAAGCACTGGATCCGGTGAAGTATCTACATCTTCTGGAATTATAAAAGACGCTTTTCCAGGTCGATTTTTACGTTTTCGCGAAGATGACATAGAGGTCGAGTGCAAGTACAGGAATGTGGCTGTGTCAACTCGCTTTGCTCTTCGACACGTTTCACCCCGCATTTAATGGATTTTCTACATTCTCAGCTGGCGAGGGTGCAGCAGCAGTTGGCTTTTGTTTCTGTGGATCCCATAGACTGGAAGTTCTACGTTCAAGTGTTTTCTTGGGCTGTAACACTCTTCGAGTCTTACCTGTTGTGCGTATGGCAACGTGTCCATATTGTTGCGATTCTGACGAGACCTAGGCTTCGCCAGTACCCGTTATATTCCAAAACTTCGCCCCCGGCGGCCCTCGCTTCGCATATCAGCGCTTCTGACTTCGAAAAGTCTCAAAAATATGGCAAGGACAAGGCTAAATTTGCCTTGTTCTCGGGCTTGTACAGGCAGTGCCTCGATTCCACCATGCTGCACTTTGGGTTCTATGCATGGTCCTGGGACGTTGCTGGGCGAGTAATGGCAAGGTTCGGCTATGGCGTTGAGTACCAGGTGCGTCGAAGCAAAATGGTCTTGCGAGCGATGATATTGACCATATCACCAGATTACACAGTCCATTGGTTTTGTGTGCCTGCTGTTCTACCTTTCGGCTCTTCCAACTCTGCCCCTGTCAGTGTACAGCACTTTTGTTCGTTCCAACGATTACCTTGCTTTTTTGCCTACAAATCTCTTACAATTCCGACAGGTCCTCGAAGAAAAATATGGATTCAACAAGACTTCGCCTGGCCTATTCGTCGCGGATCTGCTTAAAGGCTGGGCGATTGGGGCTGTCCTGATCCCCCCTTTCCTCTGGGCATTCCTGCGCATCTTTAACTGGGCAGGAGACCGTTTCGTGCCATGGCTTGTGGGCTTCGTGTATGTGATCCTTTGTTTCCTACTTCCGTTTCTCACTCAGTACCCATAGCATTGCCTTCCAGATGATCATGGTCGTCATCTATCCGATGTTCATCCAGCCCCTCTTTAATAAGCTCTCGCCTCTCGCAGAGGGTGAGCTACGGACCCGCATCGAATCCTTGGCCAGCAAGCTCAAATTCCCACTTACGCATCTCTATGAGATCGACGGCTCAAAGCGCAGCTCCCACAGCAACGCGTACTTCTTTGGTCTGCCGTGGGTGCGTGCGCTCTCATTCTCCAGTCCTCTCTCTTTCTGACGTCCACGACAGAGCAAGCACATCGTCATCTTCGATACGCTCATTCAGCAGAGTCAGGCAGACGAAGTCGAGGCCGTCCTGGCGCACGAACTCGGCCACTGGTACTACCTTCACCCCACCAAAATGCTTGCCATCTCCCAGGTCCACGTCTTCACCATCTTCGCCCTCTTCCCCGCCTTCTTGCACGCCCCGCCCGTCCTCGCTTCCTTCGACTTCTCGAAGGCCGTTGCCGCCCAGCCGCCCACCATCGTGGCGTTCCTCCTCTTCCAGGTCTGCTGCCCCGTCGCTTTCCCCACATTCTACCGTTGACCCTACGCTCCAGATGATCTTGACGCCACTCGAGGCGTTCGTGAGCATTGGCATGCATGCCGTCAGCAGGCACTTTGAGTGGCAGGCGGACCGCTTCGCGTGCGAGCTCCAGGACAAGCTCGCGGACGACAAGATGAGCGACATGGGCGAGCGCCTTGGCCGCGCGCTCATTACGCTCCACGTGAAGAACCTCTCGACCGTTTGGGTCGACTGGCTGTGCGTGTTCCGTCCCTTGTCCGTGGATGGAAGAGCTCATGATTCCGCAGATACTCGGCGTACCACCACTCGCACCCCACGCTGACCGAGCGCCTCAAGGGCCTCGAATCGTTCCAGAGCAAGCGCGAGAAGAAGACTATGTAGAGTAATGTAGGGATTTTTTGTAGAATCTCTCCTCTAGCCGGTTGTAAGTATCTCGACGAATTTAATCTTTGAGTGGGATTCCGTGATGTGCGGGGAAGAGCCGCGGTGTGTGCGCGCACAGAGTCACTTGCCGACTGCCTGTCTGGAAGGTGGTCCCAGCCGCTGGGCTGAGAGCTGGTGGGCAGCGGGGACACAGTCATTTCCCTAAGCTTTCCCTGCCCGTCGGTGCTCCTAATTCAATGGGTGGGAAGCACATGGAGATGGAAACCATTTCATACTGCAATGATGCGAAAATATACAGCTCTATAGGCAGGCTGTCAGATAAATTATCACCAGCCTTGGGAATACACAGTCGAACCAAAAAATCGTACTACCGCGATGGGTTCCGAAATTCCCAAACTAAATGAACGACTAGGCAGTGTTGTATTACAGTATTCAAATCGCATATCTCTGATATTGAGTCGATAACATCCTATGTATTATGCGCGCCAGGACAAAATATACGCGGTTTTACCACTTCTGCCACTCGGGGAACCGGTCCAGACAAACGTCCATCGTCCACTCTCCAGTGCGGATGGCCCAGAAAAATGCTTTGATCCCGCGGTCACCCTTCGCTTTAACAACCTCCGTAATAGCGTCAAATGGCGTTGCTTCTTCTGAGGACGATCGTAGCAGCGCCACGTCCAGAATTTGGCGCTGATCATATATCAGCATATTTGAGGTGTCGTCGCTCGGGTCTTGCGGAAATAACGTATGAGCAGGGCCCTGTGCTTTGGACGAATTGACCTGGATTTTGACGATGAATGGTACGTTGCCGTGGGTGTTCGGCGGAGCCCCCCGTCGCTCTCCTTCAGAAGGTCCAAGCGCTTTTGCATGTCGTTGTGCTGGACGTTGTCGTACCGATTAATCCGAAGAGATAATCCATTGGGAACGGGCCGGTCAGCGAGAACGAATGTGAGGCCTTGCCATTTTGCGCCCTGCCAGCCATTGCACAGTGGACGATGGGTCTTCCAGTCCTCCTTTTGGCAGACTAGATACTCGAATGTAAGCACTAGCTATGTAAAAGCAGAGGAAATTATTACCTGCGTCGCAATATCGAACAGCGCCACAGCGCGAGCATTTTTGTTTCGCGGGTTCCCCACAAATAGTGCAGCCATTGTTGGTGTTGTACTTGGCCATGTCTTGCGCCCCCAATGGCCTTGAAAGTCACAGTTCTTTATATTATTGAGACAGCATCTTGTGGATCTACTCACCCGACAGGAAGCAAGAAAGAAAGCGCAAATGAAGACTCGGTTGAAGCTCGTTTTGGTTTGTACGTCGAAACTAGGCGTTTTTGATTTTGATTGAGAAGGCGGAGAAGAAGGTGCTGCTCTTGCACGGTGGCGGTAATGTTGGCCATGGCTGTGTGAGTTGCCGACCCAGAGACGTAGCTGGAGATCCAGTCGAAGCTTGCTCGGGAAACAGAATTCTTGGCATCGTGGTGAAAGACAACTATCACAATCGGGTTTGGTCGTCGAACTGTCTGACGTCCAACACCTTTGGTGCGCCGTTGCTAATAAGCTGGGTTCTCGAGAACAAAGCGGGGTGACTCACTCTCATACAGATCCAGACGATTCCCCTTTGTCCTGAAGTATGACTGGGGCCAGCCCTGAATCGCAGGCGTTACCAATCGACATCAGAGTCTGTCGCAAGTCCATAAAAGCATTGGTGTAGAGCGGGAACGGATTGTCAATCCCCCTCATTTGGCTGGCGTCGATCATGGTCGCTTCTGCAATATTATGTCTCCCGATTGCTTCGAGTACTGGTTTGTTCGACTTGTCATGGAACCACGATGGATATGAGGTTGGATCGAGAGGAGGCGTTGGGAGGACGCGCGAAAGGTACTGAGCACTGTCGAGTGCTTTGGATAGACGTTTGTCGAGTTCCAGGTCAGGAAGCTTTGTCTTTCTAGGCAAATCGACACCCATGGAGCTCAAGAGGCCCAGTATTTCTTCGCGTGGGAGCATTGGATGTTGGAGAGTCTCAAGTGAACCAAATCGGCCGCGGTCATACCGACAAACGCGATCAAACGGCCCGATATCCGGCAACCCTGCCCTCAAATTCTTGTCAACCATAAGACTTTGCTACTGTGACTGTTGTGGCCAACGAAGTATTGGATTGGGTTCAAAAGGCTATAGAATGTTTTTACTCGATAAACTCGAAATTTCACCCGATGGACTATTATTTGATACCTTGGATCGACGTGCTCGGATTTCAGTAGTGAGCATACAACACTATCAAGAGCAGACATACAGTACTTGTACATACTGGGCACAGCAAATTGATACACGAAAATGGATATATAAACGAGAAAGAAAGAAAAAAATCAGATGTAGAACATAGAGTCGCGGATGTCGGGATGGATCTGCCAGATCGTCAATATGAGATGAACAAATATAAATTCAACCGTACCCCTTCACCCCAGGAACCCCTGGCAGCATTGAAACACGGGTCTTCTCTTCCTCCCGGTCAAAGTTTCCTCTCCCGGAATTCGTAGTCTTGTCGTCCACCATAAATTCGTTCAGGTAATAACGACCCCGTTCGCAAGCCAAATCGGCATAGTAGGCAGCCGGAATAAGGCTCACAGCTTTGGTGGCCCGCGCATACAGGTAGGAGAAGTCATTAGATCCCTGTTATGCATGTTAGTTTAAGCTCGGAAAAATGAGGACTCTTGACCTGTTGCAATTCATCTGCCGTCAATTTGAGCTCATCGTACCTAAAATGCCAAATAAATGAGCCGAAACGTGAATAAAGCGAAATAACATACACCACGGTGTAGTGCGTAGGCTTGACCTGTAAAGTGTCAATTGACCAAGTTGAAAGGGGATCAAAGTAAACAAGGTGTACCGTTCCTTGGAGCCCGGCATGGGCCTGGAGATAAAAGTCAAAATCGAAGCTGATGGTTTGAAATGAGAATATAACGATGTCAGAGTAGAGTCCGCCTACACAGCAGTCACTCCTTTATCCACGACGGTACCCGGTTGAGTATTTCCATTTCGATCGGCCATATTGGAGGAAGTGGGATAGAATCTAAGCCATGTTGAATCTTCGGACATAAGAAATACGTAAAAAATACCTTGCGTGGTGACGCTTCCCACATATCACGATGGAGAAAACAGGACGATAAGGCTTTGGTCCGCGGGCGGCGGTGCTGAGCTTTTCGAAAGCTTCAAGGATCTGGGCCTTCTCTTCTCTGATGACAATGTCGAATTGACCCTCTGGAAATTGGTTAACGGTAGCTTGTGTTGAGAAGATTTTCAGCACTCACCTGACACGCCGTCGCGGAAAACAATGATTCGCTGAGGGAGCACCTTGTTCTTCTTTTCATAAACGCGTAGACGTTCTACTAGCATATCCCTTAGCTCGGATAACATCTAGAGAGCATCGTTGGTTTGTGTGGACGAATATAAATATGGACGAACCTCTTTCGATTCTCGGTTCGGATCTGGCTTTTGAATCCTTAAACTGGCGGGAAACTGCAGGGAAAACATCAGTAGTGGAAATCGGTGGGAATGTGAAAATTACCTGGACGAAATCGTTATCGACACTTGCGACTACAGCCGCGATAGATGGGGATCCCTCTCTGCTCGTTGGACCAGGGTGGGTAACATCGATCCCTACCATCATCGTTTTCTGTTTCGTAAGCCACCTCATAGCGCTGGCGTCAAGCTGTGACAAGTAAGTGTGCGGAAACCGAAATTACGCCATAAAAGAACGGACCAAATGATTGATACCGCCAAGTTTCGAGTTCACTTTCAAGCTAATCATCGGGTGAATAAGAGTCAAAAATATGTAGGAACGGACTTACCAGACATTCGAAAGATATTGGTCCTGTTTTCTTTCGTCTCCCAAAGCCTTGTTCAATTGCATGTGTATGGTATGAAGACCGAGGTCTACGTCTCCCAAGCGCTATGTAATATTTAAAGTTTAAATCTGGGCATAAATGGGTATATACCTTGATCCCCGGGTAGATATAATTATCGCGGTGAGACAAGAGAACCAAAATAAAACTGGGTTTCCTGTTTCCTGCATCTTTGAGGGCCAGGTCGATAACTTTCCGGATTTCTTTCAACGCGGCCTCTCTGGAGGCGTCTTGTAAATTCTGAAGTGGTGGAGTCGCCAGCAGCCTGGGAAGGTCATCTGAAATCTGCATGCCGCTCCGCTGTAGCTTGGAACGAAATTTGGTGACCAGAGTTTTCAGCCTTTCGTCAGTTGGTCCTTTCAACATCTCGTCGCCGTCCCGCACCACCAGAACCCACCAACCCTGGTTACGCGGGACGATAGCGCCACGGTGGAATTTTACATCCATGATATTCCAGCTACCGTTCCTGACATTCGGGGTACCTTTCGAGTACGACAATTTCGGGGGATTCAGCTCCCTCCCCGGAATCACCGCCATTTCGGTCTCTACTCCGATGTTGAACCCATCCACGGGCGCTTTAACGGGGCTCAGGCCGAGCGCGGGGAACCCCTCGCCTGTGATAGCCTCCGCGTTGACTCGCGGGGGGTTGCATGCAATCTTGATCATCTGGGCTGTGTCGTAGTCGCTAAGCTTGCCGCGGTATGCCTGCCCCGCTTCGATCTCACACAGCTCGGCAGGGACGTAGTTGTTCTTCTTCGCGCTCCCGATATCGACCACCGGGAGGTCCGCGGGGTGGGTGAGTTTGATTTTATACTCTATATTATATTTGTCGGCGAACATATATTTTGAACCGTGCGAACGAGGGCTTACTTTTGGCAAAATAGTTCTCGACTGATATTTTACCGCCGAATTCTTCGCAGTTGAAGAACGTGTTTCGAGCCGATGTGGAAGCGATGGCCTTTATCGGCTTGCGCATTTTGAATCCGAGATGTCTAGTCGTGACTTTTATGCTCTTCGCGAAAGCCTGGTAAGATTCAAAGTCATTATAATGGTTGAAAACATGTTAGAATGCAGCGGGACCTTGGGTAATGTGGGCATCGCGCCCCTGGAGTTGCGGCTGAACGCTAGAAGAGCGTCGGCGAGGTTCCCCGGCTCGACGAATGCGGTCATGCAATTGTTTCTGTTTCGTACATGAGATGTTGGGGGAAAGAAATGTGGCAACCATGATACTCACACGTTGACCATGAGCTGCTTGTAGGTGGGCCGCACCGAGGTGTAAAAGCCCTGAAAAGCGACGAGGCATGTGCTAAGTCGGAAAGGCTGAGACGAGGTCGGAAAGAAATATTTATTTTTGGAAACGCGGACGCCAGTTCTGGTAGGATGTTGCTGGAGAACGAGATTGAGCGCCGATATGATGGGTAGGGTATTGTAATCGCGGGATCCAACATCGCCGTTTAGATATCTCGAAGAAGGTTGGGTATGCAACGATGCGAGTGAAAGGAGGACACATACTTGGTCAAGCTTTCCACATCGAGTTCTTTGTCGAATTTGATAGAGACTGTGTACACCGTACCTCCCGGTTTGGGCCCACTTTCGCCGTCCTCGTAAAACGGAACCGCGATGTCGAGCGGCTGGGGTAACTCCCTGGCAGATACAAGGCGCTGGCTCCGATCGTGCGCAATGTATCCCAGGAGAGGCTTGCAGACATCACTTTGTTCGAGCAAAAAGAAAATGCGCGCCTTGAGGCGATTGAAATTGGTTTTGGGAGTTATTTCCATGGTATAGTCGAAGATGGGTCCGCTAGGTACCCGCACAGCGAAGAAATTGGCCCGAAGAGTAATGGGTCGCCCAACCGTTCCGTAGCCAGGGCGGAGCGGGCGGTCAGGATCTGCCTTGAGAGTACTAAACGATTTGATGAGTTGGTCGTGGCTTGCGTTCGATAGCCGAGGCGGAACAGTGGCGGGTACGTTTTCGGCAAAGATGACGGAACCCGGAGGCCCACCTCGACCACCGCGCATGGGCCCGCCCCTAGGTGGGCCGCCTCTGAAATCTCCTTGGCCACGACCTCTGGGAGCAGGGGGAGGTCCCCCACGGGCGGCTGGACTCATAGAGCGCCCAGTGCCACTCGGCGGACCGCCTCCGCGGGGTGGAGGTGGGCCGCCTCTCGGTGGTCCACCTCCCCTTGCCGCTCCCTGACCTCTGTCGACCCCGCGTCCTCGTCCTCGCTGGCCTCTTTGTTGGCTCATGGCAGTTGTGGTGAAAGTGCCTTGGCACACGCGGCTAAGGTCAGGACCTAAAGTGGATATGAAAGATGATCGTCATTATACGCTGCCGCAGCTCCAGCTGTAAGCGCCCAGAGCTATATTTGGTCAAGAGAGCCTCGCGGCACTGGAAGACGCTGAGAAGGGTCTGGAATGAGCTGAGCTTGCTTCTGATCGAACTTCGGTGCATCTTGAGCTTGAACTGCTGGTATATAGGCGTTATCGCGAGGGCCTGTTCTTGTCAGCTGATGCCTCTATTCTCGCCCAATGAGTTCGGAAGAAAAATGCTGCCGGAAGCCGCAACTGCGGCTTTACTCGATTTGGACATAATCATATTTATTTGTCTAAATTAAATGCGCAGACGAGAACCACCAAGAAGACGTGTTTCGGACAAAAATACAAGGTTTACAGAACGTACGAACGCAGACTCTCAGTCATTCCTTTTGTCATACAATCCAGCGTGGGTTTCGTGGTGGCCACTTGTAGCCCAGAAGCCAAGCAGTTGGCCAATCTTGGCATAGATATCGGATGCGGTAGCGGTCATAGAGAGACCAGTCCGAATGACTGGTGCGAGGGGCGGGATAATGAGCGACATGAAATCCTGAGAGGTGTAAATTAAAATTAAAATTTAATGAAGAACGGACGTACATCGGGATGATAAAAGTCCTCTTGGAGTGCGATATAGTGCAGTCCGTTCTCTTCTCTCAGGGTCAAGCGAACCAGCAGTCTCGATGGGGCGGCTTTGAAGGGAGAGAAACGCAGATGGAAGTACTGAACCACATCCAGTAGCAGAGTATTACTGGCTGGGTCGTGGACTAGATGAAATGCCGTTCAAATACGGGAAGAAAATAGTGGCGCACGACTCGGAAGTCAGACTGGACGTACCAACGCGCTTCACGGTAATATCGATGTGGGGCGAGAGAATGCGGTACCATCTAATGAAAATGTGAGGAAGAGCTGTTTATATCTCTCTTGGATCCCTTACTGGTATATTCCAAGCAGCCGGTCTCTCGAACCAGGTCCAGGACTAACATTGCAAAGAGGGTGTCGGAATGCAGCATCCGGAGTCAAATATTTAAGGAACGCGGCTTTCTGTATATCTGGAGCAGCTGCAGCCGTAAGGAGTGAAACTACGGCGCCGACTTCAGAGGATGGGTTTTGCATTTGTGGAGGTAACTGAGAAAGACATTTGATGTGGCGACTCGGACGTCATAGCGCGTTGTGTAGCCTTGTTTGTAGAAATCAACTGGAACAAATATACCCCACAGATTCAACCAAGCTCTGCTCTTGGTCCGTTCCATGTTCTGCCAGAATTCAACTTGCAACTCATAACTTTATGAGTTGAATCACAATTTTCAGATTTGTTTTGCGTTCTGCAACGCCTCGTCGCCGGGCGGCACCGCTTTCAGCTTCCAAGTGACTTGACTCCAATCATTATTGTCGCCCTTGAATCTTTACAACGACTGTCTCAATGCCCAAGTCGGCCAAAGATCTAGCATACTCGCAGCAGCACGTCCAAGAGCGTGCACTGGAGCGTTACGGACTTGAACTGGACGCGGACGACTATCGCAAGCTCAACGAAGCGGTGCAGAGCGCGAGAGGCCGTCCCGAGGAAGAGTCACCGGACAGGTCCGACCCATTAACGGTACCCGAGAAGATCGGTGCGGTGACACTGCTGAACGACGAAGGAGGTGATGAGCAAATTTGGGGTGTCGAGTGGGCAAGCCAAACGCTCGTGTGTGTATGGAGTTCTGCGCTTGGGAGAGTGACGACCCTGCTACCGGAGGGAACAGTCGTCACACGGCGGAAGGGGACGAAGGCTCGGAAGGGGAAGAAATAATGAGGTTCATATTTTGACGCCTTCAACGAATGTCTTGTTTCTCCAGGAGGTATGTTGAACGCTCGCTCGAGATTACTGTAAACTTATCGAACGTAGTGTTTATCGCATTTACTTTTTGTAAAGCGCCTCTATGCTTGATCTCACGGAACGTGATAACTTCGAGCAATGTGTATTGTCAAAGTGTGCACGTAGTGTAAGGTTAAGAGTAAAGGTAAAGTATCGTCAACAAATCGTCCAGTATTTGTACCTACGGCGTGTCCAATGATCCGAACACCGAAGGTGTTAAGTAAGCTATCATAGGGGGTGGGGTCCGTGGGTCCCAACCCTAACACTCTCCCCAATTAGATTGAGCCCAGAGGTTCAATCTACAATAAAAGTGAAGAATGTTTCCAAGAAACTTTCCAATGACGTAACAATATCCATAAATGGAAGTAATGTACGCGAATGTACATCGCGAATGCCAAGCTACAAATCGTAGCGCAAAATATATAATGCCTCGACTACAAGGTAGATCCATTTAACAGAGCACGAGTGGAACTCGCAGTATTGACAGAGATATCAATAAAGTCGCCAAGTGATATGGCCAAAGATCAAGCACACCGAATCAATGACACTCGGAGCAACCGAGGATACAAAAGCACACCGCGAGATGGGGCTAAACTGAGATGATGCGCAGGGCCGCGCCATGGCAACGGACACGACGGTGCAGAGGCAACTGGGAATCCGAATAGGCAATAAACGTCGGAGCCAGCCGAAAGGCTCAATGTATGTGGGGTAGAGTGGCGCCCCGGGATGCGACGTGTACCGAGACACAGCTGCACAAGGAAATCCGAATGCCGAGGAGCTTGATGGGTGGACTCTGGGGACGAGGCAAATGTGGACCGAAAGACATGTGGTGTGGATGATGCATGCGGTTCTGGGTACTCCCGCATGCTGCGGCTTTTCTCTGTGTATATTTGGGCGAGAACCTGGAGCCGGGAGCGAAACGCGCCGTAGTGCAACCGAGTGAGTGGTGGAGGAGGCCACAAGGTGCGGTAAGGTCGAGCCGGCATTCCCGAGCACCGTTCAGTCCAGTGCAGTCGTGCGGATTGTAGCGAGGTCCCTCCGAGCACGACAGCTGGAGTAGGTGAGCTGAAGGTCATCTGATTCTGTGTTGCTTCCTGCGCACTGGTATTCGCACACCGAGAATTGGGAGGTAACGAGCATGAGCTCGGACCGCACGGAAACATGCGCGACGGAGAATAGTTGTCGGTGGGAATGTTTTTCGTACCCAAGGGATCGTCCGAGCTGGAGCACAGTACAGCCGCCTCGGGTGGTGGATCCGGCGATAGAGAGGGAAGTAATAGGCCCTTAATCGAGCCGGATGAGTATGGAGAAACGTCCGCACGTTGATTATGGGAGATGGAAACACCAAGCGAGGACGAAAGGTCCACAGGCAATGATTGCGCTGCGGGAGGATGTGGAGAGGGCGATGTTGAGCAGCAGAGGGAAGATGAGATTGCCGGATGGCCATATAAATCGTCTGTGTGCCCACTACGCATGTTGTCGCGCTCCATCGAGTTCGGCTTGCTGTATTGTCCCGCTCCATATTCCGGAGCCTGCAACGAATGATGACGGAGCTTTGAAGTCCCATCAGCTGTTAAACGTGCGAGCGAACCGTTGGGGGAATACTTCTGGGCCACCAGAAGATAGTTCAAGTAGAGCCCTTCCGAGGACTGGTCATAGTCAAGAGATCGCCATAGTATTTGCATCTGTTTCTCAGCAGCTTTGCCGCTAGCTTCGATCTCGAGAGTCTCGAAATTCTTCCTTTGCCAGTGCTGCACTCTGGCAACTCGGTCTTGTACGCACAACAACTTGGAAGTGCACATTGAATACTGCTCAGCTGAGAGCAGTTCCCGCGCTTGGTACTCTGCGCAATACTCGGACTGAGCCGGCACTTTTCCGACTATCCTGCTGCTAGCAGTGCAATGCATTTTTGGCAAATTCTGAATACCCTCGGGCATCTTATCAATTGGAACATATATTTCCTCTCCCCCATCATAACCGATAGGTTGTGATATCAATGACAAGGTATATTTGCCGCTGCTTTCTCTGGAATAAACTTCGTCTTTCAATGTGGACTCAATCCGCAAATTAATGTAAGGGCCTGCCGCGGCAAGCTTTTTATTGCTCTGGTGAGTTTTATTAGCTGCGGCGCTATCGAAAGCCCATTTTTTCACGAGATTCGGCGGAACTTCCGCTGATTCTGAGTGACCACGACAAACATGGCCCTGTCTCGATTGCTGGCTGCGAGCCATTTTCAATGTAAGATTACGACCAGTAATCTCGTCATATTGTAATTGTCTGGCAGATCGTGCCAGTGTTACTCGCAAAGTTATTAAATTATTCTCCGAGCAACACTTGGTTGACCAATGCAGTGGGTTACCACTTATAATGAGTCCATTCCCGCAGTCCGACTGCGCTTGGAACACAAATCTAATCATATACAGTGCATCAAGCACAGGAATTACACCTGGAGACCAGCTGCTACTGGTTTGAAATTGATACAGCTCAGCCAATGGAGGTATGAGAAGTGCACAACTGGCGCTACTTATATCTTCGAGTCGATCACGACTAAGATCCAGGCAATACCCCACATGCCCATTACAGATTTTCCCATCCCTGATATCGCATGACTCGTAGCTCGCAGCATATGCGATCAAGTTGTGCTGTCGGGGACACCGCTCTCGGTCTGATTTTTTGGACCTGCAAAACCTCGTTGGGTAAGCAACTATTTTTTGTGTATCCTCCGACTTTTCTCGGATTTTTCCAGGTCCCGATTCATGGGACACATCTGATACACCGTGGAACGGGAGCATTATCGTTGGAGTACCCGCGGAATTATTCAAACTTAAACCATAGCGCACAAGATACGCACTCCAGAGAAAGCTGCAGCTCAGCTCGTTTACGGAATCTGCAACCAGAGTTGCGATAGGTACGCAATCTGCGTTTATTTTATGCGCGTAATCTCCCGGGTGGTGAATTACTCCCCCATTCCGGACCCAGCCATAGTTTGCGCGGCTCAAAAGTTTGCAGTTCGTGCCGCTCGCAAATAGGGTATGTCGCTGGTGATGCCAGCATTCATCTTCCACTGAACCAGAGTTCATGGATACTAGATCCACCCTCGGAAGACGAGACTCGATTCCTCGTCGTAGATCGTCGTGAGGGTTTGCAACATGGATATTTCCATCCTTGTCCTTCGCCATTTTGGCCAAGTTGTATTGTCGAGATACACAACTCAACGTGTTGCAATTCTGGCGACGCCAGGTTTCAGCTGCTGCCTTTTCCGAGTTTACTCGGATTATTTCAGGATACATCGAAATCATGGTATCACCCAGTGTATGCACGGCGCCAATGGCGCCGGTTATATTAACTCTACTTATGGTTACGACAGCTAACTGAGAATTGGATATACTTCCAATGCTTAATAATACCTCCTCGAGTACGGACGAGATATATTCTGGGCTTTCAGAATTGTACTGTGTCTGCACCATAAACGGTGCATCAACGTAGCGCGCTGGTTCCTTTCTGGTTCCCCGAACATCGGCGCGGGATATTGCCCTTGGGCCCGACTTTGAGTTCTTGGGCACACCACAGTGGCGAGTAAATAAATGGTCTCGACTCGCAACAACATTTGTGCGCGAAGTACAATGCCGAAGCAGCAGCGATAAATCCGTTATGGGATTCGGCAACGATAGCGTCGCAGATAGCAGTATACTGCTTTGAACAACAGTGCGCCCGAGCATTGTTGCCGCGGCTCTGCCCAAACAGAGTTTGAATACGGGCGTGCGGCCGATTAGATAGCGAGACTGCGCAGACTCGGAGTGTGCAACATTTAATATCAAGCTCAAGCTTGAATTATTATCTGGAACTAATGTACGCCACCGCGGAGGATGGTTTACACTGTCCCGAAAGCGGGTAGCGAACATTTGGTGTGCTGCCCAAGCAGCATAGATATCTCTTGGCACGAATATGGGACTCGTCCGAGGTGCGATGGTATCCAACAGTGTAAAACTGTCAATCGCGTACATGTCCATTATTGAGTTACGGCTCGAGTCAAAACAAACCAACTGCATTGGAAACTGTGCGGTCGCATATGAAATGCGTGAAATTTCCGAGCACCGATGCGGAAACAGCGTAGCCACGTTGTTAACATAATTTGGCAGCGCGGGATGCGCAATATTTGAATCTGACAGCATTGGCGAGGGCACACCTTCGCAAGTACTCCTTGGATGCAAGGAACATAATCGGTGTCCTGCCGATAGCACGGGAACTGCGTTAGACACAATGTTTTTATTAGGTTCAGAGCCCCAGAAAGGTTCGGGATAAATCCAACTCGCTGGTCGTGAGCGTGCGGGACGCTGGAAACCCCCGGGCATCGAGGTGGGTAGCATCAGCGTTGGTGGCGGCACCGTGAACCCTGATAACAAGCAATCGCTCGGAATAATATTTGTTATCATCGAAGACGAATCTTCACAAATCACGCTCGTATTTGAGAACTGAGATGCGGCCACGCTGGATACGGATACTCCACTATGTGGGTATACTTCCGTGTGCTCGGTCTCGTGCGCACTCGGATAGGACGAGAGCAGATGGGACAGCGTAGCGCCGCTGCAACCGAGTGTCGCTGGGCACTGCTTCCGCAATTCTAAAGACATGTGTAATTTTGACTTCACCATTGAGGGCAATGGGCTACCAGCAAATCGATTGCAGGTGGAGATCTGAATCTCGGGAGCGAGGTAATCGCCAGTATGACTAGCAGCAGAAAGGTGCGCTGCAGGCGCAGCGCGGAACGAAGAGGGGAGAGGGGAACGCGATTCTGAACCTTCAACAGACTCGCCTGAATATTTCCTACACACCTCGTCGCCTCTCTTCTCTCTTTTACTGCCGTTCTCCGTGCTTTGCTTAATCTCATGTCTTGCAACCTTGTGATGGTGTTTTTGGCCAGCTGATGTTACTGGGGGCATTAGAGACGATCGCGAGCGTTCGCGATCCGATATCTGGAATGGCAGAACAGGATCTAAGTTGTTCTCGGGCGTATGTGACGGGGAAAAGGAAGAGATGCACGCTGCTTGCATATGTGTGTCACCACCCTTGCGGACCCGAGCTGCATCGAGGACATTTCGCCCGACGTCGTAGGGAGTATGTCGCCTCGCGAGGACTGTTCTAATAATCTCAAATGAGAAACCGGCTTCATATAGCGCCAAGACACGGCGCTGAGTGTGAATAAAGTAACTTTTTGGCCTAACTTGGTAACTTTGATGCGTACTAAATTCAAGTTAACTTGGGTGGGGGAACTTGACCTAACTTTTCCCGTGCGTACCGAAGTAACTTGTTGCTTCTTATCTTTTGCCCAATTCTTTTCTTTCGTTCTCTCAGTAGTTGCCTGACCCGAAATTGGTTACAGCCTTTGGGTTGCTAATTTCTAATTATTCAATTGAACACTTGCGCAACGAACGAATCGGAACGATGCTTCAAGTTCATTTATACGGGGTTTGAGATGGTGAATAAACTGATCAAGGAAAACTAAGTATGATAAGTATGAATGGCTGAGCATACAACTCTAGATCTTTCAACACGGCTTGCTTTTCTAGACACCGATCTTCGGGCGGCGGTAAAGACGCCCTCCCTTCGCGCTTTTCATCCCTCGTTGGCCAAAGTTACCCAGCAACTACTTGAAGTTAGTAACTTCAACACAAAGTAACTTGCGCTGTCAAGCTAGGTCCAAGTTAGCTTGGACAAAGTAACTTGGCCCGCCAAGTTACCCAAGTTACCTGCCAAGTTAAGCCAAGTTAACTTGGCGGCTGGCGTAACTTGGC